>JBBBDQ010002345.1:0-221025 GCA_037127315.1 Ascarosepion bandense
TTTCCAATTTAAGAATCAGCATTAATCTTGATATGCATGAAAATACACTAAATGCGCAGTTTTTGGTCTTTCAGTACAACAATTTATATTGATCAGAATCAATTTTTAATGAGACCATATGAGTCTACACATCAATTTACATAAGAATCAGCATTAATCTTGATATGCATGAAAATACACTAAATGCGCAATTTTCGGGCTTTCAGTACTCTCATTTATATTTCTCGGAATCAATGTTAAATGAGACCATATGATTCTACACATCAATTTACATAAGAATCAGCATTAATCTTGATATGCATGAAAATACAATAAATGCGCAATTTTCGGGCTTTCAGTACACACATTTATATTGCTCAGAATCAATTTTAAATGAAACCATATGATTCTGCACATCAATTTACATAAGAATCAGCATTAATCTTGATATGCATGCACATGCATAAATGCGCAATTTTTGGACTTTCACTACACTCATTTATATTAATCAGAATCAATTTTAAATGAGACCGTATGATTCTACACATCAATTTACATAAGAATCAGCATTAATCTTGATATGCATGAAAATAAACTAAATGTGCAATTTTCGAGCTTTCAGTACACTCATTTATATTGCTCAGAATCAATTTTAAATGAGACCATATGATTCTACACATCAATTTACATAAGAATCAGCATTAATCTTGATATGCATGAAAATACATTAATGCGAAATTTTCGGGTTTCAGTACATTCATTTATATTGCTCACAATCAATTTTAAATGAGACCGTATGATTCTACACATCAATTTACATAAGAATCAGCATTAATCTTGATATGCATGAAAATACACTAAATGCGCAATTTTCGGGCTTTCAGTACACTCATTTATATTGCTTAGTATCAATTTTAAATGAGACCATACGATTCTACACACCAATTTACATAAGAATCAGCATTAATCTTGATATGCATGAAAATACACTAAATGCGCAATTTTCGGCCTTTCAGTACACTCATTTATACTGCTCAGAATCAATTTTAAATGAGACCATATGATTCTACACATCAATTTACATAAGAATCAGCATTAATCTTGATATGTATGAAAATACACTAAATGCGCAATTTTCGGGCTTTCAGTATACTCATTTATATTGCTCAGAATCAATTTTAAATTAAACCATATGATTCTACACATCAATTTACATAAGAATCAGCATTAATCTTGATATGCATGAAAATACACTAAATGCGCAATTTTCGGGCTCTCAGTACACTCATTTATATTGCTCAGAATCAATTTTCAATGACACCGTATGATTCTACACATCAATTTACATAAGAATCAACATTAATCTTGATATGCATGAAAAAACACTAAATGGGCAGTTTTGAGTCTTTCAGTACACACATTTATATTGATCAGAATTAATTTCAAATGAGACCATATGATTCTACACATCAATTTACACAAGAATCAGCATTAATCTTGATATGCATGAAAATACACTAAATGCGCAGTTTTTGGTCTTTCAGTACACTCATTTATATTGCTCAGAATTAATTTCAAATGAAACCATACTATTCTACACATCAATTTACACAAGAATTAATCTTGATATGTATGAAAATACACAAAATGCGCAATTTTCGGGCTTACAGTACATTCATTTATATTGCTCAAAATTATTTTTAATTGAGACCATATGATTTTACACATCAAGTTACATACGAATCAGCATTAATATTGATATGCATGAAAATACACTAAATGCTCAATAGTCGGGCTTTCAGTACACTCATTTATATTGCTCAGAATCAATTTTAAATGAGACCATATGATTCTACGCATCAATTCACATAAGAATCAGCATTAACCTTGATATGCATGAAAATACACTAAATGCGCAATTTTCGGGATTTCAGTACACTCTTTTATATTGCTCAGAATCAATTTCAAATGAGACCGCATGATTCTACACATCAATTTACATAAGAATCAGCTTTAATCTTGATATGCATGAAAATACACAAAAAGCGCAATTTTCGGGCTTTCAGTACACTCATTAATATTGCACAGAATTAATTTTAAATGAGACCATATGAATCTACACATCAATTTACATAAGAATCAGCATTAATCTTGATATGCATGAAAATACACTAAATGCGCAATATTCGGGCTTTCAGTACACTCTTTTATATCGCTCAGAATCAATTTTAACTGAGACCATGTGATTCTACACATAAATTTACATAAGAATCAGCATTAATCTTGATATGCCTGAAAATACATTAATGCGAAATTTTCGGGCTTTCAGTACACTCATTAATATTGCACAGAATCAATTTTAAATGAGATTATATGATTCTACACAACAATTTCCATAAGAATCAGCATTAATTTTGATATGCATGAAAATACACTAAATGCGCAATTTTCGGGCTTTCAGTACACTCATTTATATTGCTCGGAATCAATTTTAAATGAGACCATATGATTCTACATATCAATTTACATAAGAATCAGCATTAATCTTGATATGCCTGAAAATACATTAATGCGAGATTTTCGGGCTTTCAGTACACTCATTTATATTGCTCAGAATCAATTTTAAATGAAACCATATGATTCTACACATCAATTTACATAAGAATCAGCATTAATCTTGATATGCATGAATATACACTAAATGCTCAATTTTCGGGATTTCAGTACACTCATTTATATTGCTCAGAAAAAATTTCAAATGAGACCGTATGATTCTACACATCAATTTACATAAGAATCAGCATTAATCTTGATATGCATGGAATACACTAAATGCGCAATTTTCGGGCTTTCAATACATTCACTTATATGGCTCAGAATCAATTTCAAATGAGACCATATGATTCTACACATCAATTTACATAAGAATCAGCATTGAACTTCAGATGCATGAAAATACACTAAATGCGAAATTTTCGGGCTTTCAGTGCACTCATTTATATTTCTTAGAAACAATTTAAATGAGACCATATGATTCTACACACCAATTTACATAAGAATCAGCATTAATCTTGATATGCATGAAAATACACTAAATGCGCAATTTTCGGGCTTTCAGTACACTCATTTATATTGCTCAGAATAAATTTTAAATGAGACCATATTATTCTACACATCAATTTACATAAGAATCAGCATTAATCTTGATATGCATGAAAATACACTAAATGCGCAATTTTCGGGATTTCATTACACTCATTTATATTGTACAGAATCAATTTTAAATGAGACCATATGATTCTACACATCATTTTCCATAAGAATCAGCATTAACCTTGATATGCATGAAAATACACTAAATGCGCAATTTTCGGGCTTTCAATACACTAATTTATATTGCTCAAAATCATTTTTCATTCAGACCATATGATTCTACTAATCAATTTACCTAAGAATCAGCATTAATTTTGATATGCATGAAAATACACTAAATGCGCAATTTTCGGGCTTTCAGTACACTCATTTATATTTCTCAGTATCAATTTTAAATGAGACCATATGATTCTACACATCAATTTACAAAAGAATCAGCATTAATCTTGATATCCATGAAAATACACTAAATGCGCAATTTTAGGGCTTTAAGTACATTCATTTATATTGCTCAGAATCAATTTCAAATGAAACCGTATGATTCTACACATCATTTTCCATAACAATCAGCATTAATCTTGATATGTATGAAAATACACTAAATGCGCAATTTTCGGGCTTTCAGTACACTCATTTATATTGCTCAGAATCAGTTTCAAATGAGACCGTATGATTCTACACATCAATTTACATAAAAATCAGCATTGCTCTTGATATGCATGAAAATACACTAACTGCGCAATTTGCGGGCTTTCAGTACACTCATTAATATTGCTCAGAATCAATATTAAATGAGTGCTTATGATTCTACACATCAATTTACATAAGAATCAGCATTAATCTTGATATGCATGAAAATACACTAAATGCGCAATTTTCGGGCTTTCAGTACACTCATTTGTATTGCTCAGATTAAATTTTAAATGAGACCATATGATTCTATACATCAATTTACATAGAATCAGCATTAATCTTGATATGCATGAAAATACACAAAATGCTCAATATTCGGGCTTTCAGTACACTCATTTATATTGCTCAGAATCAATTTTAATTGAGACCATATGATTCTACACATCCATTTACATAAGAATCAGCATTAATCTTGATATGCATGAAAATACATTAATTGCGCAATTTCGGGATTTCAGTACACTCATTTATATTGCTCAAAATCAATTTGAAATGAGACCATATGATTCTACACATCAATTTACATAAGAATCAGCATTAATCTTGATATGCATGAAAATACACTAAATGCGCAGTTTTTTGTCTTTCAGTACACTCATTTATATTGCTCAGAATCAATTTCAAATGAGACCATATGATTCTCCACATCAATTTACATAAGAATCAACATTAATCTTGATATGCATGAAAATACACTAAATGCGCAAATTCGGGCTTTCAGTACTCTCATTAATATTACACAGAATCAATTTTAAGTGAGACCATATGAGTCTACACATCAATTTACATAAGAATCAGCATTAATCTTGATATGCATGAAAATACACTAAATGCGCAATTTTCGGGCTTTCAGTACACTCATTTATATTGCTTAGAATCATTTTAAATGAGACCATATGATTCTACACATCAATTTACATAAGAATCAGCATTAATCGTGATATGCTGAAAATACACTAAATGCGCAATTTCCGGGCTTTCAGTACACTCATTTATATTCCTCAGAATCAATTTTAAATGAGATTATATGATTCTACACATCAATTTACAAAAGAACCAGCATTAATCTTGATATGCATGAAAATACACTAAATGCGCAATTTTCGGGCTTTCATTACACTCATGTATATTGCTCCGATGAATTTTAAATGAGACCATATGATTCTACACATCAATTTACATAAGAATCAACATTAATCTTGACATGGATGAAAATACACTAAATGCGCAATTTTCGGGCTTTCAATACACTCATATATATTGCTCAGAATCAATTTTAAAATGAGTCCGTATGATTCTACACATCAATATACATAAGAATCAGCATTAATCTTGATATGCATGAAAATACACTAAATGCGCAGTTTTTTGTCTTTCAGTACATTCATTTATATTGCTCAGAATCAATTTCAAATTAGACCATATGATTCTCCACATCAATTTACATAAGAATCAGCATTAATCTTGATATGCATGAAAATACACTAAATGCGCAACTTCGGGCTTTCAGTACACTCATTAATATTGCACAGAATCAATTTTAAGTGAGACCATATGAGTCTACACATCAATTTACATAAGAATCAGCATTATTCTTGATATGCATGAAAATACACTAAATGCGCAATTTTCTGGCTTTCAGTACACTCATTTATATTGCTTAGAATCAATTTTAAATGAGACCATATGATTCTACACATCAATTTACATAAGAATCAGCATTAATCTTGATATGCATGAAAATACACTAAATGCGCAATTTTCGGGCTTTCAGTTCACTCGTTTATATTGCTCAGAATCAATTTTAAATGAGATCATATGATTCTACACATCAATTTACATAAGAATCAGCATTAATCTTGATATGCATGAAAATACACTAAATGCGCCATTTTCGGGCTTTCAGTACACTCATTTATATTGCTCAGAATCAATTTTAAATGAAACCATATGATTCTACACATCAATTTCCATAAAAATCAGCATTAATCTTGATATGCATTAAAATACACTAAATGCGTAATATTCGGGATTTCAGTACATTCATTTGTATTGCTCAGAATCAATTTTCAATGAGACCGTATGATTCTACACATCAACTTACATAAGAATCAGCATTAATTTTGATATGCATGAAAATACACTACATGCGCAATTTTCGGGCTTTCAGTACACTCATTTATATTGCTCAGAATCAAATTTAAATGAGATTATATGATTCAACACATCAATTTACATAAGAATCAGCATTAATCTTGATATGCATGAAAATACACTAAAAGCGCAATTTTCGGGCTTTCAGTACACTCATTTATTTTGCTCAGAATCAATTTTAAATGAGATTAGATGTTTCAACACATCAATTTACATGAAAATCAGCATTAATCTTGATATGCATGAAAATAAATTAAATGCGTAATTTTCGGGCTTCCAGTACACTCATTAATATTGCTCAGAATCAATTTTAAATGTGTCCGTATGATTCTAAACATCAATTTACATAAGAATCAGCATTAATCTTGATATGCATGAAAATACACTGAATGCGCAGATTTGGACTTTTAGTACACTCATTTATATTGCTCAGAATCAATTTCAAATGAGATCATATGATTTTACACATCAATTTACATAAGAATCAGCATTAATCTTGATATGCATGAAAATACACTAAATGCTCAAATTCGGGCTTTCAGTACACTCATTAATATTGCACAGAATCAATTTCAAATGAGACCATATGAATCTGCAAATCAATTTACAAAGAATCAGCATTAATCTTGATGTGCATGAAAATACACTAAATGCGCAATATTCGGGCTTTCAATACACAAATTTATATTGCTCAAAATAATTTTTAATTCAGAGCATATGATTCTACACATCAATTTACATAAGAATCAGCATTAATTTTTATATCCATGAAAATACACTAAATGCGCAATTTTCGGGCTTTCAGTACACTCATTTATATTGCTCAGAATCAATTTTAAATGAGACCATATGATTCTACACATCAATTCACATAAGAATCAGAATTAATCTTGATATGCATGAAAATACACTAAATGCGCAATTTTCGGGCTTTCAGTACACTAATCTATATTGCTCAGAATCAATTTCAAATGAAACCGTATGATTCTACACATCAATTTACATAAGAATCAGCATTAATCTTGATATGCATGAAAATACACTAAATGCGCAATATTCGGGCTTTCAATACACAAATTTATATTGCTCAAAATAATTTTTAATTCAGAGCATATGATTCTACACATCAATTTACATAAGAATCCGCATTAATTTTTATATCCATGAAAATACACTAAATGCGCAATTTTCGGGCTTTCAGTACACTCATTTATATTGCTCAGAATCAATTTTAAATGAGACCATATGATTCTACACATCAATTCACATAAGAATCAGAATTAATCTTGATATGCATGAAAATACACTAAATGCGCAATTTTCGGGCTTTCAGTACACTCATTTATATTGCTCAGAATCAATTTTAAATGAGATTATATGATTCTACACATCAATTTCCATAAGAATCAGCATTAACCTTGATATGCATGAAAATACACTAAATGCTCAATATTCGGGCTTTCAATACGCAAATTTATATTGCTCAAAATCATTTTTAATTCAGACCATATGATTCTACACATCAATTTACTTAAGAATAAGCATTAATTTTGATATGCATGAAAATACACTAAATGCGCAATTTTCGGGCGTTCAGTACACTCATTTATATTGCTCAGAATCAATTTTAAAGGAGACCATATGATTCTACACATCAATTTACATAAGAATCAGCATTAATCTTGATATGCATGAAAATGCAATAAATGTGCAATTTTCTGTCTTTCAGTACACTCACTTATATTGCTCAAAATTATTTTTAAATGAGACCATATGATTCTACACACCAGTTTACATAAGAATCAGCATTAATCTTGATATGCATGAAAATACACTAAATGCGCAATATTCGGGCTTTCAGTACACTCATTTATATTGCTCAGAATAAATTTTAAATGAGACCATATTATTCTACACATCAATTTACATAAGAATCATCATTAATCTTGATATGCATGAAAATACACTAAATGCGCAATTTTCGGGCTTTCAGTACACTCATTTATATTGCTCAGAATTATTTTTAAATGAGACCATATGATTCTACACACCAGTTTACATAAGAATCAGCATTAATCTTGATATGCATGAAAATACACTAAATGCGCAATATTCGGGCTTTCAGTACACGCATTTATATTGCTCAGAATAAATTTTAAATGTGACCATATTATTCTACACATCAATCTACATAAGAATCAGCGTTAATCTTGTAATGCATGAAAATATACTAAATGCGCAATTTTCGGGCTTCGCAGTACACTCATTTATATTGCTCAGAATCAATTTTAAATGAGACCATATGTTTCTACACACCAGTTTACATAAGAATCAGCATTAATCTTGATATGCATGAAAATACACTATATGCGCAATATTCGGGCTTTCAGTACACTCATTTATATTGCTTAGAATAAATTTAAAATGAGGCCATATGCTTCTACACATCAATTTACATAAGAATCAGCATTAAAATTGATATGAATGAAAATACACTAAATGCGCAGTTTTTGGCCTTTCAGTACACTCATTTATATTTCTCAAAATTATTTTTAAATGAGACCATATGATTCTACACACCAGTTTACATAAGAATCAGCATTAATCTTGATATGCATGAAAATACACTAAATGCGCAATTTTAGAGCTTTCATTAGACTCATTTATATTGCTCAGAATCAATTTTAAATGAGACCATATTATTCTACACATCAATTTACATAAGAATCAGCATTAATCTTGATATGCATGAAAATACACGAAACGCGTAATTTTCGGGATTTCAGTACACTCATTTATATTGCTCAGAATCAATTTTAATTGAGACCATATGATTCTACACATCAATTTACATAAGAATCAGCATTAACCTTAATATGCATGAAGATACACTAAATGCGCAACCTCGGGCTTTCATTACAGTCATTTATATTGCACAGAATCAATTTTAAATGAGACCATATGAATCTACACATCAATTTACATAAGAATCAGCATTAATCTTGATATGCATGAAAATACACTAAATGCGCAATTTTAGGGCTTTGAATACACTAATTTATATTGCTCAAAATCATTTTTATTTCACACCATATGATTCTACACATCAATTTGCTTAAGAATCAGCATTAATTTTGATATGCATGAAAATGCACTAAATGCGCAATTTTCGGGGTTTCAGTACACTCATTTATATTGCTCAGAATCAATTTTAAATGAGATTATATGATTCTACACATCAATTTACATAAGAATCAGCATTAACCTTGATATGCATGAAAATCCACTAAAAGGCGCAGTTTTTGGTGTTTCAGTACACTCATTTATATTGCTCAGAATAAATTTTAAATGAGATCATATTATTCTACACATCAATTTACATAAGAATCCGCATTAATTTTTATATCCATGAAAATACACTAAATGCGCAATTTTCGGGCTTTCAGTACACTCATTTATATTGCTCAGAATCAATTTTAAATGAGACAATATGATTCTACACATCAATTCACATAAGAATCAGAATTAATCTTGATATGCATGAAAATACACTAAATGCGCAATTTTCGGGCTTTCAGTACACTAATCTATATTGCTCAGAATCAATTTCAAATGAAACCGTATGATTCTACACATCAATTTACATAAGAATCAGCATTAACCTTGATATGCATGAAAATACACTAAATGCGCAATTTTCGGGCTTTCAGTACACTCATTTATATTGCTCAGAATCAATTGTGAATGAGACCATATGATTCTACACATCAATTTATATAAGAATCAGCATTAACCTTGATATGCATGAAAATACACTAAATGCGCAATATTCGGGCTTTCAGTACACTCATTTATATTGCTCAGAATCAATTTTAAATGAGTCCGTATAATTCTACACATCAATTTACATAAGAATCAGCATTAATCTTGATATGCATGAAAATTCACTAAATGCTCAATATTCGGGGTTTCAGTACGCTCATATATATTGCTCAGAATCAATTTTAAATGAAACCATATGATTCTACAAATCAATTTACATAAGAATCAGCATTAATCTTGATATGCATGAAAATACACTAAATGCGCAATTTTCGGGCTTTCAGTACACTCATTTATATTGCTCAGAAGCAAATTTAAATGAGACCGTATGATTCTAAACATCAATTTACATAAGAATCAGCATTAATCTTGATATGCATGAAAATACACTAAATGCGCAGTTTTCGGGCTTTCAGTACACTCATTTATATTGCTCGGAATGAATTTTAAATGATACCATATGATTCTCCACATCAATTTACATAAGAATCAGCATTAACCTGGATATGCATAAAAATACATTAAATGCTCAATTTTCGGACTTTCAATACACAAATTTATATTGCTCAAAATCATTTTTAATTCAGACCATATGATTCTACACATGAATTTACTTAAGAATCAGCATTAATTTTCATATGCTTGAAAATACACTAAATGCGCAATATTCGGGCTTTCAGTACTCTCATTTATATTGCTCAGAATCAATTTCAAACGAGACCATATGATTCCACACATCAATTTACATAAGAATCAGCATTAATCTTGATATGCATGAAAATACACTAAATGCACATTTTCGGGCTTTCAGTACACTCATTTATATTGCTCAGAAACAATTTCAAATGACACCTATGATACTACACATCAATTTACATAAAAATCAGCATTAATGTTGATATGCATGAAAATACACTAAATGCGCAATTTTCGGGCTTTCAGTACACTCATTTATATTGCTCAAAATTATTTTAAAATGAGACCATATGATTCTACACATCAATTTACATAAGAATCAGCATTAATCTTGATATGCATGAAAATACACTAAATGCACAATTTTCGGGCTTTCAGTACACTCATTTATATTGCTCAGAATCAATTTCAAATGAAACCGTATGATTCTACACATCAATTTACATAAGAATCAACATTAATCTTGATATGCATGAAAATACACTAAATGCGCAATTTTCGGGCTTTCAGTACACTCATTTATATTGCTCAGAATCAATTTTAAATGAGTCCGTATAATTCTACACATCAATTTACATAAGAATCAGCATTAATCTTGATATGCATGAAAATACACTAAATACGCAATATTCGGGCTTTCAGTACACTCATTTATATTGCTCAGAATCAATTTTAATTGAGACCGTATGATTCTAAACATCAATTTACATAAGAATCAGCATTAATCTTGATATGCATGAAAATACACTAAATGCGCAGTTTTTGATCTTTCAGTACACTCATTTATATTGCTCAGAATTAATTTCAAATGAGACCATTATGATTCTACACATCAATTTACACAAGAATCCGCATTAATCTTGATATGCATGAAAATACACCAAACGCGCCATATTTGGGTTTCAGTACAGTCATTTATATTGCTCAGAATCAATTTTAAATGAGACCATATGATTCTACACATCAATTTACATAAGAATCAACATTAGTCTTGATATGCATGAATATACACTAAATGCGCAATTATCGGGCTTGAAGTACACTCATTTCTATTGCTCAAAATTATTTTTAAATGAGACCATATGATTCTCCACATCAATTTACATAAGAATAAGCATTAACCTTGATATGCATAAAAATACACTAAATGCGCAATTTTCGGGCTTTCGATACACAAATTTATGTTGCTCAAAATCATTTTTATTTCAGACCATATGATTCTACACATAAATTTACATAAGTATCAGCATTAATTTTCATATGCATGAAAATACACTAAATGCGCAATATTCGGGCTTTCAGTACACTCATTTATATTGCTCAGAATCAATTTTAAATGAGACCATATGATTCTACACATCAATTTACATAAGAATCAGCATTAATCTTGATATGCATGAAAATACACTAAATATACATTTTCGGGCTTTCAGTACACTCATTTATATTGCTCAGAATCAATTTCAAATGAGACCGTATGATTCTACACATCAATTTACATAAAAATCAGCATTAATCTTGATATTCATGAAAATACATTAATGCGCAATTTTCGGGCTTTCAGTACACTCATTTATATTGCTCAGAATCAATTTTAACTGAGTCCGTATGATTCTACACATCAATATACATAAGAATGAGCTTTAATCTTGATATGCTTGAAAATAAACTAAATGCGCAGTTTTTTGCCTTTCAGCACACTCATTTATATTGCTCAGAATCAATTTCAAATGAGACCATATGATTCTACACATCAATTTACATAAGAACCAGCATTAATCTTGATATGCATGAAAATACACTAAATCCGCAATTTTCGAGTTTTCAATACACTCATTTATATTGCTCAGAATCAATTTCAAAAGAGACCGTATGATTCTACACATCAATTTACATAAGAATCAGCATTAATCTTGATATGCATGAAAATACATTAATGCGCAGATTTCGATCTTTCAGTACACTCATTTATATTGATCAGAATCAATTTTAAATGAGACCATATGATTCTAACCATCAATTTACATAAGAATCAGCATTAATCTTGATATGCATGGAAATACATTAATGCGCAAGTTTCGGGCTTTTCAGTACACTCATTTATATTGCTCAGAATCAATTTTAAATGAGACCATATGACTCTACACATAAATTTACATAAGAATCAGCATTAATCTTGATATGCATGAATATGCACTAAATGCGCAATTATTGGGCTTGAAGTACACTCATTTATATTGCTCGAAATTATTTTTAAATGCGACCATATGATTCTATTCTCCAATTTACATAAGAATCAGCATTAATCTTGATATGCATGAAAATACATTAATGGGCAATATTCCGGGTTTCAGTACACTCATTTATATGTCTCAGAATAAATTTTAAATGAGACCATATTATTCTACACATCAATTTACATAAAAAACAGCATTAATCTTGATATGCACGAAAATACACTAAATGCGCAGTTTTCGGGCTTTCAGTACACTCATTTATATTGCTCAGAATCAATTTTAAATGAGACCATATGATTCTCCACATCAATTTACATAAGAATCAGCATTAACCTTGATATGCATAAAAATACACTAAATGCGCAATTTTCGGGCTTTCAATACACAAATTTATATTGCTCAAAATCATTTTTATTTCAGACCATATGATTCTACACATAAATTTACTTAAGTATCAGCATTAATTTTCATATGCATGAAAATACACTAAATGCGCAATATTCGGGCTTTCAGTACACACATTTATATTGCTCAGAATCAATTTTAAATGAGACCATATGATTCTACACATCAATTTACATAAGAATCAGCATTAATCTTGATATGCATGAAAATACACTAAATGTACATTTTCGGGCTTTCAGTACACTCATTTATATTGCTCAGAATCAATTTCAAATGAGACCGTATGATTCTACACATCAATTTACATATAAATCAGCATTAATCTTGATATTCATGAAAATACATTAATGCGCAATTTTCGGGCTTTCAGTACACTCCTTTATATTGATCAGAATCAATTTTAACTGAGTCCGTATGATTCTACACATCAATATACATAAGAATGAGCTTTAATCTTGATATGCTTGAAAATAAACTAAATGCGCAGTTTTTTGCCTTTCAGCACACTCATTTATATTGCTCAGAATCAATTTCAAATGAGACCATATGATTCTACACATCAATTTACATAAGAACCAGCATTAATCTTGATATGCATGAAAATACACTAAATCCGCAATTTTCGAGTTTTCAATACACTCATTTATATTGCTCAGAATCAATTTCAAAAGAGACCCTATGATTCTACACATCAAATTACATAAGAATCAGCATTAATCTTGATATGCATGAAAATACATTAATGCACAGATTTCGGTCTTTCAGTACACTCATTTATATTGATCAGAATCAATTTTAAATGAGACCATATGATTCTACCATCAATTTACCAAGAATCAGCATTAATCTTGATATGCATGGAAATACATTAATGCACCAAGTTTCGGGCTTTCAGTACCTCCATTTTATATTGCTCAGAATCAATTTTAAATGAGACCATATGACTCTACATAAGTTATAAGAATCAGCATTAATCTTGATATGCATGAATATACACTAAATGCGCAATTATCGGGCTTAGTACACTCATTTATATTAACGGTGTTTTAAATGAGACCATATGATGATTCTATTCACCAATTTACACCAAATCAGCATTAATCTTGATATGCACGAAAATACATTAATGGGCAATATTCGGGGTTTCAGTACACTCGAACATATGTCTCAGGAAATAAATTTTAAATGAGTTCTTATTGTCTACGCATCAATTTACATAAGTAGCGATGTCTTGATATGCACGAAAATACACTAAATGCGCAGTTTTTTCAGGCTTTCAGTACACTCATTTATATTGCTCAGAATCAATTTTAAATGAGACCATATGATTCTACACATCAATTTACATAAGAATCAGCATTAATCTTGATATGCATGAAAATACACTAAATGTACATTTTCGGGCTTTCAGTACACTCATTTATATTGCTCAGAATCAATTTCAAATGAGCCCGTATAATTCTACACATCAATTTACATAAAAATCAGCATTAATCTTGATATTCATGAAAATACATTAATGCGCAATTTTCGGGCTTTCAGTACACTCATTTATATTGTAGAATCAATTTTTACTGAGTCCGTATGATTCTACACATCAATATACATAAGAATGAGCTTTAATCTTGATATGCTTGAAAATAAACTAAATGCGCAGTTTTTTGCCTTTCAGCACACTCATTTATATTGCTCAGTCGTTCAAATGAGACCATATGATTCTACACATAAATTTACTTAAGTATCAGCATTAATTTTCATATGCATGAAAATACACTAAATACGCAATATTCGGGCTTTCAGTACACACATTTATATTGCTCAGAATCAATTTTAAATGAGACCATATGATTCTACACATCAATTTACATAAGAATCAGCATTAATCTTGATATGCATGAAAATACACTAAATGTACATTTTCGGGCTTTCAGTACACTCATTTATATTGCTCAGAATCAATTTCAAATGAGACCGTATGATTCTACACATCAATTTACATAAATCAGCATTAATCTTGATATTCATGAAAATACATTAATGCGCAATTTTCCAGACTTTCAGTACACTCCTTTATATTGATCCGAATCAATTTTAACTGAGTCCGTATGATTCTACACATCAATATACATAAGAATGAGCTTTAATCTTGATATGCTTGAAAATAAACTAAATGCGCAGTTTTTTGCTTTCAACTCATTTATATTGCTCAGAATCAATTTCAAATGAGACCATATGATTCTACATCGTTACATAAGAACCAGCATTAATCTTGATATGCATGAAAATACACACTAAATCCGCAATTTTCGAGTTTTCAATACACTCATTTATATTGCTCCAGAATCAATTTTCAAAAGAGACCCTATGATTCTACACATCAAATTACATAAGAATCAGCATTAATCTTGATATGCATGAAAATACATTAATGCACAGATTTCGGTCTTTCAGTACACTCATTTATATTGATCAGAATCAATTTTAAATGAGACCATATGATTCTACCCATCAATTTACATAAGAATCAGCATTAATCTTGATATGCATGGAAATACATTAATGCGCAAGTTTCGGGCTTTCAGTACACTCATTTATATTGCTCAGAATCAATTTTAAATGAGACCATATGACTCTACACATAAATTTACATAAGAATCAGCATTAATCTTGATATGCATGAATATACACTAAATGCGCAATTATCGGGCTTGAAGTACACTCATTTATATTGCTCAAAATTATTTTTAAATGAGACCATATGATTCTATTCACCAATTTACATAAGAATCAGCATTAATCTTGATATGCACGAAAATACATTAATGGGCAATATTCGGGGTTTCAGTACACTCATTTATATGTCTCAGAATAAATTTTAAATGAGACCATATTATTCTACACATCAATTTACATAAGAAACAGCATTAATCTTGATATGCACGAAAATACACTAAATGCGCAGTTTTCGGGCTTTCAGTACACTCATTTATATTGCTCAGAATCAATTTTAAATGAGACCATATGATTCTACACATCAATTTACATAAGAATCAGCATTAATCTTGATATGCATGAAAATACACTAAATGTACATTTTCGGGCTTTCAGTACACTCATTTATATTGCTCAGAATCAATTTCAAATGAGCCCGTATAATTCTACACATCAATTTACATAAAAATCAGCATTAATCTTGATATTCATGAAAATACATTAATGCGCAATTTTCGGGCTTTCAGTACACTCATTTATATTGCTCAGAATCAATTTTTACTGAGTCCGTATGATTCTACACATCAATATACATAAGAATGAGCTTTAATCTTGATATGCTTGAAAATAAACTAAATGCGCAGTTTTTTGCCTTTCAGCACACTCATTTATATTGCTCAGAATCAATTTCAAATGAGACCATATGATTCTACACATCAATTTACATAAGAACCAACATTAATCTTGATATGCATGAAAATACACTAAATCCGCAATTTTCGAGTTTTCAGTACACTCATTTATATTGCTCAGAATCAATTTCAAAAGAGACCGTATGATTCTACACATGAATTTACATAAGAATCAGCATTAATCTTGATATGCATGAAAATACACTAAATGCGCAATTTTTGGGCTTTCAGTACACTCATTTATATTGCTCAGAATCAATTTTAAATGAGACCATATGATTCTACACATCAATTTACATAAGAATCAGCATTAATCTTGATATGCATGAAAATACACTAAATGCGCAATTTTCGGGCTTTCAGTACACTCATTTATATTGCTCAGATTCAATGTGAAATGAAACCATATGATTCTTCACATCGATTTACGTAAGAACCAGCATTACTCTTGATATGCATGAAAATACACTAAATGCGCAATTTTCGGGTTTTCAGTACACTCATTTATAATGCTCAAAATCAATTTCAAAAGATGCCGTATGATTCTACACATCAATTTACATAAGAATCAGCATTAATCTTGATATGCATGAAAATACACTAAATGCGCAGATTTCGGTCTTTCAGTACACTCATTTATATTGATCAGAATCAATTTTAAATGAGACCATATGATTCTACACATCAATTTACATACGAATCAGCATTAATCTTGATATGCATGGAAATACACTAAATGCGCAATTTTCGGGCTTTCAGTACACTCATTTATATTGCTCAGAATCAATTTTAAATGAGACCATATGATTCTACACATCAATTTACATAAGAATCAGCATTAATCTTGATATGCATGAAAATACACTAAGTGCGCAATTTTCGGGCTTTCAGTACAGTCATTTATATTGCTCAGAATCAATTTTAAATGGAACCATATGATTCTACACATCAATTTACATAAGAATCAGCATTAATCTTGATATGCATGAAAATACACTAAATGCTCAATTTTCGGGCTTTCAGTACACTCATTCATATTGCTCAGAATCAATTTTAAAAGAGACCGTATGATTCTACACATCAATTTACATAAGAATAAGCATTAATCTTGATATGCATGAATATACACTAAATGCGCAATTTTCGTGCTTACAGTACACTCATTTATATTGCTCAAAATTATTTTTAAATGAGACCATATGATTCTACACACCAATTTACATAAGAATCAGCATTAATCTTGATATGCTTGAAAATACAATAAATGGGCAATTTTCGGGCTTTCAGTACGCTCATTTATAATGCTCAGAATCAATTTCAAATGAGACCATATGATTCTACACATCAATTTACATAAGAATAAGCATTAATCTTGATATGCATGAAAATACACTAAAGGCGCAACTTCGGGCTTTCAGAACACTCATTAATATTGCACAGAATCAATTTTAAATGAGACCATATGAATCTACACATCAATTTACATAAGAATCAGCATTAATCTTCATATGCATGAAAATACACTAAAGCGCAAATTCGGGCTTTCAGAACACTCATTAATATTGCACAGAATCAATTTTAAATGAGACCATATGAATCTACACATCAATTTACATAAGAATCATCATTAATCTTCATATGCATGAAAATACACTAAATGCGCAATTTTCGGGCTTTCAGTACACTCATTTATATTGCTTAGAATCAATTTTAAATGAGACCATATGATTCTACACATCAATTAACATAAGAATCAGCATTAATCTTGATATGCATGAAAATACACTAAATGCGCAAATTTCGGGCTTTCAGTACACTCATTTATATTGCTCAGAATCAATTTTAGATCAGACCATATGATTCTACACAACAATTTATTTAAGAATCAGCATTAATCTTGATATGCATGAAAATACACTAAATGCGCAATATTGGGCTTCCAGTACAATCATTTATATTGCTCAGAATCATTTTTAAATGAGACCATATGATTCTACACATCAATTTACATAAGAATCAACATTAATGTTGATATGCATGAAAATACATTAATTTGCAACATTCGGGCTTTCAGTACACTCATTTATGTTGCTCAAAATCTTTTTTAAATGAGACCATATGGTTCTACACATCAATTTACATAAGAATCAGCATTAATCTTGATATGCATGAAAATACATTAATGCGCAATTTTCGGGCTTTCAGTACACTCATTTATATTGCTCAGAATCAATTTTAAATGAGACCATATGATTCTACACATCAATTTACTTAAGAATAACATTAATCTTGATATGCATAAAAATACACTAAATGCGCAATTTTCGGGCTTCCAGTCAATGAATTCCAAATGTTTCCTGTATGGAAATAAGTAATTTTATCATCACTATTTCATTATTAATCTTACCCTGACCATTCTTCAGCCCTTGCCACGTGTATATTCTTCATCATAGAATAAAAAAATAAAAGGAAATCTCTTTTTAGGAATAAAAAACAAAACACAATAAAATGGCAGATTTGAACACAACATTATTTTTTTTCTTGTGTTTTGCTCAAAAGTATGTGGTTAATTGTGTGGCCAGCATATTGTAGCTTGTGCTACCATAATACATTGATGTGGTTGGTACACTAGAATCACTTTTTTGTTTTATTTTTTCATTAAAAATGGAGGTTTCATATTTTTCTACAAAGAATATCTCTGACAGAATCTAGAAAATGGATCAAACAAAATGTCATGCTATCAACATCAAGTATACAAATATGATGTTCTATTGTTTTGAAAATATTTCGAATGTTAAGGACACTTTTCAAAGTTAAAAACAATAACTTCACAGTCACTATGAGTCAACAGCTTAGATTTCACAACTAATATTTATATAAGTACAATGAGTTTGTCTCTTTGACTGACCAGATTCATGCCAACACCAAAGTTTTGTAAGGACACTATTATGATCACTCACTCATCAGGGCTGAACAACAACAACAACCACCTAGGCACTAAACATTATCACAATTAAGCTAATATATAAAGCAAGTGGGGACAGAAAAAATGTAACATATGCAACATGCTTGCATAAATGGATGGCAGAATAAATACTGGTAGAGAAAGTAAGAGGACAAACATTACTTAGCGCTACAAAAGATAAGAAGTTTTGGAGAACAATGATCACTCATGTCTTGAAGGAACATGGTATGTAAAAGAATATGATCTGTTAAGCATTGAAAGCTGTCAGCCAGTTAAATGCCATATGTAATACATGCTTAGGCAATCATGTCTCTTTCGATTCATGACTGACTTGGCAGATTTTCCCACAGTAAACGTTTCCTTTTGCAGTAGACTGATAGCTAAAACAAGGTTATAAAACCCAATATGTCCTGCTATTTAACCCATAGAAGAAGAGATGGATGAATATCTTTTCCACTGGTATTTGCCTCAAAGTAAATGCAACGAATTCAACAGAAATTTGAACTTGGCTCTCCAATTTCTCATTCAAGCTGATATCTATTGCACCACAACACACATTGAAAGCTGTACTGTGTTGAAATTCACATTGGTCTCTCATGCATTTAGCTGACAAGTTGATTAATACTGATTCTTTCATTTTTCTCATTCTGCCCCAGCAATCTGTCTGTGATTCAGACCTCCACCCAAAGAAGATAATGTACACATTTCTTAAAATTATAGAAAAGATCAATTTCATTACTAAAAAAATATATTGATTTGATGGCTTATTTCTATTTAGCATATAATTTAATAATGTTTATCTATAACTAGACAAAAATAATTTACCATTTTCCACATTTTCAGTTGATGACATAACCTTAGGGGAAATTCTTTCCACTAGAGATATCAAAACAATCACATTGGTCAATTGGTACACAACTACCAGCCCTATTTTTAAAAGTGCCCTTTCGACAAGCGCAACCAGAAACATTTCTCTTTACACTGATCAGGCACATATTCAATATCATGGCAGGAGGTTCTGCATGTGGAAGAACACTCTGTATACACTTTATCCTTTTGTGAATATGTAAAATCTAAAACAGAGCAACAATAAAATAAAAATTGTAAAAAAGTTTTTTAATCAGCTAGATTTGTTTTTAAAATATCCTTAAATGATAAAAATTATAGCACATTTTTATTAAGAAAAATACAGAAAGATAAAACCCTAGATAAGTTATATTTTATGAAAGCTGTTGGGTCAGAAACTAGATATTAAAATAAATTCTAAGTGTTTTCACTGTGACAGTTTGTAAGTGGAAATTAAAAACAAAGGCTGTCAAAGGAATAATTTCCAGCTCAAAACATAAAATTCAAAACATGTTCAACAAAGTAAAATTATTTTTCAGCTAATGAATAATTTGAAAAAGAAATAAAATAAACACATCTATCTGTGCCACTTTTATGTTAGAAGATCTTATAAGAACATTAAAATGACGTACAAAGATAATACACAGTTAGCCAGATTGTTCTGCTGACATGCTCTGTCAAAGCCCCAGTGCTCCATTTACCATAATATCAAAGGAAACCACATAGTTGATGAGAGTATAAAAAAAAAACTTCTTTCAATTTGACATTTATTGTACTTTCTATTCAACCTACTTTCAAATGCACCAAATTTCAGAGACTTTCATCTTACAAGTCAAATTAATGAAAAATGTTTTCTCTCTTACGAAACAAAAGAAAGTGACATTGAAAAATAAATTTAAGTACATATTTCTTTATTCTAATGTTTTCAAATTATAAAAAGCATAACGTGTGGAAATAAATAAATTTGTAATTTGTTATATGTTAACTTGTTTTTCAGTTTTTCAGTTTTTGCCACCCAACTACAAATATCTGAAAGTCTAAATTCAACAAAGATATTTCTAAAACTTAGTATACATATGTCAAGCACTCAAAAGCTAAAGATCTTTTTTCACTCAAAACCCTCAGCTAAGTAAAGTCTTGCTAAGTGTCCTGCTAAAATCATAACTCCTTAATCTTGTCAGAAAATATTCTTAAATGTAAAGGTCTTCAGAAATTAGAATAAGAATATATTGCTCTAAGAGAACAAATTTTGTTTTATAATTGAAAAAATTAAAACAAAATCTAGATAAAATGTCTAGATGATGATATATAGAACACTGCAATAAAATCAGGCAAATCTAATTAAAATTTTTTATTTATTTTTGCTTTAACTATTTATTTACAGGACAACTGAAGCTAGCTAATTTATTATAAGCCAGTTTAATATAACTTCCATACTATATGATTTTTACAAGATCAAACTGTATTTGCATTTTTGATGGGATTTTTAAAACTGCAGTCAAAAGCAGAATTAGTTTATATTTACACTGAATTATCTTACAAAGGAAAGAAAGCTTGAAGAATTTGACACTCACAAAGTAAGAAAAGCAAAGAAAAGTTGTGAAAAAAGTACTTGATATGTTATATATTTTAAATAGCATGAGGTTATGAATTGTTTCAATTTTTTAACATTTTTTAATTTTAGTCACTATTAATTTGCTTTTTCCTGCTTGGGATAGTGTTTCTGGTTCCTTTTAGGATCTGCTTCAGTTCTATGCTTCTAGCATCTTTACCTGAACACACAAATTTTATTCCCTAATTCTTTTCTTTTCTCTCTTCCCCGGGAGTGAGTAGGTTCAACTGTCTGATTCAAATCTATTTTTCTAGATTATATTGCCTGAAATATGAAACTTTACTCACTAATTATTTTTTGCTCCTTCCCTATGTGAGTAAAAAAGTATACCTATCACCCAGTTCAATTTTTGAATAGGAAGAAAGATTTATCCCTTCTTTTTTGTTTAAGATTGGGTTTCTGATTCTTTCAACTCTGTATTTCTGATGTTTTGCCTGAACTCTGAAAATTTATTTTGTAATTATTATTTTTTTACTCTCCCAATACGGGTAGTTAGTCTTGCTTGTTGTCTGGTTCATATTCCTTTCCAGTCTTTTGAACTAGCATAAAGGTTTAACCCTTATTCCCAGCTTAGGATTGTGTTTCTAGTTTCTTCTAAAGTCTACTTCAACTTTATTCTTCTAACATCCCTGCCTGAACTCTGCTGAACTCTGAATTTTTTTTCTTCTTCCCTCAATAGAAGTACACAGGTTTGCCTATCATCCAGTTCATAATCCTCTACAGTTTTTTGAACAAGAGAAGAAGTTTAACCTTGGCCTTCTGGTTCCATCAAGTCTGTACTTCTTACTCTCCTGCCTAAAATCTGAAATTTTATTCAATAATTTTTTTTTCTCTCCCAATAGGAGTAGATAGGTTTGCCTATCGCCCAGTTCATATTCATACCTGGTTATTTGAACAAGTTTATCCTTTGTTTTTTCTCTTAACATTGTAGAAATAAGGATATTGGAGGTGTTTAAAAGTGTTTTCTATGTATACTTCTTTTTTTAGATAAGTATTGGGAACAGCAGATCCTTTGTAGTCTTAAATGAAATTCTCTAATTATTCTAGATTTAATTTTGTTAGTGGTGAGAATAATAACTGATAAGGAGGAGAAGTTAGACCATTGGCGGTAGGATTCACAAACCCACTACCCCCTCATCTGACACCTCCCCTTTTATTGCAACTCCTCTTCCATCCTTTCTGCAAGGTGGGAAGTGGAGTGATATCTCTTTTCCACTTTACCAAATGAAACATTCTTGTTGGTAGATTTTCTGTAAGCCTCAAACTGAAGTTCATTATTACTTCTATGCAGCATGATATATAGGAAAGGTAAAGTATTGTTAGATTCAAAAGTAAAATGTATTGTGGCTTCAACATTAAGTTTGTTGACAAGATCAGGTAAAATGACGTTTGGAGGATATATTACTAGAGAATCATCTATGCACATGAAATAAGAATTTTGTGCTAAAATATTTCTGAAAGAACCACTTTCCAGAAATTCAAACGATATATATCTCTAATGTTAGACCATTAAGTCTACAGCCTGACATGCAATTATTAGCTAATATTTTATTTGAAATTTTCACCAAATAATGTTTGATCTATATGATTTATTAGTGTTAGATTAAGTGCATGGACAAGGAAAGGAAAAATGTTAAAAAAAAATTGTTGTGCAAAATAATTGCTTTTTTTCCAAAAAATGCATTTTCATCATTAAGCCCATGAACTTACTGGTGTACTTATGAGTGTTTATTAATGAAAATTAAACAAGAAGTTTCTATCATGACAGTTATTACCTGACTTCTGAACTGAAAGTTTCAATATGTAAGATTTAATCAACATAATTCATATTCACTAAAGTGCACTAAAAAAAAAATAAATAAATAAAAAATAAAGTTTGATTATGTTTAAAAATAAATATTTGTTGTGCAAAATAAATGCTTTTTTTATTAGGCTGTGGACTTATTGATGTCCCTACATTTATGCATGGAAGAATACACATACATTGCTTGTTTTTATAATGTTTCAATATTTTCAGTGCAACAAAATTTTCTTTAGAATTAAATTTAAAAGAAAAAGTTTTACAAAAAGAGAAAAAAATTTTGGTACACTGAAGAACTGTTCTAAAATTCTTCAATTTGCTTTTTGTTCATACTTACTGATTGTTACATTTTTATTGTTACTCTTTTTCCACTTCTTCCCTACTCATGCTCAGTATTCAATCATTTTCCCAAACAGTCACTAATCATTTTATATATTTTAAAGTTATTTATTTCTATAGAGTATACATAAAGACAATTCAAATTTACCCATAGACTCAAAAAGCTTTAATGGCATCTAATATTATTTAAATATTTAGTCAATAATAACATCAGTTGATTTTTTTTTTTTCAACCCAAATGTTGTTGGCCAGTGAGCACATGTTTCCAGGCTATTTTTTATGCTGAATATGAAAATCAAGTTCATCCCCCCCCATCACATCATGTTTTCTCAGTACAGATATTTTTTTGTTTTGTTTAAAATAAGTCAAAATACCCATTTAACAATGATATGCCAAGTAAAATAATCCTTAAATGTTTTCAGGTTAAAATACCTTAACATAAAAGAAAAAGTATCCGAATAAATTACAGAATGCTGGTGGTGTTGGGGATGGGTAGGAATATGAAATGCTTCATTTACATTCTTAATGTCCATGAAAAAACCCATTGAAGACAGAGGAGTAATTACAGATAATAGATATATAAATTAATTTGAATGATTTCAAATTTTCACTGAGCAAAAATACAAGGAAGGCAGAAAAGGCTCCTAACTTAATCATTGAATAAAACTCAAGATATCACATCATAGATAGATAGTAGTAAATATATAGCAGCCCCAGAAAAGATCTAAAAAGATGAATGGTTGGAAAAAAATTCAAATTTCATTAATCCTAGAAAAGAAATCAGTTAAGTGCCATACGTGATACACGCTTGGGCGATCATGTCTCAAAAGAGACATGACTGACTGTGCAGAAGATTATCCCGCAGTAGGTTGCCATTACTTTCTGTGGTAAACTGGTTGCCGACCAAGGCTATAGAACCAATCTGTCCTGTTATTTAACCCATAACTGGAAGGAATAGACGGATTAATACCTTTCCCAAGGGTATTTGCGCATAAGTGAATGCAATGAATTCAGCTGGAATTCGAACTTGGCTTCCTGATTTCTCGTTCCGAGCCGATATCCACTGCACCACAAATACATATCACATAAATAACATTTAGCATTTGTTTTCAAACAAATTTCTGAAAAGTATTTTCTAAACATGTCATGTGTGTCAAGCAGCATTAAAAAAATCCTTGATCTTCCCTGACATTAAACCAAAACTCCCTGATAATTCTGATTTTTCTTAAAAAAAAGTAACTATTTTTTCAATTCTCTGATGACTTCTGTTTTCCATGTTGGCTATGAATCCTGTAAAAAGTTATAATTCAAAAAGTGAAAATTCAAATGTAATGGCTTCTCTTTGTAAATGTGTTTGCCAGTCAGTAAATTGCTATACATGATACATGCTTGGCATCTATCCTGCTATTCAACCCATGGCTGGAGGGAGAAGAGATGGATTCATACCTTTCCTAAGGGTATTTGGGCATAAGTGAATGAAATTAATCCAACAGGAATTTGAACTCAGCCCTCCAATTTCTCATTCCAAGTTGATATCAATTACACCACAACAAAGGGTTCAAATACCCAAAAGAAGAAATTGTGCATTCACTAATTGTTGTAAGATACTGAAAATGTTTAAATGAAATAAAATGTTCATAGAAATATTATTGTCCCGCAAGAAACAGAATCATTCACTGTAAACAGTATTTTAAATGAAAAAAATTTGTTTGTGACAAATAGTTATTTTTTTTTTTTAGCTTCCTCATTGGGGATGGTTTAACTTTCATGCTTAAAAAGACCAAAATTCTTATTACATCATGGTTATTTATCCATTACATGGACACTGTTAGAAACATAACAAAAACTTGGTAACAAATTTTATGTTTCTTTCAGTTTCGTTTTTAATTATTTTATAGTGATACAAATGCCATATCTCATTTTGTAAACTGGTACTTTGGTATTTGTTCTCAACTTGGTATAATTTTCTTCATACATCATTTTGTAGTCTTTTTATATACATACCCCATAAGTAGGGATGTGCGTTGTGGTCCAGTGGATATCAGCTCGGAACGAGAAACCGGGGAGCCGAGTTCAAATTCCAGTTGAATCCATTGTGTTCACTTACGCGCAAATACCCTTGGAAAAGGTATTAATCTGTCTCTTCCTTCCAGTTATGGGTTAAATAGCAGGACAGATTGTGTTCTATAGCCTTGGTCGGCAACCAGTCTACCGCAGAAAGCAATGGCAACCTACTGTGGGATAATCTTCTGCCCAGTCAGTCATGTCTCTTTCAAGACATGATCGCCCAAGCGTATATCATGTATGGCACTCAACTGACTGACCCCATAAGTGCAACAAAATTGGGTAATTATTAGTCACAAAAATATCAATAAATATAATTTAAAACAAAAGAAATATCTATAACTTTGAGAAAAGCCATGAATATATCCAACATTTTCCAGACCCTCAAATCTGCTTTTTGTGTGCTTGCTGTTGTTAAACAATGTTTTAACAGCTCTGAAGTGATATCTTTATCTATCAAAACAGTACACAACAAAAGCAAAATAAAAACAGGCTGGAATTTTATAAAACATTTATTCTGTAGGAATAAAATAAAAATTTGACTGTGGAAAGGTACACTTTTGGTTGGTCAGAGAGTCTACATTTTGAAATAAGACAGGCACTACTTACATGGCCAGCTGTAGGGAAGTATTAGAGAAAGAAAAAGGAAGAGATAGTTTCTTTTGCTAGTATGGGTTTATGACAGTACCAGTGAGATACATCTGCTGCTACTAGACTCTGGGTTGATAGCCAGACATCTGTGTTGGAGTTTAAACTCACTACAAATCTATTTTTATATCACTTTATTAGGTTAATTTCTGTCATAGGTTTGATTCTGGAGTTAAGTGGTTTCTTTTTTCTCATGGATTACACCTGATGAGAGCTGAAATACTGATTGACCAGAATGTTTCATCAACAGTAAATATACAAATAAATTTCAGAGTATGAATAATATTGGATAAATAAGAGAATTATCAAAACCTTTTTAAACCTTACCATTCATGACATTTCATCTTGACGACAACCTGGGATTTATGCTTTGTTGATTAAAAAAGCAAGGACTTTTTTTTTTTTTTAATAAATTGTTTTTCTTTAAGGTATTGCCCTTCAGGACAATGGCATGATGGATGACTGGCTCAGTTACAAGTGTACTTTCCTTTTTTTCATAATCATTCCCCATGGACATGTACAAAGTGATGCTATCCAGCAGCAAGGCCTCTGATTGGGAGGTTGTGAGGAGTATAGAAATACCTCTTAATTGCTGTTGTTCCCAGGTCCACTCTAACCCGGAGTGGTAGCACCTGTTAGGGTCCCAGCTATGGGAAAATAGCTAACCCCCAACTGGAGTCAAAACACTATGAAAGTATGAAAATACTTTTATAGAAATATAATATATATAAAAATAGACATTTATAGAAAAATATACGCTTTTGAAAGAAAAATATTACAAACAATATTTTCTTAAGAAAAAAATGATTGCCAGCAATACATTTTTGAATACAAAACTAGAAGACATCTTCAGTTTCTAAAATGAAAAATAATTTTTTTCGTCAAAATCTGACTAAATCAACTTTCTTACTATAACCGAACATTAAAAAAATATCTTTAAACTCTACTTTTTCAGCATTAAATAACCCACATAGGTCGATATGCCGTTAAACAAAACTCAAATTGAAAACAAAGTGATGCATTTTCACTGTGTTGAAATCCCTTGGGATATACAATTGCTAAAAAATAAAGAATTATAATAAGCAAAATTTAGATATATTTCAAATCAATGAGACTTTTTTTTAAATTTAATAACTTGTCTGTTATATTTACTATTCTGGGATTATGAGAGTGAAGCAAAGCTCAAACCTCAACTCAAATTCCTAAAATCTGACTCCAAAGGACCAGTTATCAGAATTTTTTAAAATTCATTTTTGGTGGAGCTGAGAACTTTTCAGCATTACTCCATAGTATGATAGTATTTAGCAGGCTAAATCAAAGCAAAAGGAAGGAGGAATTATTTTCTCAATCTTTCAAATACTTGCCTTGAAAAACAAGTATTCAAATTTATTTTATTTATTTTTTTATTTTTTGCTAGGGTTTAGACACTAACTTTTAAAATGATTGAGAAATATGAAAACATTACAGTACAACTATTTTATTTACAGATCTATAAGAAACAATGAAAACATGATTTGGATTCATAGTTTGATCAGTAAATATAAAATGAAGATGAGAAAATGGCTACCAGTATTGTAATCAAAATTAACAAATTGATTTCAAATTTTGTCTAAGATTGTTAATGTTCACTTTGCATTATTTTTCTTATGTGCCATGTTCCTGCAGGACATAGGCAATCATAGTTCTCCACAATTTGTTGCTTTTTGTTTCTCTTACTCCTTTAATATCCCACCCTGTTCCTGTTCAGTCATCTATTCACACAAACTATGTTGTGATGTTGTGCTACATGGATCTATGTTGTGGAGCAGTGGATATTGGCTCAGAACAAGAAATTGGAGAGCCTAGTTCAAATTCCAGTTGAATTTGTTGCATTCACTTATATGCAAATACCCTTGGGAAAATCTATCTCTTCTCCCTCCAGCTATGGGTTAACTAACAGGACAGATTGGGTTCTATAGCCTTGGCTGGCAACCAGTCTACTGCAGAAAGTAATGGCAACCTACTGCGGGAAAAATGCTCTGCCCAGTCAGTCATGTCTCTTTTGGGACATGATCATCTAAGTGTTTATCATGTATGGCACTTAACTGACTGATGTTGTGCTACACAATTTTTCTCACTAGAATTTATCTTGCACTTACAAGTCTACCATTTGGCCATGCACCAAATATTGCTACCACACCTGGTCTGATGCTTCTGTTTTATATCTCGAGATTCTTGACCTGTCATCTTAGCTTCTGGCCATAATATAACTACCTTACACCTTTTCTATAAATATTTTCACCTTCCTCTTTGGCGTCTCAACTTCATGAATTTAAGCACAGGACTGGATTGGCAATTAAGTCTGAATTTCGTTGTTGAGATTTCTAATTAAGTAACCATAAGTTCTATGTTAATAGTTTCTTCACTACACTTCTCACTTGCAAAACTTTTCTGGCTTTCTTGCTTTCCTACAATTTTACAAAATTTAAATGCAATTTCAATTTTTATCTTCTCTTTCCTTGAATCTGTTCTTTTACTGTCCTCTGATTTTTTCACTCTCAGTAACCTCTTATCATCCTAGTGGCTTTTATTCACTTACTTGGAGAGAAATGATTATTAAAAAGAAAAAAAATGTGGTTACTCATTATTTCCCACCTACTTCTTTTACCTTCACTAAGTCCTGGGAATAAAAGATTTTCTACGCCCTCATTCCTCATTATGTCACTCAGAATTGTTAAATGTCTCTTTCTGATTGGAAGTATAGTTTCTTTGTTGTTTTTACTTTCCTTAAAACTTCTTTGTTTCTTACATGTTCTGTTCATGTTATTCACAGCATTCATTTGTAGAACATTGTTCAACATTTACTTTCACAGAGAAAAATCAAATATTACATAGCAATTTAGTAATGTTTCTTTGCTTTTAATGATATTTTCCTACCTCATAACACTATGCTTAGTTTCTGGAAGACATATTTTGCAATTTCTATACACCTTTGAATTTTTGTATCACATTTTACATCATCTGTATGACACTAACCCAATAATTCAATTTCTGTAGCTGCTTGATTTTCACATAATCAATGTCTCTGCTGCCGACAACCATGCAAACCACTTTATATTAACATTCTTGAAAATGGCATCTAAAAAAAATAAAAAAATAAAAAAAAACTTTGTGTTTTGTCAAATTGCTAGATAGTGTGATGAAATGTTTTGTCACTAGTATACCATAGTGTGTTGTGGGGCAGTGGATATCAGCTCGGAACAAGAAATCAGAGAGCAAAGTTCGAATTCCACTTAAATTCCTTGCATTCACTTACATACAAATACCCTTGGGAAGGTATTAATCTGCTTCTTCCCTCCAGTTATGGATCAAATAACAGGACAGATTAAGTTCTATAGCCTTGGTCAGCTGAAAGTAATGGCAACCTACTGTGGGAAAATCTTCTCCCCAATCAGTAAGGTTTTTTTCAAGACATGATTGCCAAAGTATGTATCACATATGGCACTTAACTGACTGATACCATAATGACTGAGAGAGAAGCATGTGTGAGCACTTAAGGAAACCATTCACTCATAATTCAGTAAAACATGGTTGCCGCATTAGCTGATCATATTTGTTATATAAATGTTAAAAGTATTGAAAAGATGTTCATTATATGTCTATGTTAAATGTTTTCAACCCTGTTATTTTAACCCTATGTTATTTTATTTCATTTTTATATTCTTACCTTAATGTTACACTTATATATATAAGGTGTCTCAGAGGAGTGTTTCCATGATTTCTGCCATACCCTGTAAAGCGATTCAAAGAATTTTTGAGTACATCAAAGGTTCATATCTTCACAAAATTCTTTAGGAATTTCAAACTGAACCCTTTATTACAATCACTAGGGTCTATCATTCTCGTTCATAGTGCAAAGTCTCTTTTGGTAGTCATGAGTTATCTTCCTCTAACGGGACTCTCTAAGTTACTTGTTCACCACTGTCTGGTATTAAACTCACAAATTTTGGATCAAGTCACTGGAACTAACCAATTCCTATATCCACTGGGCCATGGGTTCTTAACTGAGTTTCTGAGACTATAAACGTAATGTTCAGTAATGATTTTTTACCAGAGTTCATATTGCAATTTTTTAAAAATTTGAAAATTTTTTGTGTACATCAAACGTTCATATCATGAGCAACAAGTGACCCAAATTTGGTTGAAATCAGATCAAGGGTTTCAGAGGAGTAGGGTTCATTAGAATGGAGACACACAAACGACGATATATTCATTTATATAATATATATATATATATATATATATTGTGCTGTTTCTTATTTTATTTTCCAAACTCAACACACAGACACAATAAAATTAATTCACACCACGTGTATCTCAAAAAAATACAATTGCGCAGCATTCACCCCTTACCATACTCTTTGGGGGTCAAAAACAAGGAGGGCGCACCCAAAAGCTCAGACATAGTGGAAAGCACACCGCATGGTCAAAAATAAGAATTTTCGATCAATCAGGGCTCGACATAAGAAACACTTTTTGATCTCCTGGATCTTCACCATCAAGATAAAAGGGAAGCAGAAACTTTCAACGCCAGAGGGAAGAGCAGCCAGCTCAAAACACACACCAAAAGGGCACGTGGACAGCTTGGAGCACACACACACAATTCAGCAGTTCACACAACAGGCAGTATCACCTATCAGTGAACATTCTTTCACCCTCTCTTTCTCTCATCTCGCTCAAAACAAATCGTCCTTCCTTTCCCTCTCACATTCCCAGTTCCTTTCTTCCTTTTTTACAGCTTTATGGACAACTACATTTTTTTACAAAAAGAAAAATTCTTTTATTTATTTTTTTTACGAAAATAAACAAAAGTTTACTTTATTTGTAGTGCATTTTTCTTTTAATTAATTGTTTGGGGGACTTCTTCGCTCTCTACAATATATAGATAGAGAGAGATGTACCAATAGAAATTTGAAAAACTTAATACAAATGATTTCATTTTAAGATTTTTTATATATTTCTTCTTTTTTTTATGTAGAATGGTCAATTTTTTAAACTATGGATTGTCATAAGAGACATATCAAAAGGTCATGCATTTCAAGGTTTCTTACACTTACGAAATGTTCACTCAGTTTTCATAAATTTATGTCAATTTTGATCAACCATACTTAGTTTGTCACCTCTGGCTGACATCATAAATTTCATGCTATAAACAGGTAATAATTGTTACAAATCAGATTAAGTTTAGATTTGCTAACTTTCCACAAACAACATATCACAGATGTATATTTTTGCATGATTTTTAAAACTGATAATTAACTCTTGTGATTGATGATAGCTTATCATTCACTTCACATGTCTGGTTAAATATGGTGAAACAGAATTGATATAAATTCATGAAACATAAGTGAACATTTCATTTCTTGGTTTTAACTACCTAGTAATTTTAAAAAATTAACATAATATTTTCAGCAATTACCTAATATTTTATTGAATTTTTGTTTTTACTTTATGTTTGAAGATGCTTTCTGAAAATAAAAATCATAAAACATTCTTTTCAATTAATTTTCAAATTTAATAACAGAATGTATTTTTTATATTATTCTACATAAATAATAATTATCATGAAAAGTGTTATCAAAAAAGTGATTTACATTCTCCAAGGAGTCCTGCATTTAATTAATGCAAAATTTGGTAACGGTAGACAATTTCTATAAATTAATTGGAGGGGGTATGTGAAAAAAATTTTTACCAAGGTTTTATAAAAATAATGATTCTAAAAGTAATTTCAGTCATTTTTGAAAAAGTGCTGAAGGTGTTATCAAAATCTGACAATTATTTAATTTTTGCAAGAATTCTAAAATTAATGTTTTTCACCGGCAAAAAGCAATGAGGCTCCATAAAAATGTTGTCACTTATTGAAAATTTCGAATGCATTAGAAAGGTTTAAAAAAATAATTTGGTCTTTTTTTTTAAATAAGAAGCATATTGACACTAAAGATTTGTTTTTATTAATTTTGGGGCTTTTTAACATCATGGTATCTATACAGTAAAACCCGGATATAAGAGAGATTTTCTCTGGTCCCAAATTTGAGCCTGTGGTAATGTATATAAAATAGACCAAACGCGGATATAAGAGAACTTTTATCAGGTCCAGACAACTCTTATATCAGGGTTACACTGTACTATCTTTTTTTTTTTTTTCAACAAATGAGTGGAGGTACCTAGAACATGTACTTTTTATTTGGCAAAATGTTTTCTTGCTCTGACATTTTTTTTTGTTTTATAATTATTATTTTCATGTTAAATTTATGAAGGGGAAAATAAACATCTTCAAAGTGAAAAATCTTTAAAAATTCATAATTTCTTAAATAATACGTTTTACAATTAGCAAAAATTAAAAATGATATTCTATTTTTGGTTTGTATATCGGGGTGAGCGCAAACGCTGACCCCACACTTAGAAATAGTGCACCCGAGTCGCCCACATTTGGGGCGATCGCAAAGATCAACCCAACCGGAGTGCAATGGAAGGGCCTCGCTCTGGGAGAACGGCCTAGCACCGTTAACTCCTGTGCCAGGTAAGGGTATTTATTCTTCTCCCCCACTTGAGAGAGATGTGACACAAGGTCTTTTTTAACGTGGGGAACCTGAGCGCGTACGCCCAGGTACTGGTCAAAATATTACCTATCCACCGCAGTGGATAGGTTCAAAACCGGTCTAAACTGGTCTAAACTGGTCTTAAAACTGGTCTTAATTTGGTCATTCTCGACCCCAGCCCGAAGGCCGGGGCCAGGTAAGGGTATTTACCCTTCTCCCCCACTTGAGAGAGATGTGTCACAAGGTCTTTTTTAACGTGGGGAACCTGAGCGCATACACCCAGGTACTGGTCAAAATGTTACCTATCCACCGCAGTGGATAGGTTCAAAACCGGTCTAAACTGGTCTTAAAACTGATCTTAATTTGGTCATTCCCGACCCCAGCCCGAAGGCCGGGGCCAGGTAAGGGTATTTACTCTTCTCCCCCACTTAAGAGAGATGTGACACAAGGTCTTTTTTAACGTGGGGAACCTGAGCGCATACGTACACGTACTGGTGAAAATATTACCTATCCACCGTAGTGGATAGGTTCAGAACCGGTCTAAACTGGTCTTAATTTGGTCATTGCCGACCCCAGCCCGAAGGCCGGGGCCAGGTAAGAGTATTTACTCTTCTCCCCCACTTGAGAGAGATGTGACACAAGGTCTTTTTTAACGTGAGGAACCTGAGCGTGTACGCCCAGGTACTGGTCAAAATATTACCTATCCACCGCAGTGGATAGGTTCAAAACCGGTCTAAACTGGTCTTAATTTGGTCATTCCCGACCCCAGCCCGAAGGCCGGGGCCAGGTAAGGGTATTTACCCTTCTCCCCCACTTGAGAGAGATGTGACACAAGGTCTTTTTTAACGTGGGGAACCTGAGCGCGTACGCACACGTACTGGTCAAAATATTACCTATCCACCGTAGTGGATAGGTTCAGAACCGGTCTAAACTGGTCTTAAAACTGGTCTTAATTTGGTCATTGCCGACCCCAGCCCGAAGGCCGGGGCCAGGTAAGGGTATTTACTCTTCTCCCACACTTGAGAGAGAAAATTCGCTCGAAATTGCTCTTTTTATGCACTTCGGAAGTTATGACACCAGTGGTTTCTCCGAGAAAAATAACGGTGTAAAAAAATGTCACAGAACAAAAACCAAGTTAGACTCACTTTTTCCAATGGCCAACTTGATTTCAAATCCTTTCACGTCTTTATCATTGACGAAAGCCATCATTTAATCAGTTAATTCCTTGAAATTTGGATTTTTGTACTAATTCAAAAGGTCAAGATGTTTGAATCAAGAGGAAGTAACTCGTTTAGAAATAGGTTTGCTCTCAAAGAAAAGAGTGATATTTTAGTTTTGATAAATCATTTATTCGAAATTTTGCTTTAGAAAACGAGAAAAAAAAATCATGAACACTCGTTTCTTTTTCACTGAAATATTTTGGGAATTCCACCTGAAACGCAATGTTATGAACTCTTAAAAAATAAAATAGCCATAATCCCTTTTTACGACTTCAACAAAACATTTCATCTCAATTTCAGGCATCCATCATCATAGAGAGACAATTATTATAACTGCATTCAGTCTCTCTCTTTGTTTGCATTTAAAATGTAACAATTGTAAACATTTATCTTTCTGAAGAAAAGGAAAAAAAAGGTCAATATTTCAATTTACCACAAAGTCATGGCAAATATTAATAAAATGTAAGTGGAGTTTTACCACATTTCACATCAAAATTTTAAATTTTGCATAAACTAATTTTAAAAAAATTTAATTACCTTTTTAGTTTTGTAATTGTTTTAATAATAATAGTAAGTCGAGAAAATAATATCAGTCTATATTTTTCTTTGCAATTTATCTTTCACATACAATTTCTATTTGGCTTTGGATACAAGAAGTTAACATTAGTGCGATGATGATCAATTGATGACAGTTTAAATGCCAAAGTGAAAAAGATCAAAAGTGATGAAGACAAATTAAAACAAAAGATGGGTTCATTTTGAACTAATACCCTTGGGAAAGGCATGAAACCATTTCTCTTTCTCCCTACCAGACACTGAATAGAGAAGACTGACTTCAAAACCCTGTCAAAATGTCTTCTATTAAAATCTAAGAATGGCATTCCTTACACTGAATGAGGGAGGAAGTTGAGAGGGTGGGTCTGGATCTGTGATATTTTTACCTCATACATGCACTCTTCTTTCAGAGATGAAACAACATCCTTCTTTTTGTTGACTTCAACAATACTTGTCCCATTATTCATAAGCCTATCAACTATGTTACTGTTTTTCTTTGCTTCTCTTGCCTTCAATGTCCTATGAGTGTGAAATTCTCCAAACCTTCTTTCTTCATTAGATGTTCCAGAGAATTTCAGCTATCTCTTTCTAGTTAGTTATCAATTTCTTTGTCATTAATAAGCATTTTAGAATTTCCTCAATTCTCATATGCTACTATATATCAGCAACATTCATCAGTAGAGCCAGATCTTCGTTTTTCAATTATTTTTTTTTTATATTCTCATGACTTATATAGGCGTAAATGAAATTAACATTTTCTTCCTTTCTAATGTTCAACAAATAAAATTATTGTTGAAAGCAACAATAGAAGGATGCAGTTTTCCCTCTCAACTTCCTCCCTCAGTCATTCATTCATTGCAAGGAATGCCATTATTTTAAATTCTGGTTATCTGCAAATATACTATTTTTGGGAGTTTACCATTTTTCTTTGTACAAACCATTGATCTTTCTCACAAATTCAAACGAAAAGTAAGACTGGACTTAAATTTCTCATACTGTATAAAATCAAATATCAGGGAAGATTGTTTAATTTTTTGTCTGTGGGGGTCAGATGGTTGCGTTTTCTAATCACATTATAGTCACCTTTACAACGCAAATTTACAAATGTAAAAAAATGAACTTCACAGAAAAGAAAGAAAATCAGGCTAAATATCCCATTAACATTAGTACAGGTAGATTTACATATTTACATATTAAATTTCATTGTTCTTTGTTGTGGCCATGCAAAAAAACTAAAAATTTGATTATTTGTAATGATTTGTTACAAGTGAATCTGCAAAGTTTGAAGTAAGTTTTTGAAATTAAAGAAAACAAAATGGGATGTACACCAATGTGTGTGTGTAGGGCAGTCGCTGTCAAAACGTGTCACTTACTTCCGTCACAGCTTTGTTTTGGCATATTCTTCAATGCAGAAAAACTATCACTGGCTGATACACTGCAATGTCAATATGTGTCGAGGTAAGGGCTTCTTGATGTTCAAGATCTAGTCTCTGACTGTATGTTCTAGCATTTTCATGGTAAAGTATGTCAAGGCAAGGGCCTTGTTAGTCATTCGAGATCTAGTTTCTGATTGTCCTCATTTTTCTCGGATTATGTTTGGATCCAAATCCTATCTGAGTCAAACCACATTGATATTGTGGAAAGCTCATCACATCACTCATTCTATCCACTCAGGTTCCAGAAACCACTTATTTAATTTCAAGATATGTTTGTGCAGAATTGTAAAAATGTTTTCATATATACTGAATTTACTAAGATTTATTTGAAGATGTTTCTTGTTTGTGCTTCACTTATTGGCCATAAAATATAGGAGTTTATATCCTATACGTCTAATAATTTGCTTTAATTCTTGAACCAAGACATTTTTTAAATGCTTTTCTTGCCATTTTTTTTTTTTTTGTTAATTTTAATTAACCTGTTCAATTTCTTATATCTTAAAGTTGATTGTAAAACTCTCAGCTGTATGATAAATCAACCAGAAATTTCAGCTCTCTTACCAAGTTGTTGTTATCACATTTTCACTTAAGGAGACTGAAATGGGAGTTTACTATCTGTGCCATATTACATGCAACCATACTATTCAACAAGAATTTTTTCTTTTCAAATTTTCAGTCCTCATCCACTTTACCGGAATTTTCTTTTGTGACCCCCACTCTTCTTGATAGGGAAACTTCTTAGCCATAACACAGCATTTTATGCACCAAGATATGAAAGAAATGTAGCATGATGAAAAAAGGCACATTTGTATCCACATGGGTCACTGTTAGGTATTGCTGAGGAAATTCTTTACTTTTAAACATTTCCTACCACCTGGTCAAAATTAGCGTACATTTCTTCATACTATGTGACAGGAGAAATGGCATTTTCATTTTCCATCATAGCTGATTAATTAGATTTTTCATTGTATTATCCTATCCACAGATATGTTTTTAATTATGTGACCATATAGCAATAGTTGTCTGCATGACATTATTGTATTTCACTAATACATATCTGTGGCTGACATCTGAGAACGACAATACTGTTATAAAAATAAATTAATAGAAAGTCAAATAGTAAAATATTAATAAAATGACAATCAGATTGACTGACTTCAAGTCATTAAAGAAGATCATGACAGATAAAGTACATTTAAACTATTAAAATGAAAAACAAACTTAAATCCCATATTCACTCTTATGATCAGTTCCTGTTTAATTAATCTGAAGCAATGGCTTAAGCTATCGTGAAGTGTTTCACAAATCACTAAACTGATTTGTGAAACACTATTAACTGAGGTTGTCTTCTCAACCTCAGTTAATAAATAAACTTATAACTTTATATTTTTTTGTTTTGTAAATTTTCCACAGAAAATTACATTTTAAATTAGTAGATTCTGCCCAGGACTTTCTGTGACACATCACCCAACTTAAAAATGCATTTTAAATGTAGTCTTTGAAGTTAAATTTTGGTTTTATTTGTAACATAATAGCCTGAAGCTAATCATATTTAAAAAAAAAAAATTCCATATGTAAATAAAGCTTTTAGATATTTTTTAAAACATTCACTTGTTTCACAAGGACTTATTGAACTGCCATTATAGATGAAAAATGTGTATAGATTTAGAGAGAAACCCTCATAAAACAAATTTAAAAATCTCTTAAAAAAAGTACTTGTTCTAGACATGTTTCAAAGTAAATTGGTAAATTTAAGAATTAACTGGATTTTTTAAAAAAGTAATACTTGCTTTATGCTTAGCACATAAAAGATGACCTTTATTTATTCACAATCTGTGAGATGTGATAAAAGACATAGCTCAACAACAGTAGTTTTCACTGTTAAACATTGACTCTTAAAAGTACAAAAATTTTTAAAAAGTTAAAATTAAAGAAATACAGAACATCTGCAGTGTAATAATCAAGATTTATATTTAAAAATAAATTATCACTAACCTTATATAACTAATTGTTTAAGAAAATAATTTTTTAAACTATATACTTTTATGCTACATTAGAAGTATAAAAAAAAAGAAATTAAAAACTATGTTTTTGAGTTTAGTTCATTGCTGTTATTTTTTAATGTCAAAAAATATTCAATTGCACCCAAAGAGGTCTTTTTAATTGTTTTGAGAACACTTTATTAAAATAATGAAATTACTAAAAAAAGAAAAAGAAAAAGTGTGTGTGTGGGGGGGGGGGGTGATAAAGAGTTATTGAACTGATAGTTCATTCTTTCCAGTTTGATTTCTTTCAGACTTGTCATAAATTATAATTACAGACACCTTCATACACCATTGAAACATTTAAAATAATGAAAAGGTTACTGTCAAATCTCAAACAGAAAAATTCAATCATACACAAAACAAAAAAAAACACTAGTATGAATAGATTGGAAAACATAAAACTGACTGATTGAGAATAATCAGTATTAAAATGATATCAGATTGCGATGTTCCTGGGATAATTACAGTTGTAAGGTTGGCAGGCACAAAAACCTGGCAATTTATTAGCTCAGCAGAAGTTTCCTTTCCAAAGATCTGGATGGCACAAATAGTCTCTGGAACTTTGGAAACCATCACACCACTGTTATGGGATTGCCCTAGTTTTACTTCATCCCTCACTATATAGGGCCCTCAAAAACAGTAACTTTTCTTATAGATTTTAGTGGCATTGTCACCATTGGATGGATTACATCCATGCTAGACACTGGTAGCCTAGGACAATCTGTTGGGTCTTATCTGCCGGTCTGTACCTAAAGTACTCCAAGAAATGTCTCTCAAGTTGGCATGTTTGAATGTGAGGGACTTGAGGAATCGAGGTAAGGCTGCCTGTCTGCTTCATGACCTCTTGTCCTTCAGGGTGGAGGTGGCTACAAGCAAGAAGATATCTTTGGTTGCAAAGTTAATACTAGTGTGCTGTCTAATGACTGTCATCTATTCAGTGTACGAAACCAACAGGTAAAAGGTTTTTCCTTGCTGGTTTAAACATACCCTGGTTGTGAAGGGGGACCTTTCCTATTTCGATGTGTATGTGTTTAGGGTGGGGGCAATTGTGGTTAATATTGCTATAAACAGTAGTTTGTATTGGATCATTGCAGTTTATGCGTCCAACTATCAGGTGGAGAATGTCTTGTTTTTCTGTCAGTTAGAGCCATTCCTAGTTGATTCATTGCACCTAGTCTTACTGATGGACTGGAATGCCATCTTGGATCCAAAATTAGACAGGGGGCCAGGAGCTAATAGGAGATCAGGTGATTGTAACTTGGTTGTTCTGATTGGGGAGTTTGGTGTTGTTGATAGATACCAGGTCGATCAACCTGGGTGGAAGATGTGGACATGGGCACTTAAGTTGCCATCTACCCAGGTGACTAGCTACTTGGATAGAATATTAGTGAGAAGGGTCAATCTAGATTTGCTAGATTGTCCCCATGCCTTACTGGTTAAGTTATTTGGACCATAGACTTGTCTGTGCCCGAATGGTCTTAAATGATTTGCCTTGAATAGCTGCACACTTAAGTTCAATTTGTCCTTACTAGACAGGAAAGATTTCCAGCAACAGCTAATTAGATTAGACGAGTGGTTTATTGGAAATAGGTAGTTGAGAAAGTGTTATGTCTTTCACCACTGGATACAGTCAATGAATCTCCCTAGATAAGGCTAAAAAGGCAAAGACACTCCAGGATAATCTGTACCACATGGAAACTGGAGAAGATTCACTAGAGATAGGTACAGCTAGGCAAGCACTACCGGGATCAGGTAGTCAGACATAAGTCAAACAAGATTTCTAACAAAGTCGTGAAAATGGGCACTGAACTGTGAAAGGAAGAGATTCATCAAGGTTCCGATTGTTACATTCAAGAGGTTGATACCCTGGAGAGGCGTACTCTAAGGTCCACCAAAAAAGCATTTCAGCAGCATTTTGAAAGCCAGTTTACCAAAGAGCCTGGTCTGTGCTGAAATGTTTTGCAGCTATTTGGCTGACTTTCCTCGACTTTCACCAACTGAAGTGACTAGCTGCGAGGGTAAGATCACAGAGTGCAAATTTTACTTGGCATTGAAGAGGACTGAGACAAGTCTCAAGGACTTGATGGTCTGCTGTATGAACTGTACTTGAGGCTGTCACACCTCTTTGTGCCCATTTTGACAATTGTGTTTAAACACTTGTTCTGGCAGAGGTCTGTTCCAAACCGGATCTACAGGAATGTGATCATAAAGTGCAAGGATGGTGGATAATATTTAGATAATCACAGGCCCATAACTCTGATCAACACAGAGTTAAAGATATTGGCCAAGATCCTGGCAGAGCGTTTGCAGTCAGTTGCTGAGATTCTGTTGAGACCTGAGTAGACTTGTGCAGTGAAGGGCCAAACAAATCTTGAGCAACCTGCATCTGATGTGCCTGGTCCTAGAGGGTGTAAAGAACAAGGAGAAAGTCATGCTAATCAATTTATTCAGTCCAAATTGATAGCGTCAACCGTCAATATCTGACAAGCTGTTCTGCAGGCTGCTTGATTCCAACCCAACTTCTGCAAGTGGATCAGTATCCTTTATCACTTTTTCAGTACTGTGGTACAGGTGAACAGAAGGCAATCGAGTGCTTTTGCACTGTTCCGGTTGGTTTGTCAGGGTTGTCCTCTGTTGTTCCTACTTCACACTTTGTTGTTGGAGCCTTTTCTTTGCCAGCACAGAGACTGGGCTGGTAGTCCAAACTTACATGGAATTGCTGGCCCTGGTGGAGCTCAAGCCAGAGTTTTCTACATGTACCAATGACTTTTATATACAGAAAGTACTTGAATGGTACAAGAAGGTCACAGATCTGTACTTCCTCTCTGTAAGAACTATAGGAAGGCAATTAAGTGTTTGCTATCCTCCCTCTTGTGGGTTGGTGGCACACATAAGTGTCATGGCAGCAGTGTAGGGGGACAGGAATGCCACACGTAGTTTGTTCTTCGTATTTGGTTTTCACGCTGTTAGTGTATTCTTTCTGTAGGTTGAGGTCATTCACGAGTGTGTTGTATATCAGTTTTGATGCTGCATTAGGCTTCTTCAATCTTCAGAGTTTCACTTTTAATTTGCGGATGACTGGGACGTGGTCACTTCCACAGTCAGCACCTGGATAGGCTTTGCTTTGAACCACTGCATTTCTGAATCTACTGTTTATGGTTATGTAGTCTATCTGGTTTTTCGTGTCACCTACTGGGCTTCTCCATGTCCATAGACACCGTGGGTGTTCTTGAAACCAGGTGTTAGTTATTACCTGGTCATTTGCTATGCACCAATTCACCCATTTTTCTCCTTGTTCATTGCGGATTCCTAAACCAAAGTTTCCAATTGTCACACCTTCCCTCTCCTTGCCTACTTTGGCATTCAAATCTCCAATGATGATCCTGATTTTTTGGCTTTTATATTGAGCCTTGACCTTCTCTAGAGTGGAGTAAAAAGATTCTATTTCTTCCTCAGTGCTTTGTGTTGTTGGTGCATATATGACTACAATTTCTATGTTGAACAGTCTCCCTTTCAGTTTGACCAGGAAAACTGAGAACTGGCAGTATCCCAAAACACATTTCTTCATTTCTTTGTCCAATATTAAAGCAGACTTTTTTTCATTATTTTTGCCTATGGCGTATATTATCCTATGGTTGTCAGTGTTGAAGTTGCCATTATTTGGCCATCTGGTTTCGTATATTCCCAGAATATTAATTTTTAGTCTGTTCATTTCCTGCTTGACATTCTCTAGTTGTCTGCAGCTGTTTAAATGGTATTTACTAATCATAAATAAAAAAAAAAGATTACAATTAAGTGAAATGCAGTACTTTAAAAAGAAATTTGATTTTTTTTTTTTTTTGTGCACGTATAAATGTGCCAGGTTTTGTAAATACAGATGTCCATACATGACATTAGCAGAAATAAGAGTAGTAATTACAGTAAATTTGAAGTTTGTTGGCAATTTTCTAAAATTTTCTCAAAATTCTTCATAAGTAACACTAGAAAGTATCTAAAATTCAATAAAATATCAGAATTTAAAATTTTTTTAACTGAGTAGTTAAAAAAATGTTATATCTAAAAAAGTATTACATTGTGTTTGTCACGTAGTTTTATTACAATTATCTCATAATTATTAATTAACTGACATTTGTCTATAATTATTTACATTGTTATTGTATTCATGATGTTTCAGCCAGTGTACATTCCAACCTTCTTCAGGTGATTGGTCAAGTACACATGGCCCAGTGGATAAAAGTGGTGGTTGAATCCAGTAACTTGACCCAAAGAGTTATGAGTTCAATACCTGGCTACAGCAGAGGTGAACAAAAGATAGAGAGAGAGGAGTTAAAGGAGGATACTTGTGAAACTAGAACGGCAAAAACATTGTGAATATGGCAACTAAGTTCAGGACAACACTCCAAATAATGTAAAATTACATTTTAATTTAATGACTACTTTTTACTTTAATGGGTTATACTAATAATATAACATGATGTCAAGCTCACCAAATGGTGGGTGATCTATGAAACAAAGGAATATTCTCCCAGTTTGCATTTCCCCTATAACAGGTATTATGATATCCATGTTGTAACAATATCTTAATATACAGATGAAATGGAATAGCTGAAAGAAAAGAAATGAGATTTTACTATTTTACATTTTGGCGGACATGTGCGACCGGCACCCCACCTCGTAATTTTTTTGCTTTACATTTTTCTTTTACTTATTTTGGTGTATTCTTATTGATTAAACACTAAACTTTCAGATTAGCAAAAAAATTTGAAAAAAATAAAGATTTTTAAGGGGTGCTGAGTTTCTCATACAACATTCTCTCTAGTAAATCGATCTCCCATATTGGAAACACTCGCTTTGGGGTCGAAAGTCATTCTTGGGGTTTCTGAAGAAGAAATTGCCATCGTAAGAACTGAAACACAAAAATCTGCAGCAGCTCCAGTTCCCATTAGATTTTAATTTTTATTTTATTTTTGGTAATCTTTTCACACTGTTTGCGTAGACATATGTTATAGTTTCTTTGTGTGGGATACATGTAAATATATATATATATATGATTTTGTGTATTACTCTGCATTTATAAAACTCTCTCTGAGAAGAAAGCTTGAATTCAAGAGCTATTGAATTACCATATACTCTTCCAATAGGGAAAAGTAATTTCCTTTTTGAACATAATCTAACAGTTGGTAAAAAAAAAAAATCAAATATTCTTTTAAAAAAGGTTTACACTCCAAAATGATATTAAACACTAAAAACAGATTACTTTTTATGGTTTTTTTTTTTTGGGGGGGGGGGGTTAATCTTCAAACATGACTTTAAAAAATAAAAATAAATAGGATTAATTTCAAAACCACAATAAAAAAAATTCCAAATAAGATTTAGAAAAAAAAAAAAAAATTTTTGAAGTGTAAATTTTTCTGTCTCTCTGAAAGAAGATAACGTATTTAAATTTCTGCAATTATCAAAAACATTTTTGATTTTTTCACTTTATTGAATTATTTTTAATAAGATTTGGGGCGAATTCACAGGTAAATTTTGGTTTTAGATCCCAAAGGCTTTTATCTCTTCAAATTTTTCCAAAATAGCCTTATTTCCGTGCAAATGTATATGCTGAACTCCAATCAACAATTAGATATTGAAGAAACCAATTTTTTTTTATGTCAACGACCAGAAAAAAAAAAAAACTTCTTGCTCTTTTTGTCACCCATTACCAGCTAAGTGATAAGTTATTCACTGCTGAATGACTTTAGGCGTAGGAAGCTAATTTCGGCCTATTTATTTCCTTTACTGTAAATTCTTCGCAGAAATTACTATTTACCAATTCACACTTGATATTGAATTGGATTTTTTTTTTTTTTAATGAAATAATAATACTTGAACTTTAGTTTCAGGGATTTAATTTTCTTTGTGCAACTGTAAAACTAACACTCCACTTCCACACACAATATTTTAAAATGTCCACACAAGATATCGAAAATAGAGGTGAAACCAAACAATATTTCTACAAAGTGCAAATTTAAAATTTAAACACCTCACAATTCGATCATTAAAGGAAATTTTGTTTGAATCAAATGATTGACTGATTTTTGGTAAATATTTTAAAACAGCGGGCAGGGATTTATTTCACTTTTTTTGCTTTCATTTCAGACAAAAAAAAATACACCCATTTTTGGTGGGACCTAAAACAAATAAACAAATGTTTTGCTTAAACTTGAATGTCTGGTGTACAATAATGATACGCGTAAACTAGTTTGTTTCACAACCCAAGGACACTCAGCTCTTTTTTTTGTTTTAGTTTTTTTTACAAAGTTGAGGGAGACAGAGTAGAAGTCAAATTATTATGTCCTTCATGAAGAATAAAAAAAAAAATTTTTCAAACGTAATCAAATTTATTTTTGGCTTAATTATTTAAAAAATATTGGGAAATTTTTTATTTGTTCCCCGAAGGCCTTTACCCCTTCAAATCTTTCCAAAACATCCTTATTTCTGTGCAAATGTATATGCTGAACTTAAATCGATAATTGTTTATTGAAGAAATCCACCTTTATTGATGTTAACGACCAGAAAAAAAATCTAACTTTATCTCACCTCGCAACCACCATTCTCATATCTGATTTAGTGCAGAATGATTTTAGGTGTAGGATGGTTATTTCGGCCTATTTACTTCCTTTGTGCAATTACTACACAATTTGTTTTGTTTCGGAACTCAATTTCTGCTGAAAGAAGCATGTATTTGCATTGTTTTTTTTTTCCTCCTTTTTTTGAGGTGGGGCAGCTGCAGAACTTTTTTTTAAGAAAGTTAACTTTCAAATAGAAATTTAGGGTTAGGGTTAGGGTTATTGCGTGTATATATTTTTTTCCTTTTTTTTTTTTCGTAATAAATTTTAGAAAGTTGCGTGTACTTAATTTGAGAAGACAGTTAACTTTCAAATATATGAAAATAAGTGATAATAGGGTTAGGATTATTGCATGTATTTTTTTTTCCTTTTTTGTGTTTATTATATATTTGAAGGTTAATTAAACTACACTCGTCACTTATTTTCATATATTTGAAAGTTAATTTTCATCAAAAAAATTAAGTAAAACTACAATTATCACTTATTTTCAGAAAAAAAACACACATATATATTTTCATATATTTGAAGGTTAAGTAAAACTAGTTATCACTTATTTTCATATATTTGAAAGTTAACTTTCTTCTGAAATAAAAAAAAAATTTTTAAAAAATGGAAAAAACACACAAATACACACAATGCATTTGAAGGTTAATTAAAATGGTTAACTTTCAAATTTATGAAAATAACTATCTTATTAAAAAAAACAAAAAAAAAACACGCAAATAGACAACTTTCAGCGGAAAATGAGTTCCGAAACAAAACAAATCGCATAGTAATTGCACAAAGGAAGTAAATAGGCCAAAAATTAGCTTCTTCTATGTGCCCTGTCCCTTCAGGACGTAGGCGATCATGGTTCTCCACGTCTCCCTATGCCTTGTGGCTCTTAGTGTGTTTGCTCCTGTTACTCCTGTCAACCCCCGTTCCGTCATCCACCTGATCAGGCCCTGCAAATATGTTATCTGCTGCCTTCCTGTCTCTTTCCTTCTATCTGGCCAGTCAGTATCAGGTTCTCCAGGCTATCCTTCCTCATTGCGTGTCCTAGGAACTTCAGTTGTCTCTTCCTGATGCTCAGTATTAATTTCCTTTTTGTTGCCATTCTTTCCAACACCTCATCGTTGCTTGCATGCTCAGTCCACAATATCCGCAGCATCCTTCTGTAGAACCACATTTCCGCTGCTTCCAGTTTTGTCCTCATTTTCGATGATATTGTCCAGCATTCACTGCCGTATTTAAGAACTGACATCACGTAGCAGTCCAGCACTCTTTTCTTTGTTTCTAGTGAGATTTTCCTGTGTGTTAGTACCTTCCTAGGTATTTAAAATTTTGTACTTGCTTGATTCTGGTATCTCCCACCTGTATTTGGCATTTTGGGTTGTACCTTTTGTTGATGACCATGCACTCGGTTTTCTTAAAGTTTATTTGTAGTCCTTTTTTGTCACTCTCCACTGCTACCTTCTGTATGAGGTCTTGTAGTTTCCTTTCCATGTCCGCAATCAGCACCGTATCGTCTGCATACCTTATGTTGTTCAAGTTGTGGCCTCCAATAACTACTGAGATCGTTACCTGTACGTATGCAGGCCATTTGCTGACAATGCATAAAGCCATTTGCTGACAATGCATAAAGCCATTCTGCAATGAATAACAGATTTCAATGGTGGTTGAGGGGTGAGATAAACAGCTAGAAGTTAGATTTATTTTTTCTGGTCGTTAACATCAATAAAGATAGGTTTCTTCAGTAAACACATTTTACATGAAAATAAGGATGTTTTGAAAAGATTTGAAGGGGTAAAGGCCTTTGGGGAACAAATCAAAAATTTACCAAAATGTTTTTATAACTTTTTCATTAATAATAATTAGGTCTTTCATCTTTAAAAATAGTAAAAACAAAATTGTCAATGTCTGATAAAAGACATTCATAATAAGAATGCAGAACATGACAATTTTTGGTGACCTGAATTAGACTACCACCACCTTTAATTTTTTTTTTTTTTTTACTTTTTTCAGTGCAATCTTATCGATTACACCCTAAACTTTTCTAGTAACAAAAAAATAAAAAATAAAAAATTTCAGTATTTCAACAATTTTAAAGGGGCGCTCAGTTTTTTATACAACGTTTCACTTTACTTTTTTTTTTCTCCAATTGGAGTAGATAGACTAAACTATCGCCCGGTTCACACTCCACCCACGTCCATTGAACAGGTGTAGAGGCTCCTCATCCCTTGTTCCCTGCTTTAGGATGTGGTTTCCGGCTTTCTCTCTTCTAATCTTTTCACTCTTGCAAAGCCCCCTGCACGCTCGGGGTGATATGATTAAAAAAAATAAAAAAATAAAAAATAATAAATCGATCCTCCATTTTGGAAACACTCGCGGGTACGACATTACCACCACCTCAAATGGGTTGATTATCAATTTTTTTTTACTTTTTTCAGTGCAATCTTATGGATTAAACCCCAAACTTTCCGAGTGACAAAAAAAAAAAAAAAAAAAAATTTGTAAAAATTTCAACATTTAAACAAATTTTGTTTTTTTTTGGGGGGGGGGGGGGGAGCTCAATTTTTCATACAACCAAATCGACCTGTGCAATTAACTTTTTTTTTGCTTGCGCATATTTAACAACTGAAATTTTTTAATAAAGCGTTTCCGAGGAAGATGCCATCGTAAGAACTGAAGAAAATTTGAAAAAGACAAAAACAAGACTCAAGAAGAGCAACAACTCGTCCCAAAACAAGGTGACCCCAACGAGAGTAATTCCAAAATGGAGGATCGATTTTACTATAACGTTGTATAAAAAACTGAACCCCTCCTAAAATTGTTTAAATATTGAAATTAGAAAAAAAAAATTTTTTTTTTTTGATAATCGAAAACTTTATGTAATAACCGGTAGGACTGCTCTGAAAAAAAAAAAAAAAAAAAAATGAAAAACAACAAAGTGGTGGTAGTCTCCTTCAGGCCCACCAAAAAAAAGATTTTTCAATCATAAAATAAAAATAAAATTAAAAATTGGCTTTGAGATTAAACTGGATCACCATTAATTAAAATAAAATAAAAAAATTAAAAAATACACACACACGGGATTGCAGCCTTCAATCATTCATTTAGGCGAGCTCCATGACATTTTTCTTTCATTTGTCAGAAACAACAAAAAATAAAAAAGTTGATTTTTTTTAAATTCAAAATCATTTTGTGAGCCCATAAAATTAAAGAAAAAAAATAAGTTTTTGAAATCTAAGTTTTCTTTCTTTTTTCTTTTTTTTTTAAATTTTAACTGACACTGTTTTGTTGTTGTTCAATATGACCATTTGCTAAAAAAATCCTATTTCCTTGATTTCATATGCAAAGTTAAGTTTTTTTTTTATTTTTCAACATTTCAGTGTAATTTTCACTTCAGGCGTTTAATAAGGGTTGACTTATCCTAACGCATAAAAACTATTTCTAGTAAAAATTGACTTGTTGACAGTCAACAAATCAATTTTTACTAGAAATGGCTTTTTCAAGAAACAAAGCAAAACTATAAATAATAGAAAGTTTCTATTAGAAACTAAATAGAAAACGGTTTCTAATAAAAAAAAAAAAACAGACGAAAAATAAATGTGAAAAAAAATTGAGAAAGTCTAAAAAGAATATTACATTTTTTAACTTAATGTAAAATGTTCCTTTTATGTTTAAACATTACTTTGCATTAATTTTGTAAATGCTAGGGTTTAGTTTTAAAAGTTTATATATTTTTTTTTATTTCTTATTTTTTAAATTTATTTACAGAAAGCAATTTTTTACGGTTTAACTTTATTTTAACTCAAGTCAACAAAACACAAAAACTCATCCAATTTTCACAAGTATTGGAACTTGGAAGTGAAGTCTATCATCATCATCACTTTTTTAGAAAAATAAAGTTTTTAAGGGTATTTTTATCTTGCTAAAACACGTTCTTTCTTTTCTTTTTTGTCTAAGACGTAAAAAATAAAACTTTACTTAAGTTAAAAAAAACATTTATTTCAAGTAATAATAATTTTTTACATACTTTTAAAGACATATGCGATATGTTCATAAAACATTCTACAAGATCCTTTCCTTTAAGGTAATTTTCTAAGTGCAGCTTAGATATATAACACAAGGACGAAAGTAAGGGGGAACCCAGTGAATATCGAACTCAATTGTAATGATTCTCTAAATTTTAATTGATCTGGCGAGACACATTGTTAGACATAAATGGTCCGCTCAACTCTTGAACGTTCCATACACCAACGCATGCGCAATGCAACAAGAAAGGGAAGAAATCACAAAAACGTAGACTTTCTCTATGCAGTCAATATTTATTATATTGAGTAAAATACAACAAACGTGGCACAAGGCCGAATAGGAAGTGGTGTAGGTTGGTCAACATTAACTATCTTAGACCTAGCTAATCAGATTCATGACCCATTCATCTATTACAATTTGCTCATTTTCTTTTCCTCACTGCTTCCCCCTCCCCGCTTTTTCCCTTAAAGATAGACATATCTCTTTTCTTCAACTGTTTTTCTTTTCAATTTCCAAAAAACGAAAAATACTAAGAGACAATCTAGAGTTTCTTTTAAAAACAAATGTAAAAAGAGAAAGATTTTATGAATTTGCAGGCACATCTTTTGTCTTTTACTCTTTTTTTTTAACAAAAAAAAAACCTTAAATTCAAAGATTTAATTAAAAATATTGAATTGTTTACTCAATTATTGAGGTTAATAAAATATTAAGCCCATATACCGATGTTATCTTCACTCATTAATGGACCAATCAATTAACAACTTCAACCAATCAAGTCCTTCGTTTGATACACTAACCAACCGCATTAATACAATGCTCCCCCCCCCACCAAAACGACCCTAACGAACGCGAAGATTTGACTGTGGGGGATTTGTTGCAAGTTTAGATTAATTTCTCTGTTGGATTTTTGCATGGCACAAGGCCACTTCCCAAAGGAACTTCCCAACTAAACCCTTACATACCACCATTATTTTTATGAGCGTTGAAAATCATTCATTAAACAAGCAAATGGAAAGTGGAATGAAATTGACAAAGCATCAGTTAGCAACTATAAAGTGTATTTAACAAATATTAACAAGAAATACATAAATTACATACATGTTGAAATTATTTGTCGGAAAGTGTCTTCCATGGACTGTATGAAAATTTGTGTTAGAGCTTTTGACGTAAGTTGAAATGTTCATTGTTGCCGTAAAATTTATCAGTGTGATAAGAAATCAGTGTGAGGAATATTATTACTAAAAAGAATTGTTCAAATGCAAATCTGAGAGTTCATGAATAACGTTCATTTTTGTAATTGTACAGAAGAATGAATTTGTATGAGAGAGTGAGTTGGACTTTATTCGTATATTTCTACATGATGTGTGCGTAAGAAATTCTGGTGCCAGCTGGCGAAAAATACGCGGCAAATCGTATATATAGGTGTTCAAACATCCTTACGATTTGGCGGTAAAAATGTAGTTCATTTACCTTGATTCTAATTAGCTAGCTCAAACCAATCAGCAAACAGCTTACATTTATTCAAATATAAAATTCCACAGGTGTGTGCATGTGTTACAGGACCAACTATATAAGCAGGAGTTTGACTCTGATGAATCAGTTAGTTCCCACTCGCCTCAGGAATCCTTGTCACTTAATACTGCAAAAAAGTAAGTCTTTAAGTTTGTTTCCAGTGTCGTCCACTGTGTGAATTTTTGTTGTCTACTGTATTTCATTGTTGGGTTGTCGTTTGCTTTGGTTGAAACCTTTCTGTTTAATTGTGTAAGGGAACTAAGACAAGTATGGCTCTGTCTCCCCAGCCTTCTACATCAACAGTTACGTAGACGGTGACTCCTTCACCGTCGGTTTGGAAGAACGCTTCCATGAAAAGAGATTCCAATTACTACCTGCAGATGCAGGATAAGTACAAGGAATACTACAAAGAAAATGAACTCATCATCTCCGAAGTGGGGAAGGAAATAGCCACCAGAACAATTTCCCTGCTGACGTCGGATCCAAAAACCCGAAAATTTGTAGGCAGGGAAAACATGGAAAACACTAAAGAGCCTAAGGATTTGCCCAAAGGCCCTGGCTAGGAGATCCCGTGCCATGTGGGATGTCCTCCTCGTCTCGGAGGATGAAGCCAAGAAGTTGGCTGGAACATACCTACAGGCAAATGGAGTACGCTTGCAGATGGAATTTATAGCGTACCTTTGGAGATCTGCTGCGATCACATGGGTGCCTACTTAACGCAATTTGGGATAGTGAAGGAGGTCAACAGGGTCGCTAGTAAAGCTGGAGTGTCGACAGAGGCTGTCAGCGCCTATGTAGTTGTGGATAGGCCAAATTTATTACGAGTACCTGACATCCTTTTATGTAACGGAAAGAAATTGTTTGTTGCCGTGGAGGGACGCAAGCCACATTGTTGGTTCTGTGGAACCGCTGGCCACATGGCCAAAATGTGTCCCACCAGGAAGCAGGAGGATCAACCAACAAAAATGCCGGCAGCACCAGCAACACCAGTGGCACAGCCTGAAACTCAAGTAAAACTGGCTGGACGGAGGTAGTAAAAAAGAGGAAGAAGGGGACTTCCTCTCCTTCAAAACAGGACTCCTCGCCCAAGAAAGCTGCTTCTCTCGCTAAAAAGAAGAAAAAAAACAAGAGTCACAGCCGCAACAACAGCAGCGACAACAACAACAGCAACAGCAACAGAAGTAGCAGCAACATAAAAGCAACGACAGCAGCAGCAACAACAACAACCAAGCACGGAGGAAGTGATGGAGGTGGAGGAAATGCCCCCACCGAGGTCATCTTCATTAGAAAGAGGACGTGAGGAGGAAGAGGATGGCGCAAAGAAGAAAGGAAAAATGGACTATGCTGATCGTGGCAGGGGGGAGCGAATCAGGGTCATTGCCAAGACTCAATCCGCTACTACTTCACCAGATAGAACTGTTGTCATAATGGGGAGGAGCTAGTCTGCTTCCTCTGTTAGAAACACATCGTCCCCTTCCTACATAACCTCCTCCCAGTCAGAAACACCTTCCTCCACCTCGGAAACGCCCTCCTCCCAACCCGAATCACCCTCCTCCCAGCAAGCTAAGAGAGCGTTTGCTACCAGAATGAAGCAACGCATAGCATCCTCTAAGTTCGGCGCCAAAGATTACTGGCGACTCTGCAAAAGCGTGCTCAAGACCTCAATACCCCCACTAATCAATGAATTTGAAGCTCTCACCTCCCCAGCGGACAAGGCTGAATGCTTTGCCCGTACATTCTCCACCAATTCGACACTGGACTCGTTAGAAGTACCTACACCGACTTCCCACCCAGAACTAAGGCTCAACTAAATAACGTCCACATTACACCCTCGCTGGTCTCCAAGATAATCGCAAAACTCGACCCTCACAAAGCGAGCGGCGGGGACGGAATCCCAATCATAGTACTGAAGAAATGTGTCCTCTTTAAACTCTATAACCTCTGCCTATCTGCTTCCTGTTTTCCTGCCTGTTGGAAGTCCTGTGTAGTTCCTATATTTAAGAATTCTGGCGAACCCTCAGACTCCGCCAATTACCGCCCTGTTAGTCTCCTTCCGATCTTCGGCAAAGTTTTCGAAGCCATTATCAACGCCGAGGTGATTCACCATCTCACGGCCCACAGGCTTCTCTCTGACAAACAGTACGGGTTTCGCTTCACCAGGTCTACTGCTGATATGCTAACGACCATTACCGAGTACATATACCAGTCCCTTGACAAGAATGGCGAAGCCCGAACCGTTGCCTTGGATATCTCCAAAGCGTTCGACAGGGTCTGGCACGCTGGCCTTTTATGCAAACTGCGGAGCTACGGTATAACTGGACATCTGTTTGACCTCATCCAGTCATTCCTCTCTAACCGCACATTGAAGGTAGTATTAAATGGGCATGCCTCCCAAAACTACCATACGAACGCGGGCGACCCTCAAGGTTCTATCCTAGGTCCCACGCTCTTTCTGATCTACATTAATGATCTCCCCGATGCCATTAGATCCCAAGTAGGCATGTACGCCGATGACACCACAATCTACTCTCACCTCGATCAAAAACCAGGTGTGGGCGACAAAGCGAACCTCGCTGAAGAGCTTGAAAAGGACCTCCAATCCGTAGTGGCCTGGGGTAGGAAATGGCTAGTAAATTTCAATGCTTCTAAAACGAAGCTGTTATCAACTAACCACCATAGACAATCGCATCTACCTCCCATTAGCATGGAACAGGCTTGCCTCCCAGAGAGTAAAACACTACGCCTCCTTGGCCTTATACTCTCGGCGGACCTCAAATGGAATGACTATATCGAATCCATTGCCAAATCCGCCGCTATGAAAGACGGCTCTCTGTGCAGGGCCCGGAAGTTTTTCCCCTCTGAATCTATCCTGCACATATACAAATCTATCATCCGCCCATGTATTGAATACTGCTGCCACACCTGGTCGGGTGCCCCTGATACTTTCTTTGGGCTTCTTGACAAAATACAAAGGAGGATCTGTAACGTGGTTGATACTGACTTGGCAGACCGGCTGCAACCACTCTCTCATCGGCGTGATGTGGCTTCCCTGTGCCTCTTCTACAAATACTTTCATGGCTTCTGCTCCGTTGAACTTAGATCATTGGTGCTGCCTAGGCACGAATTTACACGAGATACTAGATTAGCAACTAGGTCCCACCTTTTTACAGTTAAACAGATAAGATGTAACCGTAATGTCTACTCCAACAGCTTCTTTTCTCACGCTTCCCGCCTGTGGAATTCTCTTCCACATGTCTGCTTTCCAGACAGCTACAATCTCCAGGTGTTTAAATGTAGGGTCAATAGACACCTCCTATCACACTAACTTCCAATTATTCTCCCAACACTCTCAACATCTACCCAACCCTCGTTCTCGGTATCCTTACCCGCCTATCACCCACTTTCTGACATTTCCTATATCTAACCATCCTTTCACCACTCTATGTAGCCCCCTGCGCAATAGTGGCAGTGAAATGTCTTGCTCGGGGTGAAACGCTTAGAAAAAAAAAAAAAAGATACACTCTCCCAAAAAAAATAGTCAACCTGCCCCCAAAGAAAAGAAGAAGCGTCCTAGTCAATACAAAGTTATAAATATATGTAAAATTGATAGGCAGGCCTTAGAGAGGGATCTTTCCACTCAGAAGAAGACCTTCCTAAGGCCTCTGTTTAAGTTAACATCAGTCGAATTTTCCATCAACCAAAGGCCCCAAAAACTTTCCTGAGGCCCCCGGGGTGCTGACCATCATTAGGAGCTCTGGAGGAAACTTAAAGGTATGGGACTTCGTACAGGGTTATAGAAGCCTTCCCTGATATCAAGATAGCCCAGATGGGAACTGAATATTTAAAAAAAATATTTGTTTTATGTGCCGGGAGGGTCCCTGTTATCCTCCACCCCTCATTATATAGAGCGGCAAAACTAAACTTTCCCATTGACGTCGGCGGTATTGTCCTAGACGGACGAATTACGTCCGATATTGGCACCGGTTCTCTGGGACAATCCGTCAGGGTCCCTGTTCCTACAAATTTCCGCCCGGTATGTAACTAGAAGTAATCTTTTCTCTTACTTTTTTCAGGTTTAAAAGATGTCAGTCAAGTTAGCCTGTTTGAATGCGAAGGGCCCTAGGGATCGGAGTAAGGCTGCCCACCTGCCTCGGGGCCTATTGTCCTTCGGTGTGGATGTCACCGCGATCCAAGAGACTCACTTTGTTTGCAAGGCCGATTCTTGTGTGCTGTCTAACGACTTTGTCGTCTATTCAGCATATGGGAACCGGCTGTTTCTTTGCTGGTTAAGTGTACCCTGGACGCAAAGGTGGATCTTGTCTATGTCGGTGCCGAAGGCCGGCTGATCGTAGCCGATATTACAGTGAAAGCAATGCGTTTCGACTGATTTCGATTTATGCGCCTAATGATCGGGTGGAGAGCGTCTTGTTTTTTCGGCGGTTGGAACTATTCCTGGCGGATTCAACGCCCCTCGTCTTAGTGGGGGACTGAAATGCCACCCTGAACCCCAAGTTGAATAGAGGGTGGGGAGCTATCGGGAAGGCACGTGATCGTAGCTTGGTCGATCTCATCGAAGAGTACGGGTTCGTCGATAGATACCGGGTCAATCACAAGGATGGAAAGATGTGGACGTGGGCTAATAGTTGACCTTCTACCCGGGTGGTTAGCTACCTGGATAGAATGTTAATTCATAAAGCCGACATAGATCTTTTAGATTGTCTCACGTTCCACTGGTTAGGATACTCGGACCACAAACTTGTTTGTGCCCGGGTAGATTTAAAAAATAGGCCAAGAATAACTGGTTACTGGAAGTTCAATGTGTCCTTAGTGGATAGGGGGACTTCCGGCGCCAGCTAATTAACTTAGTGCAGCGGGTGTTAACTGGGGAGTCATTGGGAATAAATGGTGGAAGACTTTTAAGAATAGTATTAGGTCTTTCACCACAAAGTTCAGCAAACGGCTCAAACTAAATAAGGCTGACAAGGTGAAGAAACTTAAAGCTAATTACTGCCGGGTGGAGGCTGGTGGGGATCCTCTAGAGATAACCGTAGCTAAGGAGGCTCTGGAGCGTTCGACTAATGATCATTACATGGGTCAGGTAATTAGACATAGGTTAAGCAAAATGTCACCCGAAACTGTGAACATGAGCACAGAACTGCGCAAGGGAGAGATTCGCCCAGGCTGCGACCGGTACATTCGAGAGGTTCGCGACTCGGAGGGACATACTCTTCGGTCGATTGACGACATGTTGAGGCGTTTCGGCGGCATTTCGTTTAACAAGGAGCCTGGTCTCCGTGCTGAGGAGTTTCCCAGCTATTTGGCTGACTTCCCCCGGCTCTTGCCGGCTGATGCAGCCAGCTGCGAGGGAGAGATTACGGAGGGTGAAGTCTACACAGCTTTGAAGAAGGTCGGCAGAGGCAAATTGCCGTGTCTTGATGGTTTGCCCTATGAATTGTACTTGAGGCTGTCGCACATCTTTGTCCCGATTTTGACTGTCATGTTCAACAACTGGTTTCGGCAGGGATCCATCCCTGTGCCATTCAAATCTTCAGAAAGGAATCTTTTGCTGAACAATCGAACTTTTGGTTTATGCATGGTCGCAACAAAGAACAATGAAATTTTATATGTAAAATACATGTATATGCCTAAACTAATGTCAATGTGATATTTAGCCTGATAGAGTCCTGACTGAAGATGTATAGAAACGAAAAGAGCCGAGAAAGAGTTAAAGTTGAGTTGTTGCCGCGTCGTGCTAAAGAGACAAGATGAATTTACCACCGCCGCACAGAGATCTCACTTCGGCTGTTTCCGTAAGGCTTCAATGAAAAGCCCTGATAAGACTTTTTAAAAACTGGGAAACTTGAAAGCTCCGATTGAAGTGAACAAACATTATTCTTAAACGAAAACTTTCGCTCTGTTGTGAGAATAGAAATTCGACGACTGTTATATTCTGTTTCTGTTTGCTATTTATTTTATTTTTTCACATATATATAAAAACTCTTTTCCGCAACTTATCCAGGCGTCCTCGAAATTATTATTTTTTTTTTTTTTTTTTTTGTGCCGTATTTTTTTTTTTTTTTGTCCCGTATTTTTTTTTTTTTTTTTTTTGTTAAACAGATGTGTGCGCGCGTCCGGCCTGGTTCGACGTGGTAAAGATACAGCTAGCAAGATTTCCGCGTGCCTTCCTAGGATCAGAATTCACAGTGTGGGCAAGGGGAATGCCGTTATAATAGACGACTTGAAGACTAGCTACTGTGTCGAAGCCATCAGACGACTAGCGACTCGAGAGCGTCGTCACAAATACACTAATTTTTAGTGCTTAAAATCAATTTTAAATGACAACATGTGATACTACTTATCAAATTACGTAAAAATCAGCATTAAACAAGAAATGCATAAAAATTCGCAAGGTGCTCAATTTTTAGGCTTTCAATGGACTAATTTATATCGTTCAAAATCTTTTGTAAAAGACAACATGTGAATCTACCCAATAAATTACATAAGAATCAGCGCTAACTAGAAATGCATACAATTTCGCAAGATGCGCAATTTTCAGGCTTTCAATACACTTGTTTATCTTGCTCAAAATCTATTTTAAATGACTCCATGTGATTCTACTCATCAAATAATATAAGACTCAGAATTAAACTAGAAATGCAAACAAATTCTCATGTTGCGCAATATTCAGGCTTTTAATCAACTAATTTATATTGCTCAATTTTCAATGAACCATGTGATTCTACTCATGAAATTACATAAGTATTATCATTGAATTAGAAATGCTTAAAAATTCGCAAGTTGCGCAATTTTCAAGCCTTCAGTACACAAATTTATATTGCTTAAAATATAATTCTACTCATCAATTTATATAAAAATCAGCATTAAACTAAAACTGCATACAAATTCACATGATGCAAAATTTTCATGCTTTCAATACATAATTTATATTTCCCAAATCCAATTCTTAAAGAAACTATGTGATTGTACTTATGAAATTACATAAGAATTAGCATTAAATGAGAAATGCGTAATAATTCACAAAATGCGTAATTTTCATTCTTTCAATACCCTAATTTATATTGCTCAAAAGCAATTATAAATGTCACTATGTGATTCTACTCATCAATTTCAAAAAGAATCAGCATTGAAATGCATAAAAATTTACGAGATGTGCAATTTTCAGACTTTCAATATACAGTGGAACCTTGAGATACGAATGCCCCAACATATGATTTTTTTGAGATACAACAAAAATTTTCGCTAGATTTATGCCTTGAGATACGACGAATAATTTGAGATACGACGATCGACGTTACAAAAAATCAAAAATCGTGGAACGCCATCGATAGATGGCAGTGTGTTCGTTCGGCTAGCCGAGCATTCATTCGTTTGTTCGTTCGGCTAGCCCAGGGGTCGGCAAAATGATCGATATTGACTCTTGGTGGTCGATGGGGCTATCCAAGGGGTCGATAATTGTCTAGGCGTCGAAAGACTTCTCAAATGATTTTTCAATTATAAAAGTATTCATAAAAAAGGATCACCTTTACTTTTGATTTTCTAATCGCTCGCAGTATTTTTATTTTGCCTACATGTATGATGCTGTAACTGTTCACAGTGGCATCAATCCTCCTCGTTGTCATATGTAGAGACCCCAATTTCCGCGATGAATCGAGAAATTGTTGTTTTGAAACGGAATCCCATTTTTTATTGAATCATTTTCCATTTAAATTAACCATTGCCTTTTTTTATAAAAAAAACTGTCTTTTGTGTTTTTAGAAATATTCTAATAAATAAATAAAACATGACCTTGTTATTTTTTTAATTTCATTCCCCATAAATATTTCTAATTATTTTTCCTTTTAAGACCTAAAAGAAGTATTTTAAAGTTCAGTTTCTGCACACATACAAAAAAATCCTAGATTATTAAAAAAACGTTAAGAAACTGTAACAAAGCAGATTAAAGTCAGTTAGAACCCCCCGCCTACACTGTCTCTGTCTCACTGATTAAGCAAGTGGGATTTATAGACAATAGTTTTAACTTAAAAAAAATGAAAGAAGGAAAAAGAGCAAGATCAGAGAGATACATTTTTAACAATTTGTTTCTTTGGTTTCATGTTACTTTTTATGAAATGCTACATTTCTCTTACAATTTCCTCCAGCCAGTTCGTTTGTCGCCGAGCCTTACAGTGAAAATATTGATGCTGTGAGTTTTCGAACATTTATTAACTTTTATTGTGTGAATCATGGGTCCTAAATCTAAGGATAAGGATGGGAATAAGAAAAAGCTAAAGAAAATGATCTCAATGGAAATTAAACATGAGATAATATGGAAGCATGTGGTGTGAGAATCGCTGAGTTGGCCACTGAATATGGTCGAAATGCTTCGACCATTCAAAAGGATGTGATAAATTCGCTGCTAGTAACAAATCTAAAATTTTTCTTCATTGTTAGGGCCTAATGAAAAAACCTAAAAAATTAAAAGCTTAAAAACTTATTTGCATTTCTTGGCCTTTCTAGTCTCGTGTGTGCGTGGTAGCCTAGCTTCTCTCCCTTCCTCCTCCGGGCATGCATCCCGTTTGCTATTTAACGCTCGCTCAACTGGTGAGTACAACTCAACATTTCATTGATTTTATTATCATTTATTATTGTAATATATGCATATTGGTGATTTTACTCTATAATTACTATACGGTATATGATTTTAGTTATATATAAGATAATTTTAGGATATTTTGGGTAAATTTCTTACCCTTGAAACGGATTAATTCGGTTTCTTTTAATTTAAGTGGTAATAATTGCTTTGAGATACGACGGCGATCATGGAACGAATTAAATTCGTATCTCAAGGCTCCACTGTACTCATTTATATTGCTCAAAATCAATTTTAAATGACCTCATGTGATTCTACGCAACAAATTACATAAGACTGAGTATTAAACTAGAAATGCATAAACATTCACAAGATGTTCAATATTCAGGCTTTTAATAAACTAATTTATTATGCTCAAAATCAATTTGAAGTGACACCATGAGAGTCTACTCATCAAATTACATAAAAGCTTAGCAATATAAAAGAGTGTAACTGTATGTCTGAAAATTGTGCATCTTGTGAATTTTTATGTATTTCTAGTTTAATGCAGAATCTTATACAAATTGATGAGTAGAATCACATGGTATAGCGGTTGCTATATGCTTTTCTTACCCACATTCGACCCATATACTTTATACCCTAACCCTAACCCTAACCCTAACCTAAGAAGCAACTTTCACGTGTGTTTTGTTGATTGGTTTATTTTTAAGCCAATCACAGATTGTTCTTGCGTAAAGAAAATCTTTCCCGCGCTAGCTTGTCGAGCCACCTTCTATACATAAATTCACAATTTTTCCAACCTTCGTCAGTAGAAATCCACAGACTGCGTAAGACTGCTACATCGCATGTAAGTCTCTCTCTCTCTACTCAACGCACACACAGACATAGAACTTTGTCTTCTGTCTGACTTTCTTGCCTAAACACATACACAGACACAGAACCTTGTTTTCTGTCTGAATAATTTCATCAAGGATTTGAACTTTGAACTCTTGACGATAATCTAAACAATTGTACAAACCTTTCTTTCAGCTTGTGGGGGATTTGGTATTTGCTGGGTTGTATGTTGATTATTTCCCCCACAAATACAACACACTATTTTGCAATCGCGCAAAGTGAAGGAATAATTTACAACGGACATTCAACAACAAACAATTTATTATGTGACGAAATAAAATGGTATATAGAAACCAACAAAATACATTATTCTAAAATTGCCTTTTTGAGAAATATAAACTTGGCAAGAAGTTAATTTTTGTCCAAAAACGTGTATGAGTTTGCATTAGCAAAGTCTGTAAATAAGCCTTTCTTACTTACATTCAGTTGGCGGCAGCGTGTCGCGTTGCTGAAAGAAAGTTTCGTCGGCTTTTCTTTTAAGGTCCTTGGAGCGAGGTCACGAACTTTTGGCATGGAAGAAATGACATGGCCGGCAAAGTATACGGTGGCATGCGGACTTAATGGCCTGCTGGGTGACTGACCTGGTGACTGACCTTGCTCTCTAACTATGTGTATTATATACGTTAATAGGGGATCAACTAAGCTTCCTAACATTAGGGTGTGAAAACATTTACTGACCAATCAGATTTATTATTTTACATTTTTGTTTTGGGGCCTAAATATTTTTGTGTTAATTTACTTTCAAGCCTATTTTTCTAGAATGTTCTTATTCTAAGTTTTTAGCTGATTGGTTGAGAAATATAAAAATGTAATCTAAATTCTACTGCTGTTTTGATCCAATTTTTCTAGATTGTTCTATTGTGTTTTTCTGTGCTTATTTTAATAAAAAAAATATGTATCCCATAAGCTAGAGAAAAAACTTCATACATCTTATTTTGTTTCTATGAACAGACAAAGGGGAATAACTCTTTCCTTTTTCACTTTCTCTTGCTGTGTATGTACTGTCATTATATGTATTATTGTTGTTTGTTCAACATATATTAATTTGTTGGTTACGAATTGGAGTTGTTTATTTCTTGTTGGTCGAATCATAATATAAATCGTTAGAGGATCCAAAATCCTCTACAATGGTGCCATTTAAAATTGATTTGGGGCAATATAAATTAGTGTACTGTATAAAGCCTAAAAATTGCGCATGATGTGAACTTTTTTGCATGTCTGGTTTTATGCTGATTCTTTTTAATTTGATGAGCAAAAACACATAGAGTCATTTGAAATTGATGTTGAATAATATAAATTAGTCTACACTATTTACATTATTCGGATTGTTGTCCTCATTGTTGTTGCCCTTTGTACGATGTTTCGGTCGTTGTAGGCTCCGATGCTTCAAATTTCCAACCTAAACCTTAATTACAATCACTTATTCTTTGCGTTGAGCTCTTTTGGTAGTCATGAGTTATCACCTTCTAACTTACTTGTTCACCACTGCTGTAGCCTGGTCTTGAACTCACAACTCTTTGGGTCAAGTCACAGGAATTAATCAACGTCTATATCCACTGGCCCATGTGTTTTTAAGGACAAAACCAATTTAAAGAATCTTTTGAATTTTTATGCATTTCTTGTTTAATGCTGAGTCTTATATAATTTGATTATTAGGATCGCATGCTTTTGAGCAGTACAAATTAATGTATTGATAGCCCGAAATTTGCGCACCTTGTGAATTTTATGCACTTCTAGATTAATGCTTATTCTTATAAATTGAAGTGTCATTTGAAATTGTTTTTGAGCTATATAAATTAGTGTGTAGAGGACGAAGCGTCCATTACTAATTTAGTTTCACGAGTCGACTCGGTGTAACTTTGGTCCTGAAATAAAGCAGGAAATAAGACGAAAGTAACCAGAAAAACAATATATTAACAAAGGTTACATAGGGTTGAAAGCATGCATATAAAGTAAGGAAAGAAAAGTTCTTTCCCTTTGTCTGGACAGAAACCTAAAATGTTCGGTAGACAGTTATTTTATGTAAAGTCCAGTTTGAATGAAAGTTAATGTGCATAGTGTTAATGTATGTTTCCAATTGAAGTTTTTTAGTGTTGTGTGTGCATGTTGGTGAGAAATAAAAATTTGCGCCACTAATTGCTACCCGCAATTAGTGTGCGTGTGTTTGTGTGAGCTAGGTAATGAACATGTCTGTTCTTCCCGGGACAGAATCCTAACTAGCGTAACACGTGACGGTCCCCGACTTTTATTGGTATGCCGAAGCACGGAAAAACTAAGGTTATCACGGGAACGCTGAATGACCATGTGAGTGTGTGTGGGTGTGAATGTATCAAACCCTACAAGTGTATTAAAAGCATAAAATTGAGCATCTGGTGAATTCTTTTGCATGTCTAGTTTAATGCTGGTTCTTATGTAATTTGATGAGTACAATCACATGATGTCGTTTGAAATTAATTTTGAGTAATATAAATTAGTACATCGAAAGCGTGAAAATTGCGCATCTTGTGAATCTTTATTCATTTATAGTTTAATACTGATTCTTACGTAATTTGATTAGAATTACATATCACTTAAAATTGATTTTAAACAATATAAATTAGTGTACTGAAATTCTGAAAACTGCTCATCTTGTGAATTTTTATGCATTTCAAGTTTAATGCTGATTCTTGTGTAATTTGATGAGTAGAAGAATATGGTGTCATTTAAAATTGATTTTGAGCGATATCAATATATGTATTGAAAGCCTTATAATTATGAATATTGCGAAGTTTTTTGCCTTTCTAATTTAATGCTGATTCTTATGTAATGTGATTAGTAGAATCTCAGAGTGCCATTTAAAATTGATTTTGAGCAATATAAATTAGTATATTGAATGCCTAAAAATTGCGCATCTTATGAATTTTAGGAATTTCCTGTTTACTGCGGATTCTTTTGCAATTTGATGAATAGATTCACATCGTGTCTTCTTGCTTATATTTCTTGCCCTTTTCAATGGTTCTTTTCTTAAGGTGAGATATTTTCTATTTATCCGAATGTCTTTTTTTCGAGTACTTTCTTTATGTTATGTGTGGATTTCATTGTCACACATGTTTCTAATATATTCTATGAATGTCAATTTCATAAAATATTCCCTTCTTGCATATATTTATTTCCAACTTCAATGATTCTTTGTAGCCCTTAGTAAAGTGTCACTTTATTCATGTCTATCAGAATATCTTCCCTGTTATCCATTTATAGAAATGTGTTAATGACATGTGAAGATTTTATTCTCACACGTGTTTCTAACATATTCTGTGAATTTTACACGTACATATACACACACATTTTCTTGTAGATTTTCTGAATGTACACAATTTGTTTCTTCTTCCCTCATTTTCATACCAAGTTCAATAGTTTTTTGTAGCGCGTAGTAAAATGTGACTTTTTAAAATATCTACCTGTTTATCTTTTCTGTCATCTATTTAGTGGTGTTTGTTAATGTCATAGGCGGATTTCATTCTGACAGATGTTTCTAATATATTCTGTGAATGTAAATTCATCCAAATATTCTTTCTTTCATACCGTTCATGCGCTTTGCAATGGTTAATTATAGCCCTTAGTGAAGTGTAACTTTTTCAGATATTAACTGAATATATTTTTGTCATCCATTTTGAAACGTTTTTTAATGTCATATACGGATTTCGTTCTCACAGATGTTTTTTATATATTCTATGAAATTAGTTTTCAATAAATATTTCTTTTTGCTTACATTTCATGCTCATTTCAATGTTTCTTTGTAGCCCTTAGTAAAGTGAGACTTTTATATCTTTCCCAATATCTTAGCTGTCATCCAATTAAAAATGTTAATATTATGTGCGGGTTTGATTCTCACACATCTTTCATGTATATTGTGTGAAAGTAAATTACACCAAATATTCCTTCTTGCTTACCTTTCACGACCACTTCAATGGTTCTTTGAATCCCATAGCATGACATTTTTATAGCTATCCGAATATCTTTCCTGCCATCCATTGAGAGAAATTTTTTGAGGATTTCATTCTGACACATGTTTTATATATACTGTGAATGTAAATTTCACCAAATGCTCCTTCTTGCTTACATTACATGCCCACTTAAATGGTTCTTTGTAGCACTTAATAAAGTGTCACTTTTTATATCTATCTGAATATCTGCTGTCTTATCCATTTAGGAAAGATTGTTAATGTCACGTGTGCATTTTCTTCTCACATACGTTACTTATATTTTCTGTGAATGTAAGTTCACAAAATATTTTTTCTTGGTTACATTTCTTGCCACTTTAATTGTTCTTCGTATCCCTTAGTAAAATGTGACTTTGTTTTATATCTATCCCTATGTCTGCTCTTTCATCCATTTAAAAAATTCTCTTAATATCATGTTCGCAATTCTTTCTCACATGTTCCTTATATCATGTAAATGTAAATTTCTCTAAGTATTACCTTTCATGCACAATTCAATGGTTCTTTGTAGCCCTTAGTAATGTGGGACTTTTTAATATCTATTTAAATATCTGCTCTGTCAACAATTTAAAAATTTTATTATTTTCATATACGCATTTCTTTCCCACATATGTTCCTTACATTTTATGTGAATCTAGACTTAACCGCATATTTCTGCATAACTGCTCTGTCATCCATTGATTAATTTTTTTTTCATATCAAGTGCGCTTTTCCTTCTCACACATGTTATTTATATATTCTGCGAATATAAATTTCACCAATATTCCTTCTTACTTATATTTCATGCCAGCTTCACTAATTCTTTGTAGCACTTAGTAAAGTGTGACTTTTTTGTATCTATCAGAATATATTACCTGTCATCTATTTATCAAAGTTTCTTAATGTCATGTGTGGATTTCTTTGTCGCACATATTTCTTATATATTCTGTGAATGTAAATTTCACCAAATATTTCTTCTTGCATTCCTTTCATGCCCACTTTAATGGTTCTCTGTAACCTTTAGTAAAGTGTGGCTTTTTCTAATACCAGTCTAAATATCTACCCTGTCATCTATTTAGAGAAATTTGTTAATATCATATGCGGTTTCATTCTCACAGATGTGCCTTATATATTTTGTGAATGTAAATTTCACCAAATATTCATCTTTGCTTACATTATATGCCCACTTCAATATTTCTTTGCAGCTTTTTTTTTAAAGTGTGAGATTTTTATATGTATCCGAATATCTTCCCTGGCATCATTTTACAGTTGTTTATTAATGCCGTGTGATGATTACATTCTCACACATGTCTTATATATTTTGTGAATGTAATTTTCACAAAGTAATACTTCATGCTTACCTTTCATGCACACTTCAATGTTTTTTTGTATGCCTTTAGTAAAATGTGACTTTCTTTAAATCGATTCGAATATCTTCTCTGTCATTCATTTAGAGAAATTCATTAATCTCATGTGCGATTTCATTCTCACACATGTTTCTTATAAACACTGTGAATGTAAATTTCAACAAACATTCCTTCTTGCGTACATTATATTCCCACTTCAATGGTTCTTTGCAGACATTAGTAAAGTGTCACGTTTTTTATATGTATCCGAATATCTTAAAAGTCATCAATTTAGAGACGTTTTTTAATGTCTTCTGCGGATTTCATTCTTACACATGTTTCTTATATATTCTGTGAATATAAATTTCACCAAATATTCCTACTTGCTTACCTTTCATGACCACTTCAATGGTTCTTTGTAAGCATTAGTGAAGTCTGGCGTAGGAAGTTTGTTAAAGTCAAGTGCGAATATCATTCTGAAAATTGTTCTTATATATTCTGTGGATGTAAATTTCAGTAAACATTCCTTCTTGCTTCACTTTCAGATCCACTTCAATGATTCTGTGTAGCGCTTAGTAAAGTGTGACTTTTTTTTAATATCTATCCAAATATTTCCATTTAAAAAGACTGTTAATGTCATTTGCGGATTGCATATTTTTTATATATTCTGTGAATTTCATTTTCACCAAATATTTCTTCTTCCTTACCTTTTATACCCACTTCAATGGTTCCTTGTAGCCGTTACTAAAGTGTAACTTTTTTTGTATCTAACCAAAAATATTCTTTGTAATCTATTTATAGAAGTTTGTTAATTTCTTGTGTGGTATTCATTTTCCCAAATGTTTCTTACATATTCAGTGAATGTAAATTTCACGAAATATTTTTCTTCTTTAACTTTCATGCCCACTTTAACTGTGTAACCCTTAGTAAACTTCCCAGCCATTTAAAGAAGTTTGTTAATATCATGTGCAGATTTAATTCTCAAAAATATTTCTTATATATTCTGTGAATTTAAATTTTACAAATTATTCTTCTTATTTACTTTCATGCCCGCTAAAATTGTACTTTTGAGCGCTTAGTAAAATATGGCTTTTTCTTATGTCTATCTGATTATCTTCCATGTCATCCATTTAGAGAAGTTTGTTAATGTCACTTGCAGATTTCCTTCTCACACATGTTTCTTGTATATTCTGTGAAAGTAAATTTAACCAAATATTATGCTTAATTTAAATGCTTAATTTAATACAAAATTCAATGTTTTAAAACCCTGGGTAAAATGTTAATTTTTTATCTATCCAAATATTTCCCTGTCATTTATTTAGAGAAATTTGTTAATGTCATGTGGGGGTTTCGTGCTCACACATAATTCCTATATATTTCTCAATGTAAATTTGACCAAATATTTCTTCTTACTAAATTTCATGCCCAGTTCAATGTTTGTTACTAGCCCTTTGAAAAGTGTGTCTTTTTTTTTTATATATCTATCCGAATATTTTCCTGTCATTCATGTAGAGAATTTTGTTCATGACATGTGCTGATTTCATTCTTAAAAATTTTCCCTATTATATTCTGTGAATTTAAATTTCACAAATTATTCCTTCTTGCTTAACTTTCATGCACACTTAAACGGTTCTTTGTAACCCATTTAGTAAAGAGTAACTTTTTTTTATCTATCCGAATATATTCCTTGATATCCATTTAGAGATGTTTATTAATGTCATGAGCGAATTTCATCTCACCTATTTTTTTTTATATTCTGAGAATATAAATTGCACCAAATACTTGTTTTTCCTCTCATTTAATGCCCACTTCATTGGTACTTTTTAGCTCTTAATAAAGTGTGACGGTTTTATATCTATCTGAATATCTACCTGTCATCCATTTAGAGAAGTTTGTTAAAGTCATATTCACACATGTTTCTTATATATTCTATGAGTGTACATTTCACCAAATATTCCCTCTTGCTTAAATTTCATTCTCACTTCAATAGTTTTTGTAAACCGTAGTAAAGTATGTCTTTATTTTTATATGTATCCAAATATATTCTATCTCATTTATTTAGAGAATTTTGTTAATGTCAGGTGCGGATTTCATTCTCACACAGGTTTCTTATATATTCTGCGAATGAAAATTTCACCAACTATTTCTTCTTGCTTTAATTTCATGCCCCCCTTTAATTTCATGCCCCCTTTTAATTTTATGCCCATTTTTTCAGCACTTTGTAAAGTATGACTTTTTGCACCTATCCGAATAATTTCACTGCCATTCATTTACATACGTCCGTTAATGTAATGTACGGACTTCATTCGCACACATGTTTCTTATATATTTTATGAATATAAATTTCAGGAAATATTCTTTCTTGCACACGGCTGTGGTCTTTTCTAGGCCTTAGTAAAGTGTGACATTTTATATATCTATCCTTATATTTCCGTGTCATACATTTACAGAGGTTTGTTAATACCATGTGCGTATTAAATTCAAACACATACTTCAATCTAATAAAATATAAGAAACATATGCGATAATGAAGTCCGCACTTGTCATTAACAAACTTCTCTAAATGGATTACAGGGAAGATATTCGGATAAATAAAAAAGTCATAATTTCTTCATGGCAAATAAAAACCGCTGAATTGGTCATTAAAGGTAAGCAGCGACAAATATTTGGTGATATTTACAGTCACAAAATATATCAGAAACATATGTGTTAATAAATCCTTACATGATTTTCACAAAGTTTTCTAAGTGGATGACAGAAAAGATATTCGGATAGACATAAAAAAATAATCACACTTTACAAAAAAACAAAAAAAACAAAAAAAAAACATTGAATAGCGTGTGAAAGGTCAGAAGAGAGGAATATTTGGTGAAATTTACATTCACAGAGTATATAAGAAGGAACATGTGTCAGTATAAAATCCTCACATAATATTAACAAATTTCTATAAATGGATGACAGGTAAGATTTTCGGATATATATATATATATATATATATATATAAAAGACACATATAAATAACAGCAACAAAGATCCATTGAAGTTGGCATGAAAGTCAGGTAAAAAGGTATATTTGTTAAAATTCACATTCACAGAATATATAAGTAACATGTGTGCAAATGAAATCAGACGCATAACATTAACAGACATCTCAAAATGGATGACAGGGAAGATATTGGAATAGATATTTTTAAAAAAGTCACACTTTAAAAAGGGCTAAAAATAATTCCTGTGAACATGAAATGTAAGCAAGAAGAAGTATTTGCTGAAATTTACATTCACAGAATATATAAGAAAGTTGTGAGAATGAATTCCGCACATGACATTAAAAAATTCTCTAAATTGATGACAGGGAATATATTCGGATAGATATTACAAATTCACACTTTAGTAAGGGCTTTAAACAGCAACTGAAGTGGTCATGAAAAGTAAGCAAGAAGAAATATTTGTTGAAACTTATATGCACATTATTTAAGTAACATGTGTGAAAATGAAATCCGCACATAACATCAACAGACTTCTCTAAATGGATGACAGGTAAAATATTTGGATAGATATGAAATAAATCGCACTTTACTAAGGGCTACAATATAACATTGAAGTGAGCATGAAAGTTAAACAAGGAGACACTTATACAGATTATACAAGAAAAGTATGTGAGAATGAAATACGCACGTAATATTAACAACCTTCTCTAAATGTATGACATGGAAGATATTCGGTTAGATATAAAAAAAAGAAAGTCACACTTTATTAACGGCTACAAAATCTATGGAATTTTTGCTGATATGTAAGAAGATTTCGGTATTCTCGATCGAATTAGCGGTAGATCCCATAAAGTCCCTGATTTTTCACCTAATATGCATTTAATCTCGGTTCTGTCCATATAAATGGAAATGATTTATATTCTAATAATTAAGGGATGCATACTTCTCTTTTTTCAAAATTTTTTGTCTGAAAATTTAACTCTTTTTACATGGCAAAATGTTTTGAAGTATTTTCGAATTATCGATCGTATGGTAGTTCCTTTGAAGTAAGCAATATTTCATCTAATATACATGCAATCTGTTTTCTTTTTCATATAAATGGAAGTGATTTTTCTAAGAATTAAAGGACATACACTTAATTCATTTTTCAACATTTCGCTGTCTGAAAAGTTGACGTATGATGTTTGGCAAAATATTTTCCGAATTATCGCTCAGATTAGCGGTAGTTTCTTTGAAGTCCTCGATTTATTATCCATTTTGCACACAATCTGAGATTTAAGCAAATATATTGAAGTGACTTATATTCTAATAATTAGAGGACACAAACTTATCTTCCTTTTCAACATTTATATATCTGAAAAAGTTGACTCATTATGTTTCTTAAAATGTTTCGAAGGATTTCCGAATCCTAAGGATTATTAGGATATAAGAAATATAATGCAAGCAATCTGGGTTTTGTGCACATAAATGGAAATTATTTATATCCTAATAGAGAACACAAATTTCTCTTATTTTTCAACATTTAGCTGTCTGAAAAGTAGACTTCTTTTGCTTGGCAAAATGTTTCGAAGATTTTATTAATCAGATTATCGGATGTTCATAAGTAGTCACTGATTATTCCTTTGATATGCATGCAATTTAGTTTTTAAACACAGGAATGGAAGTTATTTTTTACTAATAATTAGAGAATGCAAACTTAACTTATTTTTCAAAATTTACATACCTGAAAATTTGGATCATTATGCTTGGCATAATGTTTTGAAATATTTCCGGATTATCAATCGGATTTGTGGTAGTTCCTCTGAATTCCCCGATTATTCATTCATTGTATATGCAATCTTACTTTTATGCACATAAATGGAAAGGATTTATATACTAATAATAAGTGGATGCAATCTTCTATTATTTTCAACGTTTAGATGTCTGAAAAGTTGACACATTATGATAAACAAAATGTTTCAAAGTATTTGCGCATTATCAATCGGATTAGAGGTAGTTCCGTTAAAGTCCTTGATACATTATCCAATATGCATGAAATCTGGGTTTCGTACATATATATGGAAGTGATTTATATCCTAATAATTATTGGGCGCAAACTTATATTCTTCGACATTTAGATGTCTGAAAAGTTGACTAATTATGTTTGGCAAAATCTTTCGACGGATTTCCGAAATATACCTTTTATTATTTATCCAATATGGATACAATCTTGTGTTTATCTGTGTTTTATGATCATAAATAGATGTGATTTATATCCAAATAATTGACAGACTCAAGTTAATCTAATTTTTCAAAGTTTAGATGTCTGAAATATTGTATCTTTATGTTTGGCAAAATGTTTCGATGTTTTTCCGTATTATCGATGGAATTACCGGTAGTTCCTTTGAAGTTCACCATTATTCAACCAATGTGCATGTAATCTAGATTTTATGGACATAAATGTACGTGATTTATATCCTAATAGTTAAAGGACGCAATCTTCTTTTATTTTTCAATATTTAGATGTCTGAAAAGTTGACTCATTAATCTGGGCAAAATGTTTAGAATGGTTTCGGAATATTGATCGTATTACCGGTACTTCCTTTGAAGTCACTGATTATTCATTTAAAACCCATGCAATCTAGGTTTGATGCATATAATTAGAAGTGATTTTTACCCTAATATTGTGAGGATGCAAACTTCTCTTAATAGTTCCACATTTAAATGTTTGAAAAGTTGAATCATTATAATTGGTAAAATGTTTCAAAGGATTTCCGAATTATCGATCCGATTAGTGGTATTTCCATAGAAGTCATCGATAATACATCCAATAGACTTGCAATCCGGTTTTTAAACAGATAAATGGAAGTGATTCATATCCTAACAATTAAAGGACGAAAACTTCTATATTTTTTAACATTTAGATGTCTGAAATATTAACTCAGTATGCATGGAAAAAGGTTATCGATCGGATTAGCGGTATTTCCTTTGAATTCCCCAATTATTCATTCAATCTGGGCTTGATGCCCATAAATAAAGTAATTTATATCATAATAATTAGTGAACGCACACTTTTCTTTTTTTAACATTTAAATGTCTGAAAATTTGAATAATTATGCGTGGCAAAATGTTTCGAAGGATTTCCGGATTAACGTTCAGATTAGCGTTAGCTCATTTGAAGTAACCTATTATTCATTCAATATGCAATCTAACTCTTCTGCACAGAAATAGAAGTGATTTATATCCTAATAATTAAAGGACGCTAACTTCTCTTTTTTTTTTTTAATTCAAATGTTTGAAATTCTGACACATTATGCTTGGCAAAATCTTTCGGAGGATTTTCGAATTGTCAATCTGATTAGCGGTAGTTCCATTCAGGTCACTTACTTTTCATCCATTACGCATGCAATCTAGGTTTTATGTATAAATTAAATATATTTTTATCCTAATAATTAAAGGAAGCTAACTTTTTCAACATTTAAATGCATGAAAAGTTGACACATAATTCTTGACTAAATGTTTAGAAGAATTTGCGGATTATCGATCGGAAAAACCGTACATCCTTTGAAGCCCGATTATTCATCAAATATGTATGGTATCTGCGTTTTATTCATATAAATGACGATGATTGTCATCCTAATAATTACAGGACGCAATATTTTATTTTTCAACATTTAGATGTCTGAAAATTTGACGCAATATCATTTGCAAAATGTTTCATTAAATTTCCAGATTGTCTTACGAATTATTGGTAGTTCCTATGAAGTTCCCGATTATTGATTCAGTATAAACAGTCTGTTTTTTATGCGCATAAATGGAAGATATTTATATCTTTATATTTAAAGGACGCAGAATCTCTTATTTTTCGAAATTTTGATGTCTGAAAAGTTGATTCATTATGCTTGGCAAAATATTTCGAGTGTTTTCCAAATTACCGATCGGATTAGCGGTAGCACCTTTGAAGACATCGATTTAGTAGTTTTTATCCTAAAAGTTAGAAGATGTAGACTTCTCATGCTTTTCAACATTTAAATGTCGGGAAATTCTGTCATTATGCTTTGCAAAATGTTTCGAAGGATTTCCAGATTATCGTTCGGATTTTCGGTATTTCACGAGAAGTCACCAATTATTCATTTAATATGCATGCAATTTGAGTTTGTTTTTTTTTGCATATAAATGGATGTTATTTATATCATAAAATTAAAGGACGCAAAATTCCCTCATTTTTTAACATTTAGATATCTATCTGAAATGTTGACTCAATATATTTGGCAAAATATTTTGAAGGATTTCCGGATTATCGATCGGATTAGCGGTAGTTACTTTGAAGTCCACGATTATTCATCCAATATGCATGCAATCTAGGCTTTATGCACATAAATGAAAGGGATATATTTTAATATTTAGAGGACGCAGAAACTCATATTTTTCAGCATTTACATTTTTGAAAATTTGATTGGCAAAATGTTTCAAAGGTTTACCGAATTATCGATCATATTAGCGGTAGATCTTATAAATCCCCAATTATTCATCCAATATGCATGCAATCTAGCTTTTATGTACATAAATGGAAGTGACTTATAACCCAATAATTAAAGGGCGCAACCTTCCCTTATTTTTCAACATTTTGATCTCTGAAATGTTAATATGTTATGCTTGGCAGAATGTTTCGAAAGATTTCTGGGTTATCGATCCTATTAGCGGTAGATCCATTGAAGTTCCCGATTATTCATTCAAAATACTCGTGCAATCTGGGTTTTGTGCATATAAGTGCAAGTTATTTATATCCTAATAATTAGGGGCCGCAAACTTCTATATTTTAGCATTTAGATGTCTGAAGATTTGACTTATTTTACTTGGCAAAATGTTTCGGAGTATTTCCAGATTATCGATTGTTTTAGCTGTAATACTTTGAAATCCTCGATTATGCAACTAAATCCAAGTGATTTCCATCCTCATAATTAAAGTACACAAACTTCTTTTTTTTTCAACCTTTAGATGTATAAAAATTTGATTCATTGTGCTTGGCGAAATATTTCCGGATTTTTATCATATTAGCAGTAGTTCCTTTGAAGTCCATGATTATTCATTAAACTAATAATTATAGGATGCAAACTTCTCTTACTTTCTTTATATTTATCTATGAGGGGCAACATATTTCGAAGTATATGAAATCCCGGATTACTCAAAGAATATGCAGGCAATCTGGGATTTAAGCGAATCAATGAAATTGATTTAATTCCAAATAATTAGACAATGCAATTTTTTTCTTTTTTATCATTTACGTTTCTGAAAGTTTCACTCATTATGTTTGGCAAAATGTTTTGAAGTATTTCCGGATTTTTGATAGGATTAGCGGTAGTTACTTCGAAATCACCGATTATTCATCCAATATGCATGCAATCTGTGTTTTGTGTACCGAAATGAAACTGATTTATGTCCTAATACATTAGAGGATGCTAACTTCTCACTTTGACAAAATGTTGTAAAGTGTTTTCAATCAGATTAGCAGTGGTTTCTTTGAAATCTTCGATTATTCATCCAATATGTATAAAATCTTTGGTTTTATGCAAATAAATGGAAATGATTTACATCCTAATAATTAGACACAAACATCTCTTAATTTTCGTCATTTAGATATTTGTAAAGTTTACTCATAATGCTAGGCAAAATGTTTCGATGGATTTCCAGATTAGCGATAGGATTAGCGGTAGTTCCTTTGAAGTCTCCGATCATTCATTCAATATGCATGCGATCTGGGTATTTTGCACCTAAATAGAAGTGATTTATGTCCTAATAATTAGAGGCTGCACACTTCTATTTTTATTTAATATTTCAATGTCCGAAAATTTGACGCATTATGCTTGTCAAAATATTTTGAAAGATTTCAGGATTATCAATTTCAGTATTAGCGGTAGTTCGTATGAAGTCACTTATTATTCATCGAATTAGCTTAGTTTTATGCATATAAATGGAAGTGGTTTATATCCTAATATTTAGACGACGGACAATTTCTTATTTTTCAACTTTTAGATTTCTCAAATGTAGACTTATGTTTGACAAATACTTCTTAGAATATCCGGATTATCGATCGTATTAGTTGCAGATCTTTTGAAATCCCCGATTATTCATCTGAAGTAGGGAGGTGGTTGAATGTTTATTATACTGGCTTTGTGTCACACATAACCGAACTCTCTACAACTTAAGCTTATCAAAATCATCAGAAAGTTGAAGGCTGGAAGCATAAAAGTATTTTGTTTGTATGTTTAAGTAGAATTTTATTAACAGAACAGAATAGCATCAATTTGTAGGATTAAATGTTCAAAGAGAACATGTAATACGTAGTTAAGTCAATACAGAGTTCTAGTTGTAAGTAGCGAAATCTGTCTATGCAGAAGAAATTAACAGGTTTGTAATGAAGTCTGTGTTTCTTCCTTTCTTTTCATAGCCGGTGAGAAAGTGAAAAAGAAGGTAAAGCAATAAAGGAAAATTGTACTTAGCGATGTTAATTTTTAGGTGTCAAGTAAAGTGTCATGTATGTTGTTGTTGTTGTCTTCTTTTTTGTTGATGGCGAGAATGATGAGGACGGAGAAGAGATAGTGAAAAATAGCAGAGCAATAAAAGGAGGACGAATGTGTATCGGGACGTTATGTTCGAGCCTGTGACCTGAAGTTTCTTTTGTCACATCTTGCCGGTGTCTGGTTTCACTTTCATCTCTTACTCATTCGGCGTTCTTTCTCTATTTTATAGCAAAAGACATTTTTCACATCGGCTTGTTAACTTCTCTCTCAATTTTGCAAATCGCTTCCTTTCATTGGTTAGAAAATTAATTTAACCTCGGATCGCAAAATTTGTCTTTTTCTTTCAGTACTAGTTCAATTTTTTTTTATTGGTCAAAGTTAAGGTTTCACACAGGATTGTGAAATTTGTAAAAAGTGAAGAGTAGAGTTGCCTTTAATTCCGTATTTACCACACCACTTCCCTTCCATTTGATGGAGTCTACTTTAGTGTATGAATAAGTTGAAAATTAAGTAGTAATGGTATATGTTGTCGCTTTTCCAAATAGTAGTTTTCGTTTTGTCTTGCCGTTTTGTCATCATAGGTTGGAACGTGTTTCCATAATTGTTGTCCATTTCGTCGTTAAACGTCTTGTGTGAAAGACATGAGAATATGTATGTTTAGTTTCCTCACGTATCGTAAGTCGCAGTAGAGTAACGTAAGAATAATGAAAAGATAACATACGTGTTATTCAAGATGAAACAAAATAAAGAATTTCTTTACAAATTTAAAAATTTTAAGTTTTCAGTTGCTTTTTTCAGGAAAAGTAATCAATCATTAAAAGTGTTCGTAGTTTTGATGCTGAATAGAGTTTTTTGAAATTCCACTGTTCATATTAGAAGCTGATAATGTATGGGTGTATAATTTAACATCGGAGTTATTCAAATGCATGGGACTTTGAGATTCGATGTATAGTCAGGAAAGAAAATATGTATATTCACTGGTTGGAAACGAAGTAGTATTCAAAAGTGTAAAACAAGTTGACAGATTTAGTTTCACATTAAATTGTATTATTGTATTAAACATAGATAAAAAAAAAGGTATATTTTGAGGTACTTAGCTTGGGAGTTGAGAGTTCGTTGAAATTTTTCAGTTGTCATTAGAGGTTGATAAGGTATCTGCGTATAATTTGACAACATGTTTATTCAAACGTGTGGGGCTCTACCTTTCTTTTTCTTCTGTACTTTCTTTCTTGTCTTGTAGACGGTTAGTCGCCATTTTATGTAGTGATGGTTAAGTTTTTTATGTCGTGGTCAACATTTTGTTGTGTGTGGAAGATTGATTTGTATGTTTCTTTGCATTGGATGGTCACCATTATATAGTTATCAGAATTCCTTTGCGTGTTATTTGCGGGTTATCAATACGTAGAGATCAGAATTTTTCTTTACGTGGTCTTTGCGAGGTTGCCAATGAGGGAGGAGAGAGCTCTTCCACTGCATGTTCCTTGCATTTTTACAGATATGTAGAGATCAAAATTCCTCTACGTGTTTTTTGGACGTCGGGGTTCATTAATTTATAGTGGGTTATTAGTTATAGTGATGTGTGTAACTGTTGAAACAGATTAGTTTGATGTAGTCTTGTGGGTTAGATAGCCCACCATAAGAGGGGTATAAAACAAGAAAATCAAGATTGTACATTAAAACAACAAATTTATATACATATAAATCAATTCAGATTTTTACCAAAAAATCATCTGTATTTTTAGCTGATACAAGATAGTTAAAATGTTCGTAGTAGTCCTTGTAAGAATTAATTTATGTGTACGTAGACAGGAGCGTATTTGTGGACGGACGTATGTATGTATGTATGTATGTGTTATAGGGATTTACTATATGATACATAAACTCATTCAAGCTATATATAAGTAGCAATTCTGCTTTGTAGAAGTAGAGTAAAAGCTGAATCTATTCCAGCAGATAATTCTGACAGCCAGACTAACAGTCATGCTAATCGCTTATTGGTATATGCTTGTACTACTGTCTTTGTAATATATTTGTTGAACGCTATTCCTTTTTTGTATCTTTATTTTTGGCCCCAACGAACCACACCAACTTGGTGTCGAGGTCACAACAGTATGTATGAGCGTTATCCTTGGGTAGGAATGTCTTTGAAGTAATCGCTCAGTCTTAAAATGTTCCGTTCATTTATCGAGTATAAGAAGAAGCAGGCGGGTGAACAATGAGAAAAGAAAATGGTGAGGGAGAAAGAGGTAGAGATAATAACAATCGCTTGACGTTTGTCAAGGGACGTGTTAAGACATTCACTTTTTTCTCTCTGGTGACAAGTGAACTTACCTGCGTTTTTATTCAGATTTGGGAGCTTGAAATTGTCATTCGGAATTCACTCCCGGATGTGATTCCGGCCTTTCTATTATACGACGTACAAACTTCTCGTCGGATAGTGCAAAGGTCCTTAAAATAATTTGTTTCTGAGAAATGAATATTATTTGAATTTTTGCTTTTAAATGTTTCCTGGCTTTCTATTGACCAAAAGCATTTCGCATCAAGGTGTGAAATATAAAAGAAATTTCTTCAGTTTTGCTTTGAATCTGCTTTTGCGTGTATGCTAAGCAAAAGTATGTAAACTCGAGTCTTTTTAATTTCTAACAAAAATTAACCCGCCAGTGCTTAGCATTTGAGGTTTAAGTCTGGATTTTGTTTTGTTCGCTACACATTTGATATGCAAGCAATTTGATTTTTTTTTTTTTTTTTGCATATAAATGGATTTGATTATCATCCTAATAATTAAAGGACGCACACTTCTCTTTTTTTTTTTTCAAATTTTAATATCTGAAATGCTGACTCATTAAAAATGTTTTGAAATATTTACGAATTATCAATCGGATTAGCGGTAGTCCATTTGAAGTCTCCGATTAATCAAGCAATATGCATTCAATCTGATTTTTTTTTTTTTTGCATATAAATAGAAGTGATTTATATCCTAAAAACTAGAGGACGCAAACATCTTTTATTTTTCAATATTTAGGTGTCTGAAAAGTTGACTCCTTATGTTTGGCAAAATATTTCAAAGGATTTCAGGATTATCGATCGGATTAGCGTTTGTTCCTTTGAACTCCCCGGATATTCTTCCAGTATGCATGCAATCTGTCTTTTATGCACATACATTGAAGTGACTTATATCCTAATAATTAGGGGACGCACATTTTACTTATCGTTCAACATATAGTTGTCTGAAAAGATGACTCATTATGCTAGGAAAAATGTTTCGAACGTTTTCCGGATTATCGACGGGGATAGTGGTTGCCCGTTGTAATCCGATTATTCATTCAATATACATTCAATCTAGCTTTTATGCACGTGAATTAAAGTTATTTGTATCCTAATAATTATAGAAAGCGCACTTCACTTATTTTTCAACATTTAGATGTCGGAAAAATAGGCTCATAATACTTGGCAAAAAGTTTTGAAGTATTTCCGGATTATTGGTCGAATTAGCGGTAGTTTCTTTGAACTCCCTGATTATTCATTTAATGTGCATAACATCTGTGTTTTATGCACATAAATAGAAGTGAGTTTTATCTTAATAATTAAAGGACGAAAACTTCTATTATTTTTCTATGTTTCATTTCTTTTTCATGTGCCGTGTTTCTTCAGGACGTAGGCGATTATGCACTTCCACTCGGCTCTGTCTCTTGTCGCTCTCAATATTTTGTTTCTCTTAGTATCTCTTCTAAATCGCGCTTCGCCATCCATTTGCTCAGACCTAACAAGTACGTCTCGTGCTGCTTTCCCTCTAGCCAACCTGAGAGTATTAAATTATCTAGTTCCTCCTTCCGTGTCTCAGTGTCACAGGAACTTAATTTGTCTCTTCTTGATATTAAGTATGAGTTTTCTTCTCGTTTACATCCTTCCTAACACCTCATCGTTGCACACGTGCTCCGTCCATGGAGTCCTCAGCAACCTTCTGTAAAACCACATTTCTGCTGCCTCAAACATCTCCTTCATCCTTGATGAGATCGTCCAACATTCATTTCCATATAGAAGGACAGATATCACAAAGCAATCCAGCACTCTTTTCTTTTTTTCTAATGGGATTTTCTTGTTTTTCCGTTCTCTGGTTAGCTTCTGAAATGCGTCTTTGGCCATGCCGATGCTTCTTTGTGTCTCCATGTAGCATTTTTCATCCTCTGTCAGATATTTTATTTTTTTTACTTGTTATATTTTAGATTCTCCGACTTGTAGTTGGCATATTGCGCTCCTCTTTTTGCTGATGACCATACATTCAGTTTTCTTCAAGTTTATGCTCAGTCTTTTTTCTCACTTTCTTTTTGCTACCTTCTGTAGAAGGTCCTGCATTTTCCTTTCCTTGTCTGCTATCAGCACCGTTTCGTCCGCGTATCTTATATTGTTGAGATTGTGGCCGCCAATGACGAATCCCGGCAAAGCTTTTATTTCTCTCATAATTGCTTTGCTATACAGATTGAAAAGATCCGGTGATAAAACACATCCTTGTCTTACATCTCTTTCTATTATTGCATACCTGCCGAGTTCACTTCCTATCCGTACACAAGCGGTTTGCTGTGTACGGATAGATACTTGATTATCCTAAAGTCTATGCCGAAAATGTCGAGGTTGTCGATCATATCTATCAAGGCTTTGTGTCTTACTTTGTGGAAAGCCTTTGCGTAGTCTGTAAGGCATAGATAAGGGTTCTTCTGCATTTGTATTGCTGGTTCAGATAGCATTCTAAGCATGAATATCACATTCCTCGTTCCGGTATCTTTAACGAACCCACATTATTCTTGTCCTATCTCTGGGCCGATTCTGATGCGCGCTCTGTTTATCAGAATCCGGATGATGAGTCTTGTTATGTGGCTCATTAAAGTGATTGTTTGATGGAGTTCCCATTTCTTTTCACCTGGCTTCTTAGGTAGTGTTATGAAGATTGATTTGCTTAGTTCCTCTGGTATAATGTCGCTGTTGTAGATTTCGTTAATTTTCTCTGAGTCTATTTTCGCCAAAGTCTTCTAGGGCCATCAACATCTCTATTACAATCAAGTCGGGTCCCGCTGCTTTGTTTCTCTTCAATTGCAGATTCCACTTAGATGTTTGAAATGTTGGCAAATTGTTTTGAAAGATTCCCGGTTTTTCAGTTGGATTAATGGTAGATACTTTGAAGTCCCTGATAATTCATTCAATATGCTTGCAATCTGGGTTTTGTTAATATAAATGGAAGTGTTTTATATCCTAATAATTTGAGGACGCAGACTTCTCATATTTTTCCCAAATTTACATGTCTGAAAAAATGACTCATTATGCGTGGAAAAATGTTTCGAAGTATTTCTGGATTATCGATCGAATTATGGGAGTTCCTTTACAGTCACCGATTATTCACCCAATATGCATGCAATATGGGTTTTATGCACATAAATGGAAGTAATTTCTAACCAAACAATTAAAGGACACAAACTTCTCTTTTTTTTAATATTTCGATCTTTGAAAATTTGACCCATTTTGCTTGGCAAAATGTTTCGTAGGATTTCAGGATTATCGAGAGGATTAGTGGTAGTTCCTTTGAAATCATCGATTATACATGTGCATGCAATACAAGTTTTCCGCAAATAAATAGGAAATTATTTATAACCTAATAATTAGAGGACACAAACTTATTTTTCAACAATTAGATGTCTGAAAAGTTGACTCATTATACTTTACAAAATATTTCCAAGGATTTCCTGATTATCGATCGGATTAGCAAAACATTTTTGAAGTCAGCAACTTATCTTTCAATATGCATGTCATCTGAGTATTTTGCATATAAATGGAAATGAATTATATCTTAATCATTAGAGGACGCATACTTCCCTTATTTTTCATTAATTTGATGTCTCGTGTTATGTGTGATATATCACACGGTTAAGTACTCGCTACGTGGTACACCGTTACACATGGTGTAATCCTCTCCTCACAGTTAGCCACCTAGCACTTAAATACAACTCTGCTCATTTGCATAGGATACCACACCCTCCCTGAACCGGAGTGGTCATATACCCTTGTTTTTCTTTTCGCTACATCTAACTACTCTTGATTTATATAGTTCTTGAATTTGCTCCTCTCTTCTACTTTTTATTGGTGACCTTGGTCATTCTTCGTCCTCTTCTTCGTCAGTTTTTTCTTTTCCTATTTTTGTCCATTTCTTGTTCATCCTCATTACTGTAGTTTTCTCTGAATGCCTTCGATGTCATTTTAACTGTCTGTATCATCCACCATGCGATTTTAGTGGATTGAGGATGGGACGGAGGAGTTTTATATGGCACACAGCCTATATACCTCAACCATGTACACAAATTTTTGTCCCAAAATTCAGGCGCATTATCTGACACTAACGTTTGCGGTACTTCATTCCTTGCAAATACCTATCTCAAAACCTGATTCACTGTAGACACTCTCCGGTCTTTCATCTTGATTACTTTTGGCCAACCAGGGTACACACACACCATTATGAGAAATGATCCTATGCTCCTGACGTGTGCATAGCCCATATGTACTCTAATCCATGGTTGTATCTCTTTAGGCTATGAATGAATCTCTTTTTGCTCGAATCTAATTTCAATGCAGTTTGGACATTTATTAATAAATTAATCAATACCCTTTGCATAACCTAGCCACCATGCTTGTAATTTTAATCTTCTACATGTCGCCATGGCACCATAGTGTTTACCATCATGTACTCCTCTCAATATGTTTGTCTTTAACATCTGCAAAGCTACTGTCACCTCTCCGTTGAATATAATTCCATTTTCAATTGTTACCTTATGATATATCTTCTTAAATAGTTGCTCTGCAACTGAACAGTTCTTCCACTCATCCTTCCTTATTCTTTCACGTTTTTGCTCAATACTGGATCTTGCTCGGCCTCATTTTTTAACCTGTTGACCAGAAGTACGTCTGTCTCTATCTATTGAATTATTTTGTCTTCCTCAGTTCCATGTTCTTCATCTGTTCCTTTTATAAACTGTTGTCTCAACAAAGAATCTACATGAGGGATAGTATTTCCCTTGACATATACAATGTCAAAATCAAATACCATGAATTTAATGGCCCAGCATACATAAAATTCTTGACGACATAATCTTCAGCAACTTCTTCGTTGGGTTAAAATAAATTCCAATGGCTTGTGGTCTGACTTTAGTAGAAATTTCTTACCTAGTAAAAGATTTTGTGCCCTCTCCATACTCCAAACAATTGCTTGGATCTTTTTTTCATTGTTTGGGCAATTTATCTCTGCCGTTGTCAATCTTCTAGATAAGTACATGATCAAATGGTTTTCCTGCAATAGGACGGCAGCAATCGCTTTCTCATTTGCGTCCGTGGTTAACATTATCTCTTTCTTAGGATCAAACACCATTGTTATAGGTTTATTTTTTATAATTGCTTTCAGTTTCATAAAAGTGTTATTTCGTCTTTGTATCCATTCAAACTCTGTGTTCTTTTTATGCAACTCTGACAACAGTTCAATTACACTATCTACATTATTCGGACTATTGTCCTCATCTTGGTTGCCATTTGCATGACGTTTCAGCCGTTGTACGCCCCGGCCTCCTTCTAGGAATTTCGAACCGAACCCTTTATTACAATCACTGGGGTATATCGTTCTCATTTTTTGTGCAAAGCCTCTTTTGTTAATCATGAGTTATCTCTCTTTAACCCAACTCTTTAAATTACTAGTTTACCACTGCTGTAACCTGGTATTGAACTGACAACTCTTTGGGTCAAGTCACTGGAACTAACCAACGTCTCTGTGCCATGTGTCCTTCAATGTGTCCAACAACTGAATTTCTAAAACTTATAAACCGAATGTTTAGAACCGTTTTTTACCAGAGCAATTTTTGACACTAATGATTTTCTCTGGCATTCCGTATTACTGGTTCCCATATTGTATTCATCTCTATGCTTGGTCAGTTTAGGAGACTTTTGTAGCCAAGCATGTGTGCTGATTCCTTAAGTTTACATAGTTTCCAGTGGCATTCTCTATCTAATATTTTAACTTCATCCCATAAGGGAGCAGTGATCTCCTTTCTCCCTCCATATGTGATCAGTTACACTTAATTTTTTATCTCCCCTCATGTTACATCCTTGCGATGTTCTTGTCGCCTTACCTTAAGGGGCTGGCCTTTTTCTCCTTCATATTTCTTTCCACAACTAGCATACACACAGTCCTTAGTCATATTCTCTTCTGTTGGGGGTCTTACTTGGTAGAGGTACCTTTGAAGTTTAGAAGCACTTCTGAAAATCGTCCTATTGTTATATGGACCACAGATCCTTTGTATTTTCTCAAATAATCACTTTACATAGGGTAAATAGACCAAGGCTGTTTTCTGGGAGATGTTATCCTCATGTACCCTCCCTTCCATGTTTGTTGGAGTTGTTATCATGTACCCTGGATACATGTTATGTTGTAGGGTACTGCTTATACTGACCATTGCCTGTTCACATGTCTCTGGGTTGCTACTTATGACTTTTGCTTGATGTTGCAGATAGCGGATGATCAAGGTATTGTCTGGTGAATGTTTGCTTGCAGTATACGGATGTCTTGAACTCTCCCTCTGTTTGAGTTATTAGCACATGTAGGATCAGGATCTTCTCCCAAATCTTCAATTCTGTGTTCAGCAGAGTTATGGGTCTCTGGTCATCTTGTTCACTTCCAACATGCTTGTTCTTTAACTGTGTGATCACACTCCTAGAGATCCAATCGGGGATGGATCTCTGATAGAACTAGTTTTTGAAAACCACTGTCAAGATCAGTATAAACATATGTGACAACCTCTAGTAAAATTTGTATGGTAGATCATCAAGTCCTAGAGATTTGCTACTGTGAACCCTTTTCAATGCCTTGTAGATTTTGCCCTGTATGATCTCACCCTCACAATCACTTTCTTGAGTTAACAAGAATTTAGAAAAATCAGTTTAATAGCTATGAAATATTTGCTCACAGAGACCAAATTCCTTGATAAACTGATTTGGGAAATACTCCCAAAATACCTCACGTGTCATCAGTCGCCCACAGGCTATGTCCATTTGGGGTGTTGAACTGATGAGTGTAATGATTGGAACCTTGACATATTTCTGTTTTGTGCAATTCTGTGCCCATGTTCACTGCTTCATTAGACATTTTTGTTAATCTATCCCTATCTGGCCTTGATAATGCTCACTAACCAAATACTCCACAACCTGCCTTGCTAAGTCTATCTGTAAGTGATCCCAACCTAGCCATGTCAAGGCCAGACTATCCTTTAATGCCTTCACCTTCTTAGCCTTCTTATGAGTTGAGTTAGCTATTTTCTGTGGTAAAAGAACTAATGCTAACCTTTAGGTTCTCCCACTATATGTTCCCAACTACTGCCCCCACTAATTTCACTGCATCTTGTCAGCTGTAGCCAGAAGTACCAAGTTCAGTAAGGACATTGAACTTCCAGTGTTCAGCCATTCTAGGTTTAGTGTCTAATGTCATCTAGGTACAAATGAGTTTGTGGTCAGAATAACCTATCCAGTGGAATGAGGGACAGTCTAGCAAGTCTTCTTATAAACATTATATCCATGTATCCAACCACCTTAGTTGACTGCCAATGAAGGGACCATGTTCATATCTTCCACCCATTCCACCCAGGATGATCAACCTGGTATCTATTGACAATACCAAATTTGTTCAATCAAATCAACCAGGCTATGATCTGTCCATTTTTGGCTAGATTCCCACCACCTGTCTAACTTTGGGTTCAGGATGGCATTCCAGTGCCCTATTAAAAGTAGGCAGACTTGATCCAACAATGAAACAATGAACAATGCTCCGTCAGATCATTTGGTGCATAAACAGCAATGTTTCTAAAACAAACCGTTTTTCATAGCAATACTGGCCAAGACCAATTAGTCCCCTGTATGAACATGGACAAGGTTAACCCTGCACCACAGGAAATGTTCCCCAGTAAGGAAACTCCTCTGGCTAGCCAGTCTGCATATGATGAATAGACAATAAAGTCAGTAGACAACACATGCACATCAACCTTGCAAACAAAGTGAGTCTCCTAGATCATAGCCACATCCACTATATAAACTATCTCAGTTGTTGTCTTTTGTGATATGTGAAGGCTTCCTTACTTTGCATGATTCAGCAGTAACAGCAGCAGTGGAAATAATCAGCAGCCTACTATGAAAAATCTCAGAAATCATAAAAGTCTTGAGCAAACCTTATTCAGCCTCTTTTCAGTTTTCATTTTCAGCTGCTTTTCATTCAAGTTGAGCTTGAAGGGTTACACACAGCCCTTGCTGAAGAAGATAACTCAGCTTTCTCATCCCTTCCATGGGAATTGGCAGAGAAATTTCCCTACCAAAGTAAAACTACACATAACCCTTACTGCAGAAGATAAGGCATGTCCTAGCAGATTCATGTTTAGATGTTGTCTTTCTCCCATTGAAACTAGTGAAGAAATCTTTCTCAACAAAAACAACAACTCAAGAACTTTTGTTAACTGAAAAACCTCATTTTTCCCCCACAAAATACTACTATTTTGTGCTCTCTTTCATTCAGAAATAAAAGCAGTGGAATTATTTTTCAAGCGATGGGTTTTGTTTGTTTCACTCCTATTGCCAAGCATAAACACACATACAACCAGGAAAGATTTATTACACTACATCAAAGATCATGAAGCAGGTAGGTTGCCTTACTTCAATCTCTCAAGTCTCTCTCATTGCCAACTTGATAACTATTTGTTAGACCTAAACACATGCTTGACTAAAATCAAAATAGATTGTCCTAGGCTATCAGAGCCCATTTCAAATGTAATCTGTCCATGACAACCCCGTTAGTGTTTATTGATCTTAACATCTGTGGTTAGCAGAGAGATAGTCCTTGTGGTCACTGCTTCTAGGGCTGATGGTACAATCAGGAGTTTATTACTAGAAATAAATTCCCCTTAATGCTCTTGTATGCTGGCAAAAATGATAAGACTTACTTAAAGTGATGCAAAATTTTTCAGTTACTAGAAATGACTGCAAAACTTCCTTCTCCCAAAATCTGAAAATGTGATTTGCTTCCAGGTGAACAGATTTCTTGCATTTGGCATCTACAGTAATTTCTGAGGGTTAAGTGTAATTGGCAGAAGTGCCCAACCAACAGAATTGACAATGTTTGCAATAAACAACAATAAGAGAAAGAAAAGAGAAATAAGAGAAAGTAAAAATAATATTGAACAAATATATGTGTAGTATCCTATGCAAATGAACTGAGTTGTATTTAAGTTCTAAGCAGCTATTTGGACTCCATTACATCATGTGCAATGGTGTACCACATATTGAGTACTGAAACTGTGAGATATACCAAACATAACAAATGGTGTCGCCAATAGGATACTTGAGTCCCATGGATGGTCCTGAAAATGTCAAAATTTAGATAAAAGCTTTTGTGGCTAGAGCAAGAGTGCGTAATCTCAAAGACTCAAGAATGGAAGGCAGACATAACCAAATAATGAACTTGTTTATGGATTCTGTGGGGTGCAAGGCATTAAAAAATATCTCCACAATGGTGTACCCATAGGAATTAGAACAGATGTCTTTTGAGAAAGTTCTCAGCTTAATAAATAGAAACATCAGGCCGAAAAGAAGACTATTTATCACTGAAAGGACAAAATTTCTAGAAGCCAGGCAGCGAGCAGAGGAATCTATTATGCAGTCCATACAGAGACTTAAGGAACAGACAAAGCACTGCAAATTTGAGAAACTAGCGACTCAAGGCATGTCAATTGAAGACAAGCTGATTCTATTACAAGCAATTGAAGGAATGACTCACAGCATAAAAAAAGTACTGGAATGCATACAAGGCGGCCATATGAACTTAGAAATAAGTGTGGACTATTTACAGCAGCTGGAGCAAATCAGAGATTTCAACGAGCCAAGAGAAGAGTTAGTTATACAGGGTGAACATAACCAAAGCAAAAGTGAAGTGATGGTGTATGAAAAGAATAAATTCAAGTGTCCATCACTGGGGAAACAGTTTCTTCAGTGTAGAAAAATGAATCATTTTAAGACCGTTTGCAGAAGTGAAAAACATGTAGAACAAATGAGTTTAATAACCCCCACCCTGAAGAACAGCAGATAGCCAGATTACTTGCGGTAATTATGCAAAGAATAGTAGAGAGAATGTGAAAATAAATGGCTGTACATTTAGCATGCAAATTGATATGTGTAGCAAGGCAACCCTAATTTCAAGAAACTTTTGGATCAGGCTAGACCAACCAAAGTTAAAAGAAAGTGGTTTAAAGTTAAAACAATTAGATGGATACTCGGTTCAATATTATCCAAATCATGGTAGTAGCATGTGAGAAGGACCATGGATTATTAGGTATCAACATAGTAAAAGTAGATAAAGCCAAATTAATAAACTCCATGGAAGCACAAGAGAGTGAGCTAGAACTTCTAAAAGGATACAAAACAAGTATTTGATTAAAAGAAAACTACTATTCCACATACATTCAAGCCAGAAAAGTACCAGTACATATACTGCCTTTAGTGGTAGCCAAATTAAACCACATGATCAAGCAAGGCATTCTCAAAAAAGTTACACATGGTGGAACTAACTGGGCTTCACCTATTGTAGCAATAAAAAAGGCCGATGGAGATTTGCGGATATGTGATAACTAATTGGAGAAAATCACCAGATATGCTCGTAATTGTTTCCATTACCTAGAATCAAAACAGCGAGTCATGAACTGACAAACATGGAATATTTTGCAAAAATTGACTTGAGATCTATCTACAACCAAATTCAGATTGACAAAACATTTAAAGAAGTCGCCACGATCAACACCCCTATAAGCCTGTTAAAGTGGACTCGCTTACTAGTCATATTTAAAAAGGCAATTGAAGAAATGTTGTCAGGCAATGTTGATTATTTACCAAGAAAATATAGGGGTAGGAGCAAACACCAAACAAGAGTTAAAACAAAAAGTGGATCAAACATTATGGCAATTGAAAAAGACTGGATTAACCATTAATAGAGACAAATGTAACTTTGATTGCAAAAACCAGGCATATTTGGGCCACCAAATATGGAAGACCTGTATAGCATCTGAAGAAAGGCTAACAAAAAAAATCATAGAGGTAGTGACTCCAATCAATAAAAAGGAATTGGAAACCTTTTTAGGGTTGATAAAGTTTTACAGTAGATACCTCCCGAAATATAGTGAACTAATTGAACTATCAGTATCTGTCTATATTTCTGAGATGAGGTAGTATTTATACTATTTACATTATTTGGACTATTGTCCTTGTCTTGGTTGCCATTTGTATGACGTTTCAGTCATTGTATGCTCTGGCCTTTTTCAGGTGCTAGGAATTTTGAACAAAACCCTTTATTATGATCATTGGGATATATCATTCTCATTCCTTGTGTATTGATGACACCTTCATGCTCTGGCCATACCAGGAGGAGGTCCAGACATTACTGGACCATGTGAACTCAATAAGATCATCAATACAGTTCAATATGGAAAAAGAAAGTAAAAACAAACTGGTGTTCCTACATGTGCTAAAAACTCAAACAGAGGGAGAGTTCAAGACATCCATATACTGCAAGCAAACATTCACCAAACAATACCTCAACTTCAACTCCCACCACCTATACAATGTAAAGAAAGGGATCATCCGCTACCTGCAACATCGAGCAAAAGTCATAAGCAGCAACCAGAGAACAGGCAATGGTTAGTATAAGCAGTACCCTACAATGTAACAAGTATCCAGGGTACATGATAACAACTCCAACGAACATGGAAGGGAGGGTACAAGTTTGATGCCAAGATTTTGTTGGGGCTGGAGCAAACCATGGGTATCTTGGTAAACAGACTAGCTACATTCAGGCTCACCATCTAGTTGCATTGGATGGGAGCATGTTTGATAAGTTCCATGAAGTGGGCAGAGTTTTAAACATATGATGGTGACTTTCCTATCAGTGGGTCAATTATATCTACAAAGAAGTGACTCAGAGAATGGCGCACCAAGCCTAAGTTGCTAACAATCAACCTGAGCGGAATACCATCTTTATGAATCTTAGGAAGACCTTACATGTGAGGTAGCTTGCTATAATGTTGAGACAACTGCCTGTATGTCCTAGGCTGGAAGTGATCCTTGTTCTTGATTAGGCTCTGCAACAGCTGTTGTTTCATTTTCAACGTGGGGTCTTTCTTTACCTTGCTATAGCTACCACTTCTAATGAGGTCTTCCACTTTCTTGGTGTATTCAGTTTTGTCCATCACTACAGTTGCATTGCCTTTATCAGCTGGTAGTATGATGATGTTCTTGTTCCTCTTTAGGGTCCTGATTTCCTGCCCCTCCTCTTTGTTTGGTTTGGGTGGCTTGGCTATCTCCAATGTCTGTCTCACTTTCCATCTTAGCTCATCTGCCTGAGCCTGAGCAATGCTCAAGGCTATTTTCTTGATACAGGCAATGATGTCTAAGTATGGTATCCACCTGATGGTTGTTGTGAAGTTGAGACGATTGTTCAGCACTGACTCTTCAGAGGCACTCAGCTGATGTTGACTGATCTTAACAACTGCCTTCACAGGTGGATGATAGACCCCATGTATCCTCTTCAGATCTTTTAATCATTAGTGTCAAAATTGCAATATGAGCTCTGATAAAAAAAAAATACTCAAGAAAACTATTAACATCAAAAAGTTGCAATATAAACTCTGGTAAAAAATGGTTACTCAACATTAGGTTTATAAGTCCCAGAAATTCAGTTGTTCTTAAGGACACATGGCCCAGTGGATATAGACGTTGATTAGTTCCAGTGTCTTGACCCAAAGAGTTGTGAGTTCAATATCAGGCTACAGCAGTAGTGAACAAGTAACTGAGAGGGTTAGAGGGAGATAACTCATGACTGCCAAACGAGGCTTCATGCAAGGAATGAGAATGATATACACCAGTGATTGTAATAAAGGTTTTGGTTCAAAATTCCTAGCAGTGTACAATGGCTGAAATGTCATACAAATGGCAACAAAGATGAGGATCATAGTCCAAATAGTGTAAATACTACCTATCAGAAATAATGAATGAGAGAGAAAGTAATTAGATGCGAATGTGGGTCGTTTGGGGCAGCCTGACTGTTTTCTTACTACATTGTGTCTTTTATATTCTCTGCTTCATCTCTCTCCTCTCATCAGCTGGGAAATGTGTACAAATAGCCAACTCAAACTCATTTTTGGGAAGAACCATGACACCAGTCATTGAAAATTCAATTTCTTAAATCGCTCTCTTTTCATTGTTAATAATTAATAAATATTTCACACTGGCTCACAAAATTTTCCTTGAACTTTTTCTCAGGCAATCTTTTCAAAAATTAGATTTTCACACTGGCTTGAAAATTTGCAAACAGTGAAGAAAACAAAATTATTTTTATTTTGTACTCACCACAAATTTTTAAATTAATATGATTTCAATGAAAAATGTGTTTCATAATATTACAATACATTTTTCCTGGTAAAAATTTGGTCACCTGCTAACAAAAAAATAAACATTTTTTTACCAAAATTTTGAACATGTTAGAAAGGATTAAAAAGATTATAAAAATTTAAAAAAATAATGTGATCTTTCCTCTTTCCTTTTTGATGGGAAAATTTGGTTTTTAAGTTTGTGGGGGGCATTTTTCTTCATGCTAGCCATTTTCTCCTTTTTTGGTTTTTTAAGTGAATTAGTGAAAGTACCTACTTTAGAAGATACTTGTAAAAAGGTAGAATATGAGATTTTAAATCCTACTTAAAAAAGATGTTCTTAGTAAAGAGAATTCTCATAGGTTTTTAGAGATTCCTCTCTTATCTTCTTCTATGTCTGTAGGAACATCATCATCATATCAGCCACTCACAGATTTCTTGCCTTAGTGGTTTACTCCTTTTCTGTCTTTGCACTTAGTGTTCTCTCTTAGGTAGCAAACAAATGACTTCAACCAGGCCAAAGCCCAAGTCCTTAGGGTACCATATATATACTTTTGTAGCGGACTGAAGGGCAGTTCACCAAATCAATTTAAATTTAGGATTAAAAAACATCACACAAGACTCATGCAAAGAATAATCAAAGTTGAATCTTAACAAAATATATATGTATTAACAAATTTACAATCATTCAATGTTGATAGAGAAAAGGCATTTAAGTGAACAATGTGAAAAAAGTCAGGAGTTGCCTATCTTTGACCGTAAAATTAAAGTTAATTCAAAAATAAATGCTCATGAATGTTCTTGAAAATGTTCTTATCAACACTTGTTGAATGAGTATGTCTTTGAGGGAAAGTTCTAGTATGAAAGTGTGAAAGTATATGTGTGTACATACATATCAGCATGCGTGAGTGAGAGGGGTACATATTCAACTGACAAGGATTAATTTGGCAGCTGAATTCTCACTGTGTGTGTGAGAAGATTTTGCGTGCTGCCAACTGCTACTTACAGTTGGGGTCTCACTGAAAAGATAAATGCAGGTGTGTGAGTGAGAGAATGCATGTTCCCACAATTGCCGTAGATTTGTCCAAGCAGCTGGGGCCTCACTGAAGAAATACAAGTGAGTGCCTTGCTTAAATAGGGGCCAGTAGGTTCCCGGAGTTTTGTGCAGGAAAAATCATCTTGCACTGGTAGATGATCTGATTGGTTGTGATCAATCAATCAGCGAGCATGCTTTCCAGCCAATGGTTGTCCGGTATTGAATGTGGGGTTAACCAATGATTGCTTGGTGTTGAATGCATGGCTTGTATGTGTGTGTAAAGAAGGTTCGCACATTTTTATCCTCATTGGTAAAAAACACAAGAATCACTATCCAATCAAACCATGCCTATTTGCAATTTAAATTTTGCTATTTTAAATAACATTAAAAGCAAAACAGAGCCGCATTTTGAAAATCTTTACCATAGGAATGTTAATAATTATGTGGCTTCATTTGGTTGGTTTCTGCATTTAGAACCTCTTTGTTGTCAAATTTTTATGCATCAATTTTTAATTTTTATTCATGCTTTTTAAAGTTCTGGTTTCATTTTGAACTTTATTGACTTTTTTCAAAGAAACATTGTTAACATTAATTTTACTTAGTTTTTCATGCAATTCTATATTTCCTTAAAATAAAAATAAGTTTTATTCATTTTTACAAATTCAAACATTTTCGTACAATTCTTTTAATTAAAATTCTATATTAATTTTTACACAATTCCAACATTTTAATTATTTTTCCCAGACAATATTTTTTTATTAAGAAATATTTTTTTTTTATAGAAATGACAGTAATTCTCGCACTTTAACACAGCTGGTGGATGAATTGTGTGTAACGGTAAAATTAAAATTAAAATTAATATGATAAAAAAAACTTCTACGATTATTAAATATTAATTAGGAATTGTTGCACTTGCAACATACTGTCTAGGTGCGAGAATCATATTAAAAAATAATTTAAATTCACATTTAATGTGTTACTCCTTTTCGAGGGGAGAGAAAGAAAAAGTAGAGGGGAAAAAATGGCTTCGCTTTGACTATCTTAGTTACCATGTGAGTTTTGTTTCGACTTTGGCGCTTTTACCTCAAAGCGGAGAGTCCAGATTACCTGAATGTGGGGTGTGATTACACCGGAAGTCAAATAAATCAAATATGGAGACTCGCAATAGTGTAAGCGACATTAACGAAAACCATTTTGAGATTTTGTTTCACTGAAAAATATTTGGATTCAAAAACCATCCAACTTCGATTTGTTGATTTATAGATACCATGGTTTATGTTCGATACACCATTAATGTCCCTATGTCATTAAATACGCCAGGTATGTTACTCTCCGACAGATTTTTTAAATTTGTTTCATTACTGATCTCGATTAATGTCCTAAGTTCCTTTTATGATGACATAGAAACAAAAAGTAAATTTTTTTCATCTCTTATGTTTGTGTTCTCATCTGTTCTACTTTTGAGAAATAAATGAAATATAATCACTTTGACAATTGGAACAAAGTTGTGTTTTTACCTGTTTTTAGTCCATATGACTCTCACGATCACTTAATGAATTTAAAAAACGCTCACCACTTTTTATTTTTTTTATTACAAGTTTCAAAATTCTGCCGTGTATCGTGATTTGCTTATTTATTTATGAATAGCTTTACTTAAAGCTAAAATTAATTCTTTTCTTTAAACATTATATTTGTTAATTGTTGTCTTTTGATTAATACACATTAACAGTTTTAATGTTTTTTTTTAAATTTTATTTTAACAATAACATATTGTTTTCATTTTTTTTCTTTTCCAACTTGTTTTTATGTTACTTTTCCCGCCCCTAAAAACTTCTGAAGCAGATGCCCATTGTATTTCAAGCATTTCAATGTCTAAAAAAAATTATTTACGCATACACGCACACCGATTTTTGTATTATAGTTTGTTTTTACATTTTTTTGTCTATTTGTTTTACTTTTGTAGTGTTAAAAGTCAATATAAGATTTTTTTTTGTGTGTTTTCAAAAAAAAAAAAAAACTACAAAAACGTAAGCATAAATTGTCTTATTGTGACGTTTAATCGTTTATTTTTCACTCCTGTTCAATAAAACTAAAACAATGGCGGACAGAATTTTTACTGATTGTAAAACAGCAAATGAAATTATAATTGCTGCTCATAAATAATAATAATAATATCTGCTTAAAGATCATTGTGTTTTAAATTACTCTTAAAACTAGTTTTGTCCCAAGGTCTTTCAAAAGTCGAAAATTCAAGTTGTTTTTCATTTACTTATTCGGATATAACTTCTTTTTTTTTCCTTTTTAAAAATGGGTTTTAAAAAAAATATTAACTTCCGGATTAATTTCTAATTTTCTTGTAAGTTTACCAAATTTCTAGTTTATATATATATATATCTTTAAAAATAAATACATTTGATTGATAGTTTAATTTCGGTATTAAAAGCGGGGCTTACATGATTTTTTGGACTGTAAAAATGATTTGCATATTTTAAATAATTCTTCAATCAAATTAAATTCAAACAAAAATAATGGTAAAGATTTTTCATTATTCTCTAAAGTGGACTTTTTTTTTTTTACATAAATGTGCATTTTTTTTTTATATATATGTAGTTCGTACTGCTAATTATGGAAGACTTATTTTAACCTGTTCATTTTCCATACACTAGAAATGAAAAGAAAATTAAAATCATTAATGAAATTGAAATGTCTTCAATTTTTACGTGCTGCTAAAATTGAACCCTGACTTTATGTACACACGATATGTGTTTCAACATGTTACATCAAAAAATATTTTTTTTACTTTTTATTTTGACTTTTATTGAGTTAAACTCACCGGTATAGGGAAATGATTTCTAAAATTGAATTCTGTAAATAAAATAAAAAATCCAAGTTTAGATCGCAAACTGCTTACAATGCTAAGATTTGGTCTGTTTTTTCTTTCAACATGTTGTGGTTAAGTTATTTCAACTACTTCGACAAACAAACTTCTTCCATTCGAAAATCTTTGTCATTAAACAACATTCACTGATTTCCGATGATGTGCTCTATTCCTGCTATGGGGGATATATTTTTCGGAAAAATTTTTTCCGAATCGACTTACCGTTTTGTGTGTCAACGGAACAAACTCTAAGCTGGTAAAAAGTCAGGGTTCAGTTTAGCAGTCTGTTTACATTTAAGTTGAATATTCGATGTCATAATGTCTGACACAAAGGCAATGTGTAGTTTGACATTACAAGTATATTGTAAATTGATCCCCCATTTTATAGCCACATCACTGGCTTCCACTTTGTAAAATTTCTTCTTTTTTTTTTTTTTTTTTTTAAATTATTTTTTTTTTTAATTTCCTCGATGAAGTAAAGGTCATTTGCATTAAGTAACAATCTCCAACGAAATATACATTTTAGAGAATTACTCGGTTTAATTAACCTAATCATACTTTTTTTTTTAATTCATTCTCGCTATGTTAGCCAACCAAACTAAATACATGGTTAATGTGATAAATTCAAATTTTCCTCAGTGTTTAATTTATGAATCATGCCATAAGGAACAGTTTGTTTTAGTATTTTTTTTTTTTTTTACGTTTCTTGAGTAAAATAAAATTCTTTAATGCGATGTGATTTAAAAAAAAAAAAAAATACATGCCTTCATTTCATTTAGTTTCGATATCCAAGGAATAGTTCTTTATTTCTCAAAAAAAAACAAAAAAAAAACAATTACTATCGAAATAATTCTTAATTCGAGATTTTAAAATTTTTAGTCTTTTTTTTTAAACTTTAAATTGGTAGTTTCCTACCAATAAGGTTAACTTAAAGGACTAAATAACGCAAATTTAAAAAAAAAAGGCAATTTTTTTTAATAGTTAGATTAACATTCTGGCATCATTAAAATTTGGCTAATTTTTCCCCCCAGTTTAAGTAAAATTGGTAACGTAAAAGGTGGAATTCCTTTATTTGCATTTCTGAAAAAAATACTAATGCAAAGATTTTTTTTGTGTGTGCGCGTAATTTCTTGCAAAGCTTCCGACACGCTATTTCCAAAAACCACTCGTAAAAAAGTACATCGCATTTTTAAAACTGGTTTTTTACGTACAAGAACAAGAAACTTTAAATTTTTCTGTCAACAATATACTGTTTATAAAAGTTTTTAAGAATAAATCGCTCAGAAATTTGACGGTTGAATATGTGATTCAACTTTTATCGAAAAAGTCTTATGCATGGGAAAAAAATACAGGGTGAATTTTATCAACTAAGTTCAAAATTTCCGTCATTGGTTGCGTAACTTTCCTCCCATACTCAGTTGATAATTTCGCGCCCAAATAAGATTGTTCAAATAGGGAACAGCAAAAATGCTCCCACCCCCAAGTAAAAAAAAAATATATTCGTTGTATGTCCAGGCTGTCATCAAAAAAGTTGCCAATGTGAGATAGGAGTATTAAAAAAAAAAAAGTATTAAAATTGTTTCTAAACTTTCTTTACATTTTTGCGAAACGTTATTTAGGTAAAAAAAAAATTCAGTGGATCTTCTTCTCTTCTTCCTAAATTAAAATGATTTATTGAATATTTCTCTAGTCTATATATCTCTTAAATAAATAAAAATTATTTTTTTTTTTAAATTTGGGGCCATAATTAGGATGCACAAAAATTGGTGGTGTTTAGTGTGTGATAATGGCTCTTTGGCGGAATTAAAAGTATGAATAATTTAATTATTTTGTAGAATTTGTTTTTGATAGATTGAGAAGTAGTCTTCCAAACTAAAGACGCATTGAACAAGGTTCTAATGTTTGGCCCGCTTAATGTGCTAAATGATCAGGTGGTGGGTACAGTTATAAAGTTATAATATAAAATTTATAAATTCATAAAAATAATTGTTTTTAGTTCATAGACAAACAATAGAAAATAGCTGGCTTCATTTAAAGTGTTTGCTCAAAGAAAAGAAAAAAACCTTCAACCTCAAATGGAAATATTTCGAAAACAAAAATAATTGTATGTGAAAAATAAATATTCAAAGTTACCCCCCCCACACACACACACTTTTTCACTAAAAAAAAACAGCATAAAATGTCATGCGGATGTGCATTGTGGTGCAGTGGATATCGACTCTGAACACCAAATCGGGGAACCAAGTTGAATTCCTTGCATTCACTTATGCACAAACTCTCTTGAGAAAGGTATTAATTCCCTCCAGTTGTGGGTTAAATAACAGGACAGATTGGGTTCTTTAGCTTGGCCACCAGTTTACCACAGAAAGCAACGGCAATCAATCCCGGCTTTGTTTTAATTTCAAGCTAATACATTAAATTGATTATTTTAAATAAGTGAAATACTTTTTCTGAATTTCAAAACTAATTTGACTAGAAGTTTTCATTTTGAAATTGCTAAAATCAACAATTTCAGTACCACTTGTATCCATTTGACATCACAATATAATTCTCTTTATTAAAAAATAAATTTTTTTCAAAAATAAAACATACTTTTTTGAAGCTTTTGAGTAATATAAACTGATTTAAAGTTTAAATAACCTGATTTGAAAGAAATGTTACTTTAAAATTTAAATCACAGAAATGCTTTTTGAATTTTTTTTTTTTTTAGCATGGTGGTAGGTTTCTATTTAAGGTACTTATAGCTTAACTGACACACAAGTGGATCTAGGTACCTCTACTCATTTCTGATACCTGCCTTTTAAATTGGATTTTTAAAAATAAAAAAGTTTTCTTGAAACTTTAATTTTAGCTTAATTGAAAGCTGAATGATTGAATTTACTAGTTCCTGTAAGCAAAATACTCTGCATTGTAGGGATTATATTGATTGGAATCTAAAATGTTAAAATTTTTTTAAAATTTTAATTTTTAAGTGGTTGACACATTTGTAAACAAAAGTTAATTCTTGGTTTTAAAAACATTTTGCGAAAATAAGATATACATCTGTGGCACATTATTTTTGCAAAATTAGCAAATTTAAAGTTAATTTAATTTGAAACAAATATTGCTTGTTTATGGCAAGAAATTTAGAATAAAAGTATTTTTTAATCACAGACTCTTCATATTTGAAAGTTCAGAAGGTTGATCAATAATTGAAAGATAAAAATTTCACATTTTTATAATAATGATGATGTTATTAATTTGTTATATAGCCATCAGAAGGTTTTTCTGTGTAACAAAATTTGCCAAGTGTTCAGTTTCTTGAATTTAAGAAGAAATGTTTTTGTTTTTTTTACATGCACACTTGAAAAGAAGTACACTTCTCTTTCTTTCTTGAGGAAGGAAAAGTGTATAAGTGTGAGAGAGCCAATGTTTTTTGTTTACAGTCCAAACAGACAGTTCATGGCTTTGTATATTCTTTCTTTCATTCGTTGGATGATTGGAGGAAAGATAGAGTAAGAAATGCATCCAGTTATTACTCCTGGCTCTCTCAGCCTTTTTTCTCACTTTTCATCTTGAAACTCTTACTTTTATATCATGACTTAATTGGGAAACACTTCCATCCCCCCCATCCCCCCAACTTTTCAAGGATAAAGTAGATAAATATCCCAGATTGGAAGTCTTTTTTATCATCTATGTGACCCATTACATAACAAAAATTCATTCATGAAAGCAATTAAGCTTTTCTAATGTCTTAGTTTTACTTCATTTTTTTTATTTATTTATTTATTTTTTTATTTATTCAAAGCTGATTTTCTGTAACTGGGTGTTCTGTTTGACAAAAGAAACTTTTGATTTAAATTCTCCAAGGACTTGTGCTTATAACTAATATAAACATTAAATGCTACAAATTTTAATTTAGTTAAAATTAAATGAAGGATATCAGGTGTAAAACAAAACAACTTACTAAAAAAAATGTTTAAAAAATAATTTAATTCATTTGTGAATAAGTCCTGAAAGTTTTGTTAAAATGCAACAATTACTTGATTTTTACCTATACTTTCCAAATCTGTTTTTTTTTTTTTTTTTTTTTTTTTTTTTTTCAGTGCAAAAATGCTCAAATTTACTATACCATTTTATGATCATCCCTTGATGCAAGGGAAACAATATTGGACCCAAATTTTGAAGGTTCTAAGGAGGATTAAGTTATTTAATCAAAAGATCTTTTGGCCTTTCCTCTTAACAATAACAGATTTTAACAAGACTGTTTTTTAACAAATCTTTGGAGTTTCTTGTAGCAAATCTGTATGAAGAAAATGTATTTCTCTATGATTTTAGAATTCAAAATTCAGTTCATATCTTAGAAATGTTTCAATGTATATTAGTAAATTTTAGGATTAATTAACTGGATGTTGTAAAAGCAATCATTAATTTTTTTTTTTTTTTTTTTTTATGAAAATAATTTTTATGTAGATAGCCTGTGATGTCAGAAGTCAATAATAACTTTCTTTCATCTTTGATTTCAAATATGCATGAAAAATTAAAGAAATTGGTATTTGTTTTAAAAAAAATATATTTTTAACATTATATAACCAGTAATTTAAGAATATAATTCTGGAGAAATTGGAGTTTTGGAGAAACAAGAAGATCAGCGGCCAGTGGATGACAGCAGATGGTGTGTACATCCCCAAGGAGCAAAATTCAAGTGACATCAGCCAGTTCAGGCCAATATCACTACTGAACGTCGAAGGGAAAATCTTCTTTTCTGTCATGGCAGCAAGGCTGACCAATTACCTCATGGAAAACAAGTACTTGGATGTGTCAGTCCAGAAGGGTGGCATCCCGGGAGTGGCTGGCTGTGTAGAACACGCAGCGATGATCTGGGACGCAATCCAAAGAGCAAAACAGAGAAGAGAAACCTGGACGTGGTGTGGCTTGATCTGGCAAACGCATATGGATCTGTACCCCATCAGATGATACAGTTGGCTCTGGAGATGTACCATGTGCCAGAGAACATTCGCGACATGCTTAAGAAGTACTTCAGTGGCTTCTCAATGCGGTTCTCTACCAAGGAGTATACAACAGATTGGATCAACTTGGAGGTGGGCATTGCAATGGGCTGTGCAATTTCCCCAATACTGTTCGTGTTGGCAATGGAAGTCATCTTGAAAGCAGCAACTAGCAATGTAAGAGAAACAGACCTTGGAGATGGATACAAGATGCCCCCTCTCAAGGCCTTCATGGATGACACTACGGTGATTTCATCCAGAGAAGAGGAGACACGCCATGTGCTGGAGAGGCTGGACAACATAGTTGCCTCATTTAGAATGAAGTTTAAGCCAAAGAAATCACGGAGTCTCTCGCTGAGAAAAGGAAAAGTGGCCGAAGTTTTAGTCTTCAGTGTTGCCAACCAGGCCATTCCGGCAGTCACAGAAGAGCCAGTCAAGAGCCTTGGAAGGTGGTATGATGATACGCTGAAAGACACACAAAGAGCAAAAGAAACCAAGCAGATGTTGGAAGAAGGTTTGGAGACCATTGACCAATGTGGGCTCCCTGGCAAATACAAGGTCTGGTGTTTGCAGTTCATGCTGATACCAAAGCTCCTATGGCCCCTGATGATATACGACATCTGCACCAGCATGGTGGAGGCAATGGAAGCCAAAATCAGCAAGTTCACAAGGAAATGGCTTGGTGTCCCACCCTGTCTGACTGACATAGCGCTGTACTGTCGTCAAGCAAAGCTGAAACTACCACTGAAATCCATCCTGGAGGAATATAAAGCAGGGAAGATCAGACTTCAAAGCATGCTGGAGGACTCAGGAGACAGGGTGGTAGAAGCAATCAAGCCCCAACTGAAGACAGGCAGAAAATGGAAAGTTCAAGAGGCAATGGATTCTGCTAGAGAAAGTCTCAAGATCAGAGAAATAACAGGTCACATGCAGACCAACAGACAAGGACTGGGGATGACCAAAACTGAGTGGTGGTCAAAGGCCAAAGGAAAAGCCAAAAGAGACATGATGATTCAGGAGATGAGAAAAGAAGACCAAAAAAGACTCCAAAAAGCAGTCCAGCAGAGCCAGCAAGGGCAATGGACAACGTGGGAGAATGCACTCCAAAGAAGTCTCACTTGGAATGACATTTGGCACATGGCCCCTCTCAGGAACAGCTTCATTCTCAGAGCTGCATATGACCTTCTGCCCTCATATGCAAACCTGGTGAAGTGGGGAAAAACAGACGATCCTTCATGCCCCCTCTGCCATGAAAAACAAACAGTAGAGCATGTCCTAAGCTCATGTAAAGTAGCCCTGGCTCAAGGAAGGTACACATGGAGGCACAATCAAGTGCTCAAAGAGATTGTACAAGTAGTCTGGGCTAGTACCAACACCACAAAAGGGAAAATCAGGATTCCAAAAGCATCCGCAACATTCTTCACGGCAGGAGGCAGCAAATCATGGCCAAGAACAACAGTACCACTTGGAACATGCAGGCAGAGTATGCTGGACGGGGCAGATGACTGGGAGTGCACTGCAGACCTCCCAGAATGGAAGAGTCACCCAGATATCATCAGCAAGAGTGGCATGAGACCAGACATAGTAGTCCACTCTCAGTCAACCAAGCAGCTGATTATGATAGAACTCACAGTGCCATATGAGAACAGAATGGAGGCAGCTCAAATCTACAAGACTGGAAAGTATGCTGATCTGGCAAACAGCCTGAGGAGAGAAGACTACCAGGTCAAAGTCCTCACTGCAGAAATTGGAGCTAGGGGGTTTTTAGGAGCGTCTGCATACAGCCTCATGAAACAGCTCTCAGTTGCAGGAAGGGAAAAAACCAGAGCTCTGAAAGCAATGGCAGAAGCGGCAGAGAGATGTTCAAGCTGGATCTGGTCAAGGAGGAATAAAAGTGAACTCCATAAGGCTTAACTTTCCTAGAAATATCAGGTGTACCTTTGGCTAAGTGGTTAGTGCGGGAGTCTTTGAGTGAAAATGAGCATATCCAGAAGGTCACGGATCCCATCTGTGGCTCGTCCAAAAAAAAAAAAAAAAAAAAAAAAGGCAGCAGAGGGACATCCGGAGTCATGAACCGGGTGTGGCCCAACCCCCCTAGAGTGTCAGGAGATAAGGGCCGAAACACTTGATTGACGGGGGCTTCTCTTCTGAGGACTCTCTGCTGCCACGCTCTCCATGAGTTTCTTTCTACTTTCTTATTCTATACACTTTCATGAAACTTAGATTTTTTTTTTTTTATATATAAAAGATAAAAAAGAAATTGAAAACTACTGAAATTATACTTTTGAGTTTTTCCTTGCTTTTATTATGTTTGGTATCAAAATATATTCTTTTTAAAAATTGTCACCTTAAAAATGTCATTAAATTTACATTTTTTATTTTTTTTTTTTTTATTTATTTATTTTTTTTTTTTCCAAAATTGCATCCCAAAAATTAATTTTTTAAAAACAAATGTTCAGTGTAGGTTTTTTTTTTCTTTCCCTCCTATTCAATTTGAAAGAATGTTTTTAATTATGCAAGCACCAACTCTCACTAAATTATTAATATTTTGGAGACAAATGTTTACACTTGATATTGCATAATTTTCTTCATTGAACAACTTCAGTATACAATTCATTCATTAATAAATAAGTACTGAAAATTTTAAATTTAATTTTCTGTTAAGAAATTTAAAGAAAATATGGATAGCATATCTCTCTTTCTCTCTCTTTATATATATATATATATATATATATACACACACACACACACTTATCAAAAATACTTTTATCCAGTTTCAAATGTTTGTAAAAGTTCATATAAACATGTCCACAAATTCTTTGTTTTTGAGTCAAGTTTACAGTTAGACGCTGTTAAATATACAATCCAAAAATACTTATTACCATAATTTTTTATACTGTGGATCCTCTCTCAGCAATATGACTATAAACAGTGAGGTTGAATGATTCAGCTGCCTTTGATCCTGAAATGTGATCTGATAGTCATGCATCCTCGCATTCATTACCATTTGCACATTCGTATGTAAAAATCATATCTGCTTGTTCACGATATGAATATCCTGCCATTTAACTCGCTATGACACCTTGTCTACATGGCAACACAATATCATCTACCATAAGCTTTCTTTAAGCTTAAAAATTCAAAAACAAAGGATTTGCATCTATATGGTATGGGTTTTTGGCATGAGGGACTCCCACTCTCAAAGTTTGTAAATTTCTTAAATATGTAGGGCCCTTTGATTTTCTGTTTCAAATTTTGGTAAAGTCCATTTTTGTATGGGTGTGTCTCTCTTTCCCTCTCTCTCTCTCCCTCCCCCCTCCATTTTTACTCTTGGGAAATTTATCTTTCCCATTTTTATAGTATTTTGAAAAAATTGCAATACAATATGCTATATTATAATTATTAAAACAAAAGCATAATTCAAAATTTTATTGCATATAAACTTTATATTATAATGAAATGGTAAAAAGAAGTAAAAAGATCATTCTTGTTTGCACTGGCATGCATCAATCGCTAAGAAATGTCCACTACACATTCACAAGGAAACAAAAGATGAAAAACAGACACCATAGCAAGAATTGAAGACTGAACCCATTTCTTATATATTTAAGCGTTTATTCAGGGATTGAGTTTTGAAAAAGAATTGTTGCAAAAAACTTGGAAATTGAAATAACTCTCTTCCTCTCTGTGTTTTCTAGTTCAGACAGAAGACAGTTTCTAGGCCAAATGTTGATTTTTGCAGTACCCTTATGCAAATACTGTTTTACTCCTCCATGTTATATACAACACATGCAAGCAGCGACTTAGTTTATTCTAAGTTTGTCAAAGCTATTATTAAACGAGTGCATTTCTCATTTATAAAATGCAGATTTAAACACAGTGTGTGTTAAGAGGCATGATGTAGTTGACCATCATCTACTAATTCTAGAATCTTATGTACTGCAAAGCCATGGCTCTTTTCCTGTTGAAAGAATCCGTCATAAAACTGTATAAAGGATGAATGAGATTTGGCCGCATTAAACCAGTATTTCCATCTGGTTGCCATTGGTACAGGGGGTAATTTCACTTGTTCCTTAGGCAGGGAATCTTCAAGCCATTTTAAGTATCACTTTTTCTGACTAGGCTTTTTAATAAATAAAAGCTGACTTGATGAAATTAGTGAGCTTGGTAACATTATCAAATGTTGGCCAGTGTGAAAATACTTCAATAAAATTTAAAATATGTGCTAAGCACAACAAATGACAAATGTTAACACATTTGGCAACACTTCCTTATGAGCTTCTTTTTTTCCTCTCACTCTTTTGCAATACGCTGCAGAATCTGTTACAAAGGCAATAATATCCTCAAATGCAATATTCACATGATTTACAGCTTGAATGCATGTTTGACTTACAGTTTGATGATTGCATTCTCCCAATGTTAAATCAATGAGAAATGACTCCCCACAAATGCTTACAATTATATTCAAAATGCTGTGATCACGATACTCACTTGTTTCGTCTGTTATGATGCTGACTGATTGATTAGCAAATTTGGCTTTCAGGGCAGTGAAGTGACAAGCAAACTATTTTAGTAAATGAAGTTGCCTAACACAATTGATATTTGGAATAACACCATCTTCTTTACAATGTTTTAATACAAATGGCTTCATTTTGTCAATTTTGTGTAGAGGAATGATAAAGTGCACATTTTCAAAAAACCAAGGACAATCATCTAATATATATATATATATATATATATATATATATATATTCTCTCTTCAACAAAGTTTTGAATGTCTTCTGTTTCAGTTGGGCTGACATTTTTATCAAATAAGTTTTTGATTTGATGTGATCTTTGATTGTGTCAACTCTAAAAATGTCAACTCTATGCAAACAATCTGCAAAATAACATTTTCTTCTGCATAGAAAGTCATCGGGAAATGGTTCTACTCTGGCTTTAGCACAAATTTTAGATACCAAGGGTTTCTTTCTTTTTTTTAAAATTTGTTTGTAATGGTAAAATACTGAAGATAATGCAATTATTAACCCAGGAGAATTGCTGCATGACTGTAAGCTTAGACATTTCATATTCTGCTGTTTTTTAAGAATTTTTTTTAATTGCATGTTAGGCATGTGATAGTATTTAATAGTATTTAATTTGCTCTCATATTCATAAAAGAAGGTTACAATTTGTTTCGACTCTTTTACTTGTAAATTGACAGAGGCCTTAAAGAAGATGAATTGGATAAACTTATTGGTTTGAGCTTTCTCCTTCCTGCCTCCAATTTTGTCATCAACTAATTGCTTGTCTTCATCTCATTTGCTACACACAGTTTCTTAGGTTTTTAAATATTTAAAAGATGAACCAGCATATTCTCAGAAAATCAACCACACATTTTTCTTTTATGTAAACATTTTTGTTAATTATTTTTGGGGTTTTATAAGAAAAATAACTATAAATATTTGTAAAAACAAATTTTAAGGAAATATCTACATTGTTATATTTATTAAAATATTTAACAAAATCAGAAAGACAGTTAAGTTTTGAATAAAACTTTCAAAATATGAAAATATGAAATCAAATAATTTATTTATTATTACATTAAAAATCCAGATACTGTTTGAGATTAATGATTCCACAATTGGAAAACTTGTTCCAATATATAATGAGGCCTTCAGTACAAGAAGGTACTTTCTGCCATATATGTGAAAATCAGTTAAAGCAGCACTACCTCCTCCAGGCATTTGATGTAGGCCTGTTGAGTCTGATGTCTTCATGAACAGACTTGGGAGGTTTTTTTTTTTTTTTTTTTTTTTTTTCTTTTATCAGAATGATCAGAGCGAGTTTACAAAGCTGCTGTACCTTCATAATTAGACTCCTCCAGCTCTTTCCTAATCATTTGCACAGTCCTCAGATTGAGACCAAACACTCTGAAATGTTCATTGAGAGCTTATGTCACGAATGCCAAGCTTGTCATTTTCAAATTTCTAGCAGTGAATTGTGTCATGGTGCTCTTTTTCTCACACGTGGTGTCTAACTGACTGTATTGTACTATGTAGTTGACAAAAAAAAACCAAAAAAAACAGCACATGCACAAAATTAAAAAAATATAATGGGGACAAATTATCAATTGCACTGTGTGTGTGTATATATATATATATATATATATATATATAGCTGGGATGTAATTTGTGGTAACAAAAAATGACATTACAACATAAAAAAAAAATCCGTAGTAGATAATTTTCACATTCTAATGAACACTAAGCAATCTATCAACTGTTACATTTGAAGCAAAAAAAAATAAAATCTTCAGTAATTTTTAGTGGCACAGATTTGTGGTTATATTTTGTTACCTCAGTTTACACTCCTGAAGATCTCAGGAGAAAGTTATAGCACATTTCTTACGTCTTTAAATTATAATACACAAAAGATTATCCATGAGTACAAATGGATTTTATTAAAAACAAGCAGACATAATGTATCAGATTTATTTTATCTGAAAATATATAATTCAAATGTCAGCTAATGCCAGTTTTTTGTGTGTGTGTGTGTGTATATACATACACTTTTTTTTTTTATGATCATATCCCCCCAGGCAATGCATTTTACTGCCACTGTTGTGCAGGGGGTTACATAGGAGGAATGTTATGTGAAAGTGACAGGTTACAGAGGGTGTCAGGAAGTGGGTAAGAGAAGGATGAGAATACTGATGAGTGGAGTGGAGTGGGCGGAGAAAGGAGCATGAGAGAGAGGATGCAGGTTAGTGTGATAGATGACTATTGACTTTACATTTAAATTCTTGGAGATTGTAGCTGTCGGGAAGCAAGTAAATGGAAGGGAATTCCACAGGTGGGAAGTGTAAGAAAAGAAGCTGCTGGAGTAGAATTTGCATTTCTTTTTAGTCAAGAAAACATTTTTTAAAAAATCCCCAAATATAATTAATAAGTCATTGTAATGGCATATCATACTTAACTGCTAATCAAATACAGTACACAGAATTTTAAGAAAATCCTCTAAGATAGCAAAATAAGACCTCTTCAGTTTTTTGCAAACTGGTTCATACTCTAAAAATTGAAATTCATTTTTTGAATTTACTTAATATATGATCCCAATAGAAACTATGATGAACCAACATGCAGGCAAACAAACTTATTTCATACTCAGAATTTGATAAGCAGTTCACACACAATGTAGGGTGAGGTGGGGATAAGGAATGCTTCAGTTCAATTTTTTATAGATAGCTTTATGAACTTACTAAATAACTAATGAAAAAGAAACTCATTAGGATAATTCTGCTTCTTCTGTTAGTAAATTAACATATGGCTCATGCCTTGTAATAGCTTACCTGTCCCCTACCCACAAATTCTTAGAGTAGCAGCAAGCAGAGTAAATCACTAATCTTTCTATTTATTTCCGGCTAGTCTCACTTAAAATCTAGTGGTAAGTACCTACTTATTTCATGCACTGTCATTAATGTGATTGCAAGGAAAAATGCAAGAAAAAGATATATAGAAACACTGGTTTTATTGAGAGAAAGAAAGCATACATAACGGAAGATGAGAAGCAATAACACTCCTCTGCGTCAATGAAATAGAGAACCTTGTTAATTCTGAATCTTTTCATTTGTACCCTCTTATACCTAAATGACCTCCAATTATACTTGTTATTTCAACATTTTGTTAAAATTGTCAAATATTTGAGCTTAAAACAATGTAATAAGGAAATTTCTCCAGGTATTTTATAGTCATAGAACTAAATTAAAAATTATGATTCATAAGAAAATTGAAATAGTAAAACCATTAAATATTAGTTTGATACAACTAGTATACATTTAAAATTAAAAGGGTAAAGTAGGGAAACAAAATATTCAAGGCTTAATGGAATAGAAATTAGGAAAACAAAATATTAAGAAAACAATACTAATTTCCAAGTGAAGTGCATCACAACACTTAACTTGTAACCTCAAATGCCATAACAGAAAGGATACTTCCATCATCAGCTTTGATCTGTTTCTGCAAAAATTTGTCCTGGGCAATATTGACATCACCAAAATAATACTGATGGTACTTACTTTAAACATATTCCCTCATACTCTTTATAAATAAATTTTATTCGTATATGGGTATGTGCTGAAACATTTATTGAAATCTAATAATTAACTAAATTTAGGTTTAGTTTGCCTACAGATGTTCTTTGGTGTAAGCAAAACTTTCCTGTTTTGTACATTGGACACCCAATTTCTACATCAGAATTTTACTTCCTTCCCCTCTCTATTTACGTCACAAGTTATTACAAGGAAATTAACGTTGCAATTTCTAGATTTTTTGTCAATATGTCACTTTTTTTTTTTTTTTTTTTTTTTTTTTTTAAAGAATGCTTTCTTGTGCCAATTTAACAGATTTGATTAAAAGAAAAATAAGCTGCAATAAGAAAGCTGTCAATTGAAACAACAGAAAGGATTCTAAAACTTCTTTGATATAACTGACAATCCAGCACAGAGTGGCAAAAGATGTTGATCTCGGTTGTGTCTAAAATTTGCAAGTATAGATATAACTGGTAGATAAAGCAATGAAAATATGAGTTTTTATGTAAATCCTAACAAATATCAGCTCTTACATCTAAGCATAAGAAAACAAGATTATAATATGCTTCTGAGATACTACTTAAATTATTCAGACTATTGTCCTCATCTTTATTGCCATCTTTGATATTTCAGCCATTGTATGGCCTGGTCTTCTTCAGGCACCAGGAATTTAGTTAAAGGGAGATAACTATATGGCTACCAGAAGTGGCTTTGCACATGGAATTGTGATGCAGTGATCGAAATAAAGGATTATGTTCTGTTTGAAATTCCTAGCACTCTGAAGAAGGTACAGGGGCCAAAATGTAAACATGGCAATAAAGATTCAGACAATAATCCTGATAATGTAAATCGTGTAGAGAGAAGTAACTATAAAGTGTGGGTGATTGGATGAAAGTGACCTTGTGCTGGATCATGAATTTACATTGGCTAAGGAAGTGATGGAATTTTTGTCTCTTGTTATTTTAATGAAATATTTGAAAATGAGTGCCAAAAGAAAATGAGCAAGTTTATCTGCTCATTTATGATATAGGCATGTCAAAATTCAAGTTGCAGACCATTTTTCTCATTGATAGAAGAATAAGTTTGGTGATAAATCATTTTTCAGGATAATGCATTTTATCACAGCTGAATATATTAAAAAAAAAATATTTCTAGGAATGACTGATCAACTTTGACATATAGCCAATAGTGCATTAGATTGGTATATTTCATGAAACTAAAATATTCAGTTAGGCAAAACATGTTTTGTATATCATATCTGATTTGATTTCCTATTAAATAAAAAGGCTAAGTAAACCTCTAAATATAATTCCAAATTTTTGGTTGAGATTATAGCATTATATGGGTAATATATGTTTTATGCCACATATGTAAAGTTGTAGAAGTTTTGTTTTGTTTTTTTTGTAAGTATGAAAAAAATATTAAAAATTATTAAATTTTTACAACTTTCAAAAATTTTATCCACATGTTACATTGTACTGAAAATTGTATATTGTTAAAAACATCTTCATTTCAAAGGGTAAAAACTGAAAATCTTTAAAAATTGAAGACTTAAGTATTAACGAGTTGCATGATTTTTTAGCATTATTCTGTTCATCTCTCAAAAGTATAATGCTGTTATTTTAAAGAGATTTGAAATTTTTGAAAATGTCATGTAATTCTGCTTGTTTCTCTGTTAGTAATTTGATGTCTATGCTAATGTTGGTACAAAAGCGTTATGCAAAATGTATTACATTCATCATATCTGCAAATTTTCAAGCATTGATTGATGATGTGCAATCAAAATTGAGATAGAGAAACATTGAATATTTGTGCAGCTTAAAGACTTTCTTTCAAAATTAAAAAATCCCCCCCCACCCCCAACCAAAAAATATGGAGATCATTATTTAATGAAGCAAGACTACAAATGAAAAGATCCAAAATTGACATGGTTTTCCATTTCACTGAAGCAGACATTAAATACAAATCTGACTCCCTTTCCTTTCTTTTATCAATATGTACAGTGTATTTTTTCTAAGATCAAACAATGTCTTTGATATATCCTCTGTTGTGCTTTGTAAAATTGAATGGCCTATTATGTTTTTGTTTTTTTTCTTCAAATTTTTCATTGTTTTATTTTTGTTTGTTTTAGAATTGTAAATGTATACAGAGGATGTCTGAAGAAGTTTTTAAGAAGGTAGAGTATTTGAATTTCCAACCTTCCTTCTCACTCCAATTGACCTAAATCTTAAATTAATGGTGACAAATAATTTTTAAGCTTTGATACTTTAATCCTATAATATTATATGATAGAAGTAAAATTAAGATGTGCTTTTCAAATGCTTATTCAAATTTGTAGAGAGATAAATAAAAAATTCTTTTACTATTTTGTATGATCAAAATTTTTTAAAAAGTAAAAGAAATAATGCATGCAATCTGAATAATTTTCATAATTGTTTTTAAGGTGTGTGGTGTACAAATTTTGTGTCAACTTGAATGAAATAATTTTCTATTGGATTTTTTTTTTTTTTTTTTTCACCCCCTCCCACAAAATATTTTTAATAATATTCTACAACTTTGCCTTGTCTATCTTTATATGCAATATTTCTTTTGGTTCAATTCAAGCTTTTATTTTTGTTTTCTTTTTCTTTTCAGTTCTTGGTATTCCTGGCGAGTAACCTTGATGAAAACAAAGAGTTGCTAATGTTGGTACAAAAGCGTTATGATGAATGTAATAATACATTTCGCATATCTGCAAATTTTCAAGCATTGATTGATGATGTGCAGTCAAAAATTGAGATAGAGAAACATCGAATATTTGTGCATCTTAAAGACTTTCTTTCAAAATTAAAATCTCAGAGAGTTGATTCTAGTGAAAAAAAACGCAAACAAGATGGCTTTTGTAACAATCTTGCAAAACGGTTGTGCACTGGTAACTCTTGTTCCGATATCAGTTCGGATTCAGACTTCTTTAAAAAAGTCAAAAGAAACAGTAACAAAAAAGATTTGAAAGATGATCTTTCTTCAGTCAAGTCTGATAGTCCAAATGATGTTGATGCTAGTAACTCCTCCTTCTCATCTTCAGTTAAGAAAACAGAGGAAAATTCAAAGATAGGAATGGGTAAGTCTAGTGACAAACCCTGGCCAATTTCAGATGAGGAATCGTTATCGCTGGACTCTGTTAGGTCGGACACAAAATCTTCGGACAACTCTGATTTGCCTTTGTATTTGAACTCCAAATTCTCCCAGGAACCAGAGTCTGTTTCCATTGATTCAGTATCATCAGAGTCTAAATGTTCACGATTGACTTCTTCTCCAAGCACCAGTAAATTAAGCCTTAATCTGAAAACTAATACATCCTTGCCTAAATCTTTGTCTGAAAATGCAAAAACTGCTACTGAACTCTCTCAGGGTCATGTGTCTGAGGCTGTACCAGAGACACATGTTGTAATTGATGATGAGGTTTCTTGTTCTGATCATTCATTGCCTTCTGAAACTCAGGTACTATCCATTACTGAAACAAAAAATACCGTCACTCTAGAGAATGCTGATAGCATTGAAAATATGGAAGGCCAGAAGAAGAAAAAGGGCTCTGAACGACAAATTAAACGCCTGGAAAAACTCCTTGCAGTAAGTATCTATATGCTGAAAATGCAGAGTACTATTTTATTACAGCAATAAAAGCAGACATTAAAAGGTCCATCATAACAAAGTCACACACACACACACACACACACACACACACACACACACACAATATATATCGGCGCAAGTAACCCTACCGAGTGAGGACAACAAACGTGTTCTCACAAAACTTTAAAGTTGGCATGAATCTACTCTGTTAAAAAGACAAGTTGAAAATGACAAATTTACAGAAAGTAAGGATTAGCCTTGTTTTATATTATTTATCTAGATAAATGTAGTTTTAATATCTTACATCTATTCTCATTTGTTTATCATTAATTGGCATAAATTGCATATGTTAAATGCAACTTAAATATATTAGGAAATTTAAATACTTTATGTCTAATTTGTTTATTTATCACAAGTGATGATAGTGTGGGGCAATTCTGTCATTCAATAAAGTTAAACCAGTTGTGGTATAAAGATGTCCTGTGTACCTGTGTCTTCCTTGGCTGGGAGGCATCAGTAATAGATATGCTAAGCAGGTGTCTTTGGCAGTTCAACAGTGTTACTTTTCTACTAACACTAGTGTGCTTGTTTTTGTTTTTTTTTTTCTGCCAAACCTATATTTTTCTTGATACAGAAAGATGTTCTCCCTTTCCATCATAATAGTTCATTTAAATGTTGTTGTGGATCATAGGGAGATCGACTCAGACTGGATGCCAGAATTAAGCAACACATACACACATACAAAAATCTGAAATTCAAACTATTCTTCATCAGACAGACTGACCAACCCATCCTGATCTTTCATCACAGAACACCTTATAAATAACCATAATTGTGCCACTAATTTTAGTGTGGACTCATTTTCCATTCTTAGCTTGTCCCACTCAAATTACCACTTTAAAATGTTGGAGGCCATATATATTTTATCTCTAAAACCTTCATTATGTAAACAGAAGGATGATATATTTGGCATCCAACTAATTTCCATTTAGGAATTTTTTTCCCTATACATATTGCCCATTTCCCCTTTTACTGATAACTATTTCTTTATTAACCTTGATTTAGCTCTGTTGAGAAAGGTTCAAAACTGGTTAGCTAGTCCTTTTTTTTTTTTTAATAAATATATATATATATATATATATATATATATATTAATATTGTATATTATGTCAAATAAACATTGCCATATTTTAGCTTCACTTAAAATACTTTAAAGTTTGTTTATTTTTTTGTTTTTTTTTTCTTAATAAAAATAGAAATTAATGAGGTGGTTGATAAGAATGCAATTCTTAATGTTCTGCTTCTTTGATTTTTAACAAAGATAAAGCAATTTAATTTGGACTTGAACCTTGTACTTGAAATTCAAGTAATCTACATTTTATGTTAAATTTCATTTCCTACAGAGAAGTTTCTGTAATTTAGTAATTTCTTTTTGGCTTGGGTCTAGTGTCTTGTTCAGAAACCTTCCTAGAAATTGTCTTAAGTGCTCAGCCTTCCATGCTATGAACAGGTTAATAGATAAGTTTGTCTGTCACCTGACACAAGCTGAGGTTTATCCTTTTTTCAAGATGTGGGTTAATGGTCCCTTGTGGAGACTTTTCATTTTGAGGCTACTAGGTTGACAGCTGTATCCCAACTGGTAGCAAAGAGCCTGAACCCTTTGGTACCACTTAGAGGATACTCTGGTCAACAGCTGTATAATCTCAGGCCATTTGTAGTGTCATATCATGTATAGATAGATGTCTCTGTATGTATTTCCATTAGACAATTCAGAGGCCACATTATGCTTTAGTTTTATTGAATGTCCACCCAGTTGACATTGCCATGGACAGTGATAATTATTTTTGGACTTTTCTCCTAAAATATTAACATCTTCTCATAACAGTTAAAATTAAAAAGAAAACAAAACAAAAAACTCATCTACCCCCATCAACATTTTATTTTTCCAATATTTGTGGTATTCATATCAATTTCTCTAATTTAGAATCTTTTTATCTGGAAATATTCTACAGATATATTAGCACTGTGTGAAATTTATTTAAACCCTTCTATTTCCACCAATTCTGTTCCAGGCTATTTTCCTCCTTGTTGAAAAAATTTTCTGAGCCATATACATGGCTTTGGTGTTTACATCTGAGAAAAATCTAATAAGGAAATTATCTGAATTATCGGATAATTTTTTTAATATACTTAACTTTTTTTATTGCATTTTTTAAAATATCTCTTTTTTTCTTTATCACTTTTTTCTCAGGACTCTAACATTAAACAATATCTGATAACATAAAAATAACTCTCTCCTTATTCATTTGAAAACCTCTTTGTTTTTTGGTGATTTTAATGCTCATCATGTCATAGTAACTAGTATTCAGACTTTTAATTCTTTTATTGCTCATTCTCTCAATCAAATGGATTTCCTTGTTTCTCTAATTATTCTGGTCAACATGCCACTTTACTTGGTATCTCTACAGAAAACATGATGCCTAAGTTTTTAAAATTAATTTTAATAATTGGAAAATCTTTCTTGAAGCTTTTATTTTAGCTTGAATTTTAAGCTAATAGATTAAATTTAATATTTTCAACTGTATTTCAAACTAATTTCAATTGACTGAGGGACTTTTTTTTTCTCACACTAAAATAGCTAATCAGCATCCTTTTTTTTTTTTTTTTTTTTTTTTTTTCACATAATGTAATTCTCTATTAAAAAAATCTTTCCAGAATAAAATTTCTGAAACTGAGGAATATTAGTTGATTGAAAGTATAATCAATCATATTTGAAACAAATATTATTTAAAGTTTGAAATATCACAGAAATGTATTCTAAAAAAAGAAAAAATTGCTCATAAAATAAGTGTCCTTTTAATATCTTATTTATAAAACCAATTAAAGGCTTTTCTAATTAGTATCATAGTTTTTTGCATTTTAGTATTTTACAATTCAGCAGATTTTTGGTAAATGGTGTTTGATAAAAACAAATTGATGATTTAAATTCTCCAAGGAGTCCTGTTTTTAACTAATAGATATGGATGGAATTTTAATTTTTCAATATTTTATAAAATTAAGTAAAGGGTAGGGGTTGGGGATAAGTTAAATAATTTAAATCGTAAGTGAATAAGTTCTTGAAACTTAATTAAAATCCAACAATTTTTTTTTTTTTTTAGCCGCCAGGAAAAAAAAATTATGCCAAATTTCCTATACTAATCTTTGGTCCACTTGCTAATGCAAGAAAAACAATTTTTAACCAAAATTTTGAACGTACTAGAAAGGGTTGAAAAATTTAATAAAATAATCACAAAATACTTTCTTTTTTTTTTCTCACATTAATAAACAAACACTTTAATAGAAAGCTTTTTTTTAATGAATTTTTGGAGGTACTTTTTCCTCTTCTGTTTACCACTGCAGTTCTCATCACACTTTAGTATCTGTTAATATTTCTTTTGACCCCTCTATTAGTTCACAAGACTTCTTTGTTACCAGCATACCGATTGAGATTCATTTTGTGATTTTCTTCATAACAACCTTTTAGAGTGAAATGCTTTAATCTTGCCATTCTTTCTTCTGATATATCTTCTTGGAAATATCAGGTGAAATCAGAGTTTTCTCTTTGGTTCACAATTCTGGAATAAGTTTTTCTGGCTGCACCAACATGACACTTCTGATCACAACAGATGCCTCTTTGGGTCTGCATATAGTAATTGTAAATATGTCCTCAATATGACTGTGTTCACTGAACAGAATAAGGTACCATATAAATTCTAACAAGTTTGGTTTTCATAACAAGTAATATATAATAGTGTAATAAATGAGTTTGCTATCCCTCCACTTTTCATTCATTTTGAGGTATTATCTTCTGATAAAGCAAAATGCTTTGTTTGTAAATTCTCTTCTCTTTCTACTATTTCCAAAAACTTCATTTGGCGAAATCCATTACTTGCATGAGAGGCCGAGTGATTGAAGAGTTTGGGATTTGGACGCCAATAAGATCAGTGACACTTTTTAGACCACTTGGCATGATGGGCATTGGATGCTAATACATTTGCAAACGAACATAGTGAACTGTCCTTGTCTAATGTTAGAAATACTATCAAGCATGCAACAGTCATGATAGGAAGGGGAGTGATAGAGAAAGAAGAGACTGGGATTATTCAGGCAAGCAATATGACTTATTCTTCTCTAGGTCAGTTGCTGATATATTAATGGTTATCATTGAGTCCATCAGGCCTTAGATAGGAATGATGAGGCTTGGGCTGTTTTGCATATTTTTAACTTGTTCGAGAGAGTTTAGCAAGCTGGTCTCTTTTCAAATCGTGAAATGAATATCATCTTGAATGGCTACTCTTCTAATTCAGGTGTTTCCCAGAGCTCTATCTTTAGAACTACTTTGTTCCTAATTTTTATCAGTGACGTTTCTGATGTCATCAGTTCTCTACTATATATTTATGCTGCTCACACAACTATTTACTTGTCTTATTGGTAAGACTGATAGATTCAATTAGGTAAAAATTGGCTTTTGATCTCAAAAATGACCTTCATTCTGTTAACTGGGCAAGGAAAATTTTAATTTTATTGCCTCCAAAAGCATTCATAGTAGATATCTCACTCAAATTTTTATTTTCGTTATATCTGAATACCTTTTAATACAGACATAGTTTAATAAAACAAAAATGGTAGCAAATTTATTTTGGTAGCTCATTAAGCAACCAAGTTATGACTATTGAAAAATGGTCTGAACTTGGATTTTGGGGTCTCATGTGCTATTGGGCCAGAAGCCATTTTCAGCAGCGTCTAACTAAAGAATTAGGCTTCAAACAAGTGAAGAATTATTATAAATATAATGTCATAATTAGTCTTGAAATAAAAAAAAGAAAAAAAAAGATACCAATGAAATGAATCATTATTAAATCCAACCAGCTTAAACATTTGGGCAAATTGTGTTCTCAAATAGTTTTTTAATAAAATGGCTTAACACAGCTGATGTTTCATTTCAGCAGTTAGCAACTTGTGACTTCTTGCTATGATTCATATCACAACAGATAAAGATTATTTTTTTTTAATTCAATTTTTCTTCTTTTTTTCTTTTTTTCCTTTTTTTTTTTCTTTTTTCCTTTTTTTTTTTTCTTTTTTCCTTTTTTTTCTTCTTTTTTTTTCTTTCTTTTTTTTTTTTCTTTTTTTTTTTTTAGTAGTACATCAGTAAAAACCATGTAAAATCAGCCAGATATGTGATTTGACAGTAGGGCAAAACCGTTCAAAATTATACCATCCTGATTTTGCCATAAAAAAAAATAGTCCATTGGGAGTGCATGCTTGAATCTTTACTAATTTTGAGATGAGGGATTCAACAAATTTCTTTTCTTTGTAATATGAATCCTCAATGTTTCTACAGCTAAAAACTGGAAATAAACTACATCCTTGAGTATAACATGACCCTGTAGTACAGCTATGCCTCTGTGTTTTATATAGTTGTACTGTATTGTTCATTAAAATCTGAATATCATACATATATTTTACTAAAATATTTAAAACTCTTTTCTTTTTCTTTTTTTATATGGTTATTAAAGAATACAAATGAATCTGATGTTTAACCATTATGTGTTTCTTCTAATTTCCATTTCAAAATGTATTCTTGGGGAAAGGTGCTAACTAAACATATCCACTAATATATTTTAAGGTGTTAATCTATCTTACTTTTCTGTTTGATATGGCTTTTTCTATTTCTTTATATTAATAAACTGAAAATAAAAATATTTTTTCATTATGAAGAGAAAAATTTTATTAAAAAAAAAAACACAATCAAAATCTAAAACTTTATCTTGTGAACAAAGCTGTTCAAATTTTAAACCTTACACTGATTCTCAAAGAGCAAATATTGTCAACATATCAAATATTTTTTGTTCTTTTGTTTTGTTTTTGTATACAGTTGTTACTAACACCTTTGCAGCCTTTTTATTGTATTAAGTTTATTTGCAATGATCCTTCTACATTTCCTCTTCTAATGGTAATTTTCAGTCTCGATTTGTTGATAAGCCTCTGCCAATATTACAGGGGCCCGGCAATATTTTTCGGACACTTTAGTATTCGACTTTTCGAGTACCATAGAGTGGCGAAATTTCTTCAATAGAATAGCATAAACATATAAAGACAATACCTGTAATAAAAATGGAAGAAAATCGATTAGGTAAGGAAAAATATTTATTTTTCATCATTTTTTACAAAACACACGCAACATTATTTTTCGGACATCGTTGAAAAACTGTTAATAGTCTGTAATATCACCTTTCTTCTCAATAACTTTTATCAATCTCTCTTCATAATGATCAAACATATGCACAATAACATCTCTACATGTTTCTATAAGTTGTTTTTTTGGCATCTTGTATCCGTTCCCATAGTTGAGCCTCTTTCATTATTTCAGGTCCATCATAGACAAGTTGCGCAAGCATTTCCCAAACATTTTCTATTAAATTTAGATCTGGGCTTTTTGCAGGCCATTCCAAAGTAGTCATATTCACTTTAGCCATCCATTCTTTCATGAGTTTTGACACATGGATGCTGCAATTGTCTTGCTGTAGAACGAAATCATTCCCTATCTCTCTTCTTATCCTTGGTAGGGCTTTCTCGTCCAGCAACTGTTTGTAGCTTTCGCTGTTCTGTTGTCCTTTCAGCCACTCCAACCATATATTTCCATTAACAAAGATCATACCCCAAACCATAACTCCTCCTCCTCCCATCTGTCGTTTGTTCAGTACAGCAGGCTCACCCCTTCTCGACCAAGTACACCATCCATCGGACCCATCAAACTTGAAACGCTTCTCATCAGTAAATATAACCTTCTTGTTAACCACCTTTTAGCACACTCCAGTCTTGCTCCTTTGTGTTTCTTTGTTAGTGTAATTTTTTTCTTAGCCTTTGCATACTTCAAACCAATCCTATGCAGCGTTCTTTGTACTGTTTGGACGTTTACATCCAATTCACATTTCTCCTTCACTTTTCTTGCTGTAACTTTTTCTCCAGATGTCAAAAGCCGTGTCACAGTCCTCTTCATTCTCCTTTCAGTCCTCTTGCCAATTGATCTTTTCTGTCCTTTTTCCGCTCGGAGTTTGTCTTCAGCATGTATTCAACCGTTGATTTCGACAGCTTCAAATCCATGGCGATCCTTCTGATGCTGAGGCCATCATCCCGCTTCTTCCGTGCCAAACAAACGACTTCTTTTGAATGCATTTTACCTCATTAAACTTAATTGTTTTGCCAGTAAAATAGAACAGATAATTGATTCTAATGATGACAGCTAAGTGTACAAGCAGAAAATTTGCATACAGCAACATATACATGAACTTAGCTCTTAATAAAATAGGATTTTTTGTCATGTCTGAAAAATAGTGTTGCGCAAGTTTTCGCAAAAATCACAAAAAACTAAAATTATCAAAGTCAAACTAAAAACAATGATTACACTAGTAGTGGATTTTCACTCCTCAACTACGTACTTACAATCTCAAAAGTTTTTGGCACTAGTAACCACCTTGAAGTACTTTTTTCAAAGTGTTCGAAAAATATTGTCGGGCCCCTGTAATAGGATATGGAGTGTCTCATCATCTCTTGATAGTGGTATTATGTTAAAAGTCATCTAAAGACACATGTTGATGCTATTTGTGCAGTATCTACCATAGGCCATCAAAAAAAATTATTTCTGCCTTTGATTGAAACTAAAATTTTGATTTCAGCACTGAAGAGATACATAATATCAATGTAAAAATTGGAGTAATAGTACAGGATGTGATTGTTAAATTGTCCACATTTTATATTTCTAATTTTGCTAATACACATTGTTTTTTATTTTTGTCTACTACACAGTTAAGTAGGGTCAGTTAGGCACCGTTTGAGAGAGAGAAAAAAAGAGCATCATGATGCATTTCACTCTACCAGAAATTTGGAAATGGCATTCTGTACTGCTTAGCATTTGTGCCAGAAGTTCAAATATGGATATTTCAGTGTTTGAGTGTCAATTTGGTTGTTTGCAGACAAGTGAAATTTGAACTAAAAGATAGCATAAAACCAGTATTCAAACTGAAAAGAAAAGTTCCCTTTGCATCGTTAGTGACAATAGATAGAGTTATAAAGATTGGAAGAGAACGGAGTAATTAAGAAGGTAGATTACTCTGAGTGGGCATCACCTACAGTCTACGTAAAAAAGAGAAATAATAAAATAAAAGTTTGTGCGAATTTCTCAACTGGACTGAATGAATGTTTAAAGGATCACATGTATCCACTCCCCACACCAGAGGAGATATTTTCAAGGTTGAATGGGGGCAAAATCTTTTTGAAAATTGATCTGTCAGAAACTTATCTACAAGTAAAGGTTGAGGAGGAATGTTCTAAATATTTAACCATCAGCACTCATAGAGGATTGTATAGGTTGAAACATGTACCATTTGGTTTGAAGGTAGCACCGAGTGTATTTCAGCAAATTATGGCTACGATATTGTTGGGCCTAGATTATGCAATGGCATACTTGGACGACATATTAATAAAAAGTGAAAATGTGCAAGTGCATAAAATTTATGTCTGCAGTTTTCAAAAGAATTAAGAATTATGGATTCCAGGTAGGACTTGAAAAGTGCAAGTTCTGTATGAATAAGATCAAATATTTGGGCCAAATAATTGATCCTAAAGGGAAGGAAACCCAACCCAAACAGAACTGAAGTGATAAAAAATATGCCTACTGCAGATAACATGACTAAGTTACAATCATTTCTGGGCCTCGCAATCTATATATGCATGATTTAAAAGCACCATGAAACAAATTATTAGAAAAAAATAAAAAGTGGTGTTGGACAAGGAAATGTGACAAAGCCTTTAAAAAAAATTAAAAAGTGCTTATTGTCAGATTTAGCTTTAGTGCACTTTGATCCAAATAAAGAATTGTCGGATGCAAGTGAATATGGCATAGGAGCTGTTCTTTTACATAAATTCGAGGATGGTGTATCAAAACCTATCGCTCGTGCCTTGAGAGCGTTGCTTCCAGCTGAAAAAAATTATAGACAGAGAAGGAAGCACTAGCTATAATTTATGCTGTAAAGAAATTTCACAGATTTATTTATGGGAGATCGTTCATGCTACAAACCAACCATAAACCATTACTGTCGAATTTTTTTTGGGGGGGGGGGTGGAAAAAGGAGTACCTACTCATTCCGCAAACAGGTTGCAACGATGGAGTGTGATTTTATTAAATTACAATTTTAAGATGCAATTTATTCCGTCTAAGGAATTCGCTCACACGGATTGTCTTTCAAGACTAATCCCGAAAAACCCTGAGTTGTTGGAAAAAACAGTGATAGCAGCATTAAAAGAAGAGAAAGAACTTGCAGATGTACTTGTCAACACCGTTAGTGAATTATTGGTAACGCTGGAGCAAATTAACAAACTGACGAAAACGGATGATTACCTTTCAAAGATGTGATTAAACAAGTGAAAAGGAATGAGAAAAACAAAGGATATAAAGTATCACCATTTTCAATTTGCAATGAAACACTAATGTATGCTCAAAGAGTCATAATTTCACGTGTTCTACATAAGAGGATATTGAAAGAATTTCATTTGGGTCATCCGGGTATATCCAGAATAAGGAGCTATACATACTGGCCTAGGATGGACCAGGACATTGAAGATTTGGTGAAGCATTGTAAAGGCTGTCAGTTAGCGGCAAAATCACCACCTATAAAAACTCAGCCATGGCCAAAAACGGACGTGCTGTGGTCACAGATACATATTGACTATGCAGGACTATTAAAGGGAGGCTATTACGTAATTATTGTTATTCTAAATGGCCTGAAGTTTATAGATTTAAACACCCAAGAGTGGCAAATATGGTAAAGGTGTTAAACAAAGTATTTAGCCATCTGGGGGTACCAAACACAATTGTGAGTGACAACGGTACTATGTTTATGGGAGCTGAATTTAAACATTATTGTGATTCGTTAGAAATCGAACACATAATAACGCCTATGTATAATCCGAGATTGAGTGGACAGGCAGAAAGGTTTGTCGGCATGTTTAAAAGAGCTATGAGAAAAGCTAATGGGATTGACACTGAAGACAAGAATATTCAAACATTTCTGATGGTTTATAGAATTACGCCGAATCAGAATATTGATGGAAATGTGTCGCTTACTGAGGTCATGTACGAGAGAAAGATTCGATCAATATTTGATAGGCAGTTACCAAAGAAAAAGATTTTTATAAAACCAAACTCTGATGTTAAATCTTTCAAGGAAGGTGACAAGGTCTTCTTTAAGAACTATCGAACTGGAAAGTACTTTTGGGAAGACGGTTTAGTAACTAGAAGAATTGGGAGAGTCATATACATAAGTAAAGGAGAGAAGTTTGTCTGTAAAAGACACATAAGCCAACTGAGACACTGATACATCAAAACCGTTACAAATGACCAAGAGATATCAATGGAGGTAGTATATAACACATTCTAGATTAAACCACCCACTAACAATGGAGTACCTATGGAAGTAACACCTACACAAAGAATTACTGATTTTCCTAAAAGTGAAGACCCAGGGACAGACAGGAGAAGAAGTAACAGAAAAAGGAAAAGGACTAAACGGCTATGTCCAGATCCTAAGAGAAAAAGATATTAAGAGCAAAATTCTAGGAAGAATTTAGCTCAGGAGAAGGTGTTATAGCGGAACATCCTGCCAATCCCCTGAGACTAGAATGCTCTACCTGATAAAAGATAGTAAGGAGCAGTACAAAGAGGGAAGGTCTTAGGCAAAGGCATTCACTATTCAATAGTCTATTCCGCTCCAACCTGTTGCTTGCCTATATGTGTGTTATTGTCAATTGTACCTTAGTACAATAAATCTGTTATACCTTATTCCTGGTGTTTAGTACCATTCTTCAACTGATCTATTTACATTGTATTTCTTTTCGGGATATATCAAAACTAAACCCAATTAACCCACCAAATGCAGAGCAGAAGCTTCAAACCAAGCAGCCTTTTTTCGGGAGATGTCGAAGAAAAGATATGCTGAAGCAACTGTATTCAATGCACAGATGAATGGTAGATTTATAAATGTCCAAAATGGACACTGATGAGAAAAAACTTCCTGGCACGTACTGTGACCCAACCTTCCCTCACACTAGATGTAGCTATGGATGCTTTCTAGTCATTCCATTTGAGAGAGTGAGGCCAATGAGGTACAGTGTGTTGTTCTGTAAAAGGCTAGAATCACCCATACCAATGGTAGGCAGGAATGTTTTTCTATAGTGGTTAAAGGAGAGTAGCTATGTTTTGGTAGTATTAAAATTTACTAGCCATTTCCTATCCCAATCCATCACAGATTGGAGGTCCTTTTGAAGTACAACAACCAGGTTTACTTAGTCAGCCTTCTTATAGAGACTGGCATAAATATTGGTGTCCTCTGCATAGATGACAACTTGGGAATTGATTATATCGGGAAGTTCATTGATGAAGTTTAGAAAAGGCGTAGAACCTAGGCTAGAGCCTTGAGGGATGCCTTTGTTTGTATGAAAGGGTCTGGAAGCTTGTCTATTCAAAACAACCTTCATTTCATGATTTGATAAGAACAATTGGATTAAATCAAACGACCTTCAAGAAATACCATAGCTCTGGAGCTTGCACAGAAAGCAACAGCTCGAGGTTTGCCATTCTTATCAAGAGCCATGTATGTTTCTGTTTATTTAGAATTTATAGCATAAATATGTTTTAATGTCACTACAAAAGTAGCTATTTTATTTCGACACAACTTGTCTTAAGTGATGATGCTTATTTTAAGTTGAAGAGTTTTAAAGGTTCAAAACTAGCCAAATCTCCTTAATCAGAGAGGCATTGTTACATAAACAGTGGACCAATTAAAATAAAGTAATTTCTAATTTGAAGAATATGAGAACAGACTCTAAAAACAATTTATTATGGTATTAATATTTTATCAAAGTAGATCATCATTTATAATCGACTATTAGATTCCCGTTATTTTTATTACAAATTTTAAACTGTAAGTTTAACAAAGCAATAGAATTAGATTGTTATAAAGTTATTCATATCAAATGAGGAAAGGACAAGGACATACACATATACAAATCTATAGATGTCCACATATGGACAAATAGATGAGTATATACACATACAAACATATTGGTGTAGACACGTACAGATGAATATGCATGCACATTAGGGTAGGTTGATTTTTCACTTTTTTTAGAAAACCAAAAAGAATAATGTACTGAAAGTTGTGTATAGACCTATTGAGTACTGATGCAAAAAATTAGATCTGACACTTCAATGGTTTTTTGAGCGTTTGGCATCAAATATCTTAAATAAAAATGCACTGAAAAATCCTTGATTTTCCAAGATTTGTCCTTAATATTGTTGAGAAAACCAAAAGGTTTCAGTATTTAAATCCGGGAATGTTATTTTATTTTATCAAAAGAAAATAACATGAAGAAATTAACTAAAGTTCAAATCGAAAATCTGCCCCTCCCTTTCAATGACAACTTTGAAATGTTTTTTTTTAATTCTTCTTAATCTTTTCTTGGCTGACTCCCCACTCCTGAATGAATATAAAAATTGAGTTATTTAAAACAATAAAAAATGCACTCTGCACTGCTTTAATATTTATGGCGAAATTAGATAACATCCTTAAAATGATTCTATAAATCAGCATAACTAATTTAGTCAGTTTCATATTAATAAATATTTACCTTATAGCCAAAATTCTTTTTATAGCTTCTTCCCTCACTTCCAGTTCATCAGATTTGACCACTGAATACAAGGCAAAAGCATTGTACTGTATATTTTTCAAAGAGATCTGTTGGATTTCATATGGTTGCTTCCTAATCTTTTGGATCATATTGAAAATATACATTTACTGATTGTGGAACTTATTTCTTTTAATTTCGAACCAGCAAATGGCATAAACATTCACAATAAAATTTATTAAACTGTAGTTTAGTTGAAAGATTGTGTGGGTATGCACCATGAGTCCATAAACACATCAACCTGATGGCTAAAGTTAACCACCTTGCTTGGTTTAATGGACCAATTTTCCATGATGCAAATCTAGAGTCCGTCTTTCCTCTAGAAATACCCACTGTGCATTCATAAAGAAGTCTTTGGTCACAACTAAGGGTATCTGTATTTTCGACTTTAAAAATAGAATCCAGGAGACTGCCAACAGCTGAAAATGATATTTGGGGTAAATTATGGTTTCACTTTCATATAGCATCTCCTTTGTGACAGTCAAGTGGCGTTCTGGTCCCTTGGTTGGTTGTTTGTTTGTTTTTTGTTGTTTTTTTTTTTCCAGAGTTTTCTCTCCATTTTCTCCACTATTTCCTTGTACAATAGTGTCTTTGTCAGTTCTCCCATCAACTCCAATACAAGATTTTCCACCTTTTCATCATGTTTTTGATGGGCATTTGTCTTCACTTTAGCCTTTGCTCTATCAATTTTACATTTATCTAAATAAATATTTTTTATATTAATATTGGGGATAAGAAGGCCCATAGCCCTCAAATCCAAAAGCAAGGCATTGACAAGGCTGGCTCCAAAATTGAAAGATACATCACCCCTTATCAACTCAATAGCATACGTTGGAATTTTGATAAGGCTATAAGAACCTTTGCAAATATTCATATTCTACTTCTTCGCTTGGAGAAGATGAGGAGTGGGAAGAAACATCATCCTGGACAAATGATGTTGAAGCTATCAGTGATGAGTCTAAATTCTTTTGTTGACTTAATCTCTCTCTTTCCCTTTTTACATTTTTCTTATAGCACTTTTATCAGTTGGTCCAAGCTGAAAAGTGCCCTTAAGCCCTATTTTGACTCTCTGATCTTTCAAATATTCACAGTCTTTCACTGGAACCTAAAATATCAAATTTTACTTATCTTAAAAATACATCTAAACTGATTAAAATACAAATTATTTTACATGAAATATAAAATGGAAAAAATGACTTATATTTATTTAAATAATATAAAAATGTGGAAATTGATTTCATTCAAAATTCACATGATTTTAATATTAAGTTGTCTCCATCACAAATACATTAAAAACAAAAATAGAAAATAGCTTACTTTCCGTTTCATGGGACAAGTGCAGATTATGTGCTTAGTCTGGCAATTTTCTTTGTTGCATGTAACATTGGGGTCGTCACAACTTAAAACTGGCAGTTTGCATGAACAGGACAAAATATCAAATAACGTATCCAGCTTTTCCTTCCAGAATTTCTTTTGGGTAGCAGGGAAAGATTTCCTATTTATTTACTTTGCCTTCTGGAAGTATAGAATTTTCACCTTGTTCACAATATTAATTTCATTTAATAGAGGCAAACGGGGGTTCACAGCCTTCCAAATATCTATTACATCTTTTGCTATTAATTTACAAATAGCAAAACTTGAAAGGCGGGGATAAGTATTCATTAAAAAATAACTATTTTGAATAATCTGTCGATAAATTTGTAGCTCTGTTTTATCCAATGGTGAAGGTTAACCTGAAAATTTAATTGCATCTTTACTACGAGTTGAAATTGCAGTGCTTTTTCCTGCCATTTTTTATTAAAATATCTGAGAAAGAAAATATATTATAAAAAATTAAATAAATATTTTTCAAAAGAAATTTGAATATAAAGTTCGAAATACATTAAAGTAATGCTTGTGTTTTGTTTGCTTACCTAAAAGCAGAGTTAGTTCCAAGTTGTATTTTTTTTTTTTTGAGTAGTTAAGTATATTTTGATGAAAAATATGATATTAGTGCCACTTAAAAAGCATAAACAAAAATAAAATGAACGTACAAGAAGAGGTAATTACTACTGGTAACTACTGAAGAAAAATCCACTAAATAAAACAGCGTTCGTAAGTAGTTATTTGTATTTTAAACTAAATATTTTAGTTGGTTTTATTTTTTTATTTTTGGGAATTTCATTTAATTTATTAAAAGAATAATTACTAAACTTAAAATATCCATTATTAAGTGTTTTTTTTTTTTTTTTTTTTTTTTTTTTCTTCATTATGACTCGGTTTTAATTTTCCGGTGACACCAATATGATGATAAAAATCACAATTTATTTTGACTTTAATTTCGAATGCTCGAATAAATACAAAGTTTTGAAGAAAAATATTTTGTGGTAAGTTATTTGGCAACTTTCTCCGAGTTATTCTTTTTACAGTTCCAAAATCTACCTACCCTAATGCACATATATATCCATACACAAATTTTAAAATTTTATCTTTATCAATGTCAATTTATCCATTGAATTTTAAAGCCAGGTTTAGGAAACGTCTGAAAAGGCTACAATATTGGGTACATGTAAGAACAAATCCAGAGCCTTGAATGAAAAAGGTCAAGACAGACACAGTCATATTACAGTGCATGAACTAATAAACATAATTAGATACATACTCATGCAAATACACAAGCTAAAAATAAAATGTACATGACTACAAACTCCACAGATCATCATATACAAAATAAAAAAATATAACCACATACATGAAAGTACTTACACACAGCTTCTGGCATAAATATATGCAAATATGCACAGTAATATTCACACAGAAGCATACATGCCTATATAAACGTGCATAGACAAGAAATATATATATATATATACACACACTAATATGTAGACAAACCCATGCACCCAAGTATATATTCTAATATAAACAGTAAAATAAAAGGGAAATTTTTATATTATATATAGTAAATAGATAATATTACTAAGTTAGGCCTCAGTTTGTTGTAGGTGAGAAATTGCATGTGGGTACTCTAGATGAGTCAAGTGTGGAGTTGTATGAGAATTTGTGAGCATAGATGGGAGGACTTTTGAATAGAGGAGGAGTTGAGTGTTTTCTGTTGTACTGTACACTCTTGCAGAGCCACCAGTAATCTTTGGAGCCAAACTTGTGAGATACTATATGCTGCTTCATTCTGTCAGCATCATTTAGGACATGCTTACATTTATTAATAGCAGAAACAAAGAGGCGTCTATTGCGATCAGATATGTCTCTGTGATAAAGCTGGAAGAAGCGATTCCTGTGGATAATGGTAACCAAGCAGGCAGGAGAGAACCAAGGGGATGAATGAGGTTCTTCAAGTCGAAATTTTCTAGCTGGAATGAAAGCATTAATGCTGGCTTTCACCCAGGAGGAGACTTCGGAGGTGCAGTCTTTAACGGGGAGACTAAACATTTTTTTCATATAGGAACTTACGGAATGAGTCCCCGTCCACTCATTGCTAGCGCTAAGATAATTCTGCTGGATGGAGGGGGAGTAGAAAAAGACATTTACTGACACCACAGCATGATTAGAGTTGCCAAGAGAGCAGAGCCATATGGTAAAAATCAGGGAAGTAAGGAAGAGATCTAGAAGAGAAACATGTCCATTGTGATTACTGAGGAAACACATGGAGAAATCAACCACTTGCGTGACTGAGAAGGTCAGCATTTGGACTCCAGTAAGATCAGAGTTTTTCAGTCACTTGGAATGATGAGCATTAAAGTCACTAAACGCATATTAGCAAATGGGTGAAGAGAAATAGCCCTGTCTTTATTGTCAAAAATACCATCTAGAATGTGGCTATCATGAGAGGAGGGGTAACAGTAAAGAAAGAAGAGACAGCTTACTGAACTTAATAGAGAGAAATAGACACATGTAAAATTCGACAGGAGATTCAAGAGAAATTTTCCTAGCCACAGGAAGATATTTACTAACATAAAAACCCAGGCCACACATATGGACATAGAATCTTTCCTAAAGAGAAGCAGGTATCCAAGAAATCAGAGGAAGGAATTGTAGAGTTGGGTTTAGTTTTGCAGAGAGCTAAGATGTCAGGGTTTCTTTTGTAGAGGAACAATTCCATGCTGCAAAAATTAGTATTGATACCACGGATGTTAGAGAAAGAAATATTGTGGGGTTTAAGTTGTTTTTTTTTTTTTTTTTGTTTTTTTGTTGGTTTAGTTTTATATCTTTGATTATGTGTTTGTTGTCATGGTTTAGAGAGGCCTAGGGTAGCAGTCAGTCGTCATATGCAACGTGTGTAGGAAGGGAACTGACACAGACTTGCGGCATAATGTGGTCTCAGGGATGCCCACCAGAGACACTTGGAGGGACATCCATGTATGTGTGACATGGCACTACAAGAACCCTGATATTATTCAATTGTTGATCAGAACAACCTCTCAAGATGCTACACAAGAGTTTGGGCACCTAACTACCAGTCGGGGGTAGTGATCAGAAAACTGCCCACCTGGGATCCTTGCCCCTATCTGCACACCTCACAAAAACTTGTGACGGGATCACTATTAAGACCCGAGGAAAGGAAAAACTGGGAACCCCTTCCTAAACAATGGATGAGCCTCTACTCCTGTTCAATAGAACTTGGTGGATGCATGGCTTACCTCACAATCTTCTACACTTAGGGTTATCGTAGTGTATCCACTTTTCATTGCTGGTTATGATGCGATGCAAAAAAAAATTCCTTTTCTGCCATTAAAGCAGCTGTTTGACTTTGATTTTGAATCCATCCTAATGCTTTCAAACATTTTGAAATTATTGTGGGATCAACTCCTAACAATTCTGTGACATGGGTCTTCATGAAGTATTACCTCCAATTCTTCAACTTTAAACTTTTTTTAGGTGTGTCAGTGTTCTTTACTTTCAACATCTAAATCATTATTTTTGAAGCATCTAAATCAATCTCTGCATGTTGTTTTTTGACAGAGCATGATCACCATAAGTTTCAACATTAATTCTGTGTGCTTCAGCTGCAGATTTCTTTCGAATAAAGTAGTGCAGTAAAAATCCCTGCAAATACACTTTTCTCGAGTTAGGAGACAAATTTTCAAATTAATTCCCAAATTCTGAGTATTATAGAAAATATTGCCAGCCACCAATGTGAATGATAAGATGAAAATAGAAGACTAGACATTTTTAAAAATTTTGATTTTAATTTTTTTATAGGCAAATGTGATTGTAAAATTGAAAGAACTAAAAATATGTCTAGTTTATACATTTATATTTTTTTTATATGAATTCCATTTAATATTAGAAAAAAAATGTATGTAAATATCCAAGGCAAGTGATTTAAGTGTCACCACATGGTAAAAATACAATGGATATATACTGTTATATACTTTATACTGTTTTAAAAATGCATCATTAATGAAAATGTAAGAAAAAGATTTAAACAGTAATATCTGTCAAAAATGAAACAAGTTTGATGAAAATAGAGGCTCAATTGACTGTTTTGATGTGTGTAAGGAGATGTAACTTGAGTGCAACAAATTTAAAAAAAAAACATGAAATTATCAGCTTTAAAGATGTGGAAAAACATGTTGAAATAACTTAGAGACGTGGAAAATAAAAACTGTTACATATAAGAAAGAATTGTATCTTTATCAAAAGAATATTAAATTTTGTTTACATACTAATTTTATCAAAATAGTCTTGAGTATAAACAAGATATCAGCAGTTGAAATTGAAGGAAATTTTACTATTTTGACACATTTTTTTTTGCAGTGTAAACAAGGGCAGATTGGGATAGCTACTGATTTCACCTTAGACTAAATTCTTCTGCCATGAAATGGAACAATTGTATTGAATCAATTGCTAGGTCTGCTGCTAGGAAATCTGTTTCACTGTGCCACTACTAACCTGATGAATGTTCACAAGCACCTCTGTACCAAACATTTTTTTAAAAAACCAACATTTTTGCTCTTGTACCAAGTGCGATGGGTAAATTGCCTCCATTTTATATTAATTTCACTTATGTGTATTGCTTGTTTTTGATTTTGTCAACTGAACAGTATATTGATGTCAGTTGGGCACTCTTTGTGAGAAAAAGAGCATTATGCAATTTCCTGCCAAAAATTTGGAAAAGACATGCTGTATTGCTGAGCATTTACGCTGGATTCTATAATATGAGCATTTCATTGTTTGGGTGTTGTTCTAGGGTCATTGCAGAACTCAGAAAAAGTTAGATGAGTCTAATGCTGATTACAAAAGTGTTTGGAGTGATTACTAGTGATGGCAATATTATACCTCCATTTATCTTCGACACAATCTCAGACTCAACATGGAAGCCTACATTAAGTCTCTTGAGAAAGTAATGCGGCTGCTGTAAGCCTCCTCAATGGCAACAGAACTCTGCACCATGCTACATAAGCAGGAGAATCCGGTCACAGCTGTGAGACAATTTCTGCAAGTAGACTACAACCCCATGCATTGGGTCACCTAATTCCCCAGACTGCAACCCCTTGATTATTATGTGTGAAATGCAGTTGAGCAAGAGTTGAACAAAACACCAAAGTGAAGACAAGAATTATGGCAGCATTTTAAGCACAGGCCCATCCAGAAAATATTCTGAAGTTGTCTGGGAGCTGTGGTTGAACCCAACTGTGTTATTGAATAAACTTACTCTTTCATATTTCAAGATATATTTGTCTAATTTTGGTTATTGTATCTGTTAAAATGATATGTCAGTGTTATTTTCATTTTTGCATAATTTAAACAATTCATGCATCACACTCTGTATATAAATATTTGTCACAAAATAAGATCTTTACATATGCTTTGAGTATGAAATATGTTGGCTAATATAAATTTTCCTTTTGTCTTTATTCATAGTCCTTTTACTGATTTATTCTAACTTAAATGTTTACACTCACACCCTACACCCACTTGGTCTCATTTTGTCATAAGTCTTGTTTAAAAGTAAAGTTTGTCACTGTTTTTTTTTCCAGGATATCCGTGATGAGATAGAAAATGCTACTAAGAACGAACTGAGCATGGAAGACATGGGAAAAGAGGATTCAAGTTATGTGTATGAAGATCGGCTACAGAAAAAATTTGTTAAAGTTTGGGAAAAACTCTGTGAGTTAAAAAATCAGGACACAAGCACAGGAAGACCTATTGAAAAAAAATTTCGTTTTAATGGTTAGTGATTTTTTTAGTATATAACTGTGCTTCTAGATTTTTAAAAACGGTAATGATTCTGTACTTCCAGTTTTAAATGAACATTTTTTTTTCCCGTATTGATTCTTCATAGTGTTATACTCCATGACAAATGTTTTTGCCTTTTTTATCATTGACCTTTTTGTGAAAATGTGAATAGTGACCAACTTTAAAAGATGATATCTCAGTTGTTTATGGACCTACAAAGTTCATTCATATATCATTCTAAAGTACTTGGATAGATCTACAATTTTATCTGGGGATTTTATTTTTTTTATAGAGGTCAAACCTGACTTGTCTCAAAAAACGTTATTTTAATTTTGACAAAAGATTTGTCTATCTTATGACAGTATATATTTCAAATTTCAGGATGGGCATTCCACTAGAACTGTTGCTACAAGCATTTTAAAGAACTGGGCAAAATTCAAACTGGCAGAATGTAGTATCTGCTACTTCATATAAAAACATTTTGATATTTCACAATATGGTCAAGTTGTATATCTTTGAAAAGCTATTTTAATGCTGATTAATATTCACGTAAGGACCATGGTCATGAAATCAATAAAAAAAATTTTTCTAGTGATAAAACTGAATTTTCTTCATTTTTTTTCTAATGCAACACAGAGTTTGTTATGGAAAAAGTGATATAATAAAGAAAGAATTCTGAAAAGTGTTAAGATTTAATTAAATTATGGCATAAAAAAAATATGTGACCTCAGTGGTGAACAAATTTTGTTTGATGTGCTAAATCTACAAAAAAAAAAGAAATTTCCATTGTTTATGGTTATTTTTTTATGAAAAAATTTTATAATAATGAACTGTAATGTATTTATTTAGATTTTTCTTTTAAAGTCTTTCTTTCTAAAATATTTGATTCATTTTTCATCTCATTTTTTGAAAGTTTATAAGTTCTTCCTGTTCCAGTTATTGGATCAACTGAGCTTAGAATATCAGAATATTTCAAAATTGATATATTTGGATGTGATGGATAATAGAAAGATGGAGAGGCTTCATTTTGGTTGTAAAAATGTCAATTTCACCTCTCCGTTATCTTGATATTTTTTAAGTACACATCCTAACCACCAATTCCTATCATGAAGTGCTGTCACAAATCTGTTAATGTCTTCAAACTCCATATTGTTTAGTTTTATGATTAGAACTATCCTTCCTTTATTTTGTGTTGACACTGTTTTTACTTCCACTTCTCTTTGAGAGACAGGAATGAAAGTATGTAATTTCTGTGTTCCTATAATAGTGGAGGAATTGCTAAATCTATCTTCTAAGATGTTTGCTTCATTCGTCCATTCTGGAAATATTTTTTCTCGCATAAAAATACATCTGTCTTGGCATCATGATTTGTTCATTACAGGGTTGCTCCAGGTTAGCTTTTGTTGCTAACCTTTTAACAGTGCCACCTAACCCATCACATGGTCCTTTCCCATGAAAAGTAGCAAAAAAGTGCCACTCTGCATCAATACCAAAATCAGATTTATGGTTGCACAAATTTATAAAGTTTTTAAATTTTTATAGTGTGAAACAGCACCATCAGAGAAATATATCATTTTTTAGACATCAAAATCAAGAATCTTTTAATTTTTCTATAAGCTTTCATTGAAACAAATGGACAGCCACTGTGTCAGGCTTGAGACAATCAGATATTATTACAAAATTAATATGTTCAAGGTCAATTCTATTTCTCGCAGATGAATGGATGCAATGTAGCTTGATCATTGTTCCAGTGCAAGCCTTGAGCCACATCTTACAAAATAAATGAATAATTCTCAGCAAAATCTGCTATTGCTAAAACTTCACCAACCTTCAAAGAACCTTTTCTATCAGAACAAAATTTTGATTGTGCTTTGACAATGAAATTATGCTTCTTCAATGTTTGAAGGCCTGCATGGAAAGTTTCAATGAATTCCTCTGTGGATTGTGATAGTTTGTAGAGTGGTTCTATCAGTTGATAATCACTGCTTGTATACAAAATCATCAACTGAATTTTTGTTAAAAAAAAAAAAAAAATTCCATATACAAAACAAAATCATCCATCAGTTCCTTCCTCATTCACAAGGTTTTTTGTTTGTATTGCCATGTACATTGTAGTGCCAAATTCTGTTTGTATTTTTGCTTAGACTCATCTTTTGGAAGTAGTCAGAATTTAAATTTTTTGTGATCTCTTTTCACTTGCATCAAACTTCTCTTACAAAGTTATGGTATTCTGCACTAGTTGATTCCTCATGAGAAATGTTTGATGAAATTTTACTGATTCTATCAGATTTTGCTCCTGTAATTTTTTCTAATTTTTTTTTCTTTTTCTTATAAATGGTATGTTTTTCAAGTTTTCGTCGCATTACTGGTGATTCAGCAAGAATTGACATACTCATTCAGTAGCTGTAAACCAGTTTCAGTATCCACAAAAATGTTTGAAGATTGGTCTTCAGCTGATTATAGCTGATCTTCATCTGTTGTTGAAGCAGTGTCAAAAAACTCAGCTGATGTAATTTTTTTCGACATTGTGTGCAAATCTTCTTATCAGAGATCAATTTGAATTGTCTGTCCTTAGCACATTCCTGTGATATTTTTCTTAAACCTTTTCTGACTTTTTTATGCATTTTAAAGGGGTTGCAGCATACATTTTCAAGACTATTCTTACTGACTGAATCCATTTTGATTGAACAATTGAAAAAGTATTATGTCTCAGAAAGGATAATTATTAAATCTTAGTCCAAGACTATAAGTTTGAAAAAAAAAAAATTTTAAATCTGATGAAAAAAATAATTTCATAATAGTGACTCTAACATAACAGGACAGTAAACATTCTCTGAAACAGACATGTCACTCCTGGAATTATGTTCCTGATATATCCCGAAAAGGAATGCAGTGTAAATAGATCAGTTGAAGAATGGTACTCAACACCAGGAATAAGGTATAACAGATTTATTGTACTAAGGTACAATTAACAATAATACACCTATAGGCAAGCAACGGGTTGGAGCAGAATAAACTATCAAATAGTGAATGCCTTTGCCTAAGACCTTCCCTCTTTGTACCGCTCCTTACCATCTTTTATCAGGTAAAGCATTCTATTCTCGGGGGATGGCAGGACGTTCCACTATAACAGTTCTATAAGCTTGCAAGAAAACATTTGAAATATCTCTCATTTGAACTTCTGACAGTATTTATAAGCAGCTAAGAAGAGCAAATTCACAAAACAAATATTAGAAATCTTAAAATACCGACTAAAACTTATAGATACAAATAAACTAAGAGATACAGACTGCTTGTTAAAGATATATATATATATATATAAAGACATATTACTTGTGCATATTATTTGAATTATAAAAATAATTTAAATTGAAACAGCTGAAACACAAATAAATTTGTAAAAAATATATTCATAACATAAAAGACACCTCATTAACATTGTGTTTTGTACTGACAAACTTTTATACACTGAAAAAAAAGAAATTGCTATTAGATTAAAAATTACTTACTACAATTTTCTTGGTTTTCTTGTGAGTCGGGGAAGAAATTAAGTTACTATGAAAGACCAACTATCTCTTTGCAAATTAATATAAGTGACAGTTTACAGGGGTCCAGACTCAGTGGTGCCAATCACAGGTCAGTTACTTTTCCAATGCCAATCCGAAACAGGTCAGATCTATACATTACAAATTTAGACTGATAAGGAAGTCATATTTTTTCACTTTGCCCTAAACTGAGTTTTATTACCCTTTAGCATGGACAGTATACATTAGTTTGAGAAAAGGGTTTTGAAGTTGAATGGTAGTAGTAGTAGTAGTAGAAGAAATAATGAATATTTTGGATAGTATAAAAGTAAAAAGGCCGGAACTTACTTAAATTATGGAAATTTTGTTTTTTTTTTGTTTTTTTGTAGATTTAGAATACTATATCAAACATTAACCAAAATTGATTCACCATAGAGGTCACATATTTTTTTATGCTATAATTTAATTAAACCTAAACACTTTTCAGAATTCTATCTTTATTATATCACTTTTTCCTAGGTACCTTCACTTTTTCACTGGAAAAAGCAGCATAGTCTGAAGGAAAAGGCCTCAAACTAAATAAAAACGAAGTTTTCTCGGCAAAATGTTTATGCTATCATGAAGAGGATAGATCAAAGTATTTTTACAAATTTTTTAAATTGTTCTAACAGGCTCATTTAGTGGTAGAAAATCTTTTTTTTTTTTCTCTCGTCAGTACAAGCAATAAATTGACGATAGATTTTATTACGTCAAAACATAATATTACGTGAAGACATTTTTTGACTGTGAAAGACACATTAATTTGGAAATTCTTGCAAAAATCAAATAATCGTCTGATTTTGATGAAAATTTCAAGACTTATTCATAATTGACTGAAATCAGTTTTGAAATAATTATTTTTAGAAAAATATTGGTAAAAACGTTTTTTTAAATATCTCTCTCTCTCTCTCTCTCTCCCCCCTCAATTAATTTCCAGAAATGTCGAAAAATGTGACTAGGTATCAACATATAGATAGTTTTAATTAAATTCAGGAGTCATTGGGGAATGCAAATCAACTGTCGTTTTTTTTTTTTTTTTTTTTTTTTTTTAGAAAATGTGCTCCAAATGCAATAAAACTATGCCATTTTTCATTTGGATAAACTTTTAATTGCTTTTATAAACATAAATTAAAATTATATCATAGTCTGAATAGAAAAAAAAATTTTCTGCATTTTTGTTATTTTATTTTTTCTAGAAGTTTCATAATTTCCCACTCATAGGTCTCTCAGATTTTTTTTAATTAATGTGTGGCAAACATATTTATTAATCGAAAAATTTAAACACTTACTCTAAAAAGGAGTGCTCCTTTTTTGTAAAATAATTAAAACATTTTAATTTTCTGCATGTTGATTTCCCATTTTTTTGTTTGTAGGTCACATCATTCAAGGGTTGTCCTCCCTTACATGAAAAAAAAAAAAAAAATCCATATATAAACCTTTTTATACCAAGTTTGTCTTCATATTTTTAGCCAGCTGCTGTAAATCATTCATCATCACCTGCTGATAGTGTTGACAGCTGTGGCTTTTTGAAACATTTTTCAAACAGTAAGCAAGTAATTCTTGTTTCAAGTCAACCTAAAGTAAGTTTAAATTGGTAATTTGAAGAAAATAATGTGTCAGTGAGGTGTATTTTATTTTTGTAAGATTTTTTTTAAAATCTTTTGTCAAAATTAAAATAACGTTTTTTTGAGATAAGTCAGGTCAAAGGTCAAGGTCAACTTTTTTATTTGACCTCTTAAAAAAAAAATCCCCAGATAAAATTGTATATCTATCCAAGTACTTTAGAATGATATATGAATGAACTTTGTAGGTCCATAAACAACTGAGATATCATCTTTTAAAGTTGGTCACTATTCACATTTTCGTAAAAAGGTCAGAGGTCATATCTCAGGAACCCCCTTGACCTTGAGATGTGCCATTCAATTCCTTTCATAGAGATCTATAAGTGTAGCAAATTTTAAAAAAATCCATGTAGGACATGTTCTAACCCCTTGTTGATTTGACATGGAATGAGCCACATATGTATATATAGACGTGTGTGTGTGTGTGTGTGTGTATACATATGGACATGTATGTTTGTATATATATATATGTATGCGCATATATATGTATATAAATGTGTGTGTGTGTGTGTGTCTATATATATATATATATATATATGTCATCCACATACAAGCCTGTTTCGCTGTATCACAGCTCATTTGTGTGGCTAGATATCCATTTGCTTCTGGCCGGGCTCGAAACTTGACCGATTTGGTATCAGTCGGAATATGTTTATTTCTCTCTTGTCACTCTCACGGAGAGAGCCAATAGTAATGCAGCATCAGGTCAGTTCATTTCTTTATTTAAGTTATTAAACCTCTTGCTGTGTGTTTACTGTTTAAAAGTGCGTTTTTTTCACTTCTTGGCAATGATTATGTTGTCAAGTAAATAAACATATCTATATATATATATATATATATATATATATATATAAATTCAGATAAGACTTAGTGGGGAAATAGCCATTTTCAACATGTCATTTTAAGGCATGCATTCTTTGACCCCTTCCAAACATACATATATATATATATATATATATATATATATATATACATACACACCCACTCTATTGGTCTGTTTTTTTTTTTTTTTTTTTTTTTTTTTTTTTTTATCTCTCTTTCTCTCTGTCTCTTTTATATCTTAAGATAAGACACTAAATATTAGGTACATTGCCATTATTTTTGACGGCATGGGTCCACTCATATTTAATAATAAAAATTGATTTGAAAATTTAGGTTCTACAGGAGATTTGCTCCAATTATTTTATAAAATTAGAATATTTGAAAGATATATGAAAGAAATTGTAAAGTCTAAAAGTGGTTTAATATCTAAAACCTTTTAAAACAACTTTGTAATTTAGTTTCTTAGGTAAATGTCTTACCAGCTATTTTGTCTGTTTCTTTTTTTTCATAGTGTTCTCACAAACTCATTCAGTAGCAAATATTTTTGTGAATATTTAGCTGTTGAAACAAAATCTAAGCTAACATTTACAGAGTAGTTTATTATGGTGTTTAGATATCTAAATGTCTACTTTCAAATGTGCTTTCTGCATTTAAAACTTATAGAATTTCTGAATTTTCTTTTGCAAATTCTAATGTGATTAATTCTATTTCTCTAACATAAAAAAGTATACATGGCACTTAAAACATATTACATAGAACACTTTTTTAATTGTTATTCAAGAATTATAAGTGTAACCAAATGCAAGCATCTAATCATGTGGCTTTTTTTCATGGAAATTTTGTTGTTTCCACCTAGAAATTGATTCTCACTATTTTTACATGAAAAAAAAATTTAAATATTTTCTCTTTTGATTAGATAGATGTGTGCATGCAATAAGCTTTGTTTTTGTTTTTGTTTTTTTGTATTTTTTATACAGGTACTCGGTATACAGAAGTCAATAAAAGAATTGAAAAGTTTATTAATAAAAAAAAATATTTCCAGATTATAATGATGTAAAAAAGATTGTTACCCAAGTAAACAGCCATTATAATTTATATTTAGGGTAAGTTCATTTACAGTTAATGTTTTTAATATATTTATTTAAAGGATGAGCTGAGATTCATTTAACAATGCTTTGACACTAAATCATGCTCACTAAGATTAGTCTGTTTTGTCTTTTTATAATTTTTTTTTTATTTATATATTTTATAAGAATTGTTTAAGTTTATTTCAGTTAAGAACTAAAAAAAGAACTTTTACAACTTGTGAAATAATTTACAAACAGTAAAATTTCAAATTAACAATGCCACATTAATGTATTTAACTATTTTTTCCTATAATGTAGTTTAAGAATATTTACCTAAATTGTTCATAGCCTGTGTGAATATTGGTTGTTATCTTTCTCTTGGTGCAGTTGCTATGAAAAATTATCAGGAAAAAAGATTTCAATATATTTTGGAATGACTTGTGGGGAGTAATTAAATTAGCACCATTTATACCATTTTACATATTGTACTTGTATTTTTTGTCTTACTATTAGTGATTTTTTTTCTTGTAGGCATGACAAACCTCTGCTAGAATTTAAAGGCTGAAAATGGATGATGCTTATATCTGTATTGATATATTTCATTTTAGGAAATCAGCTATTGATGATTTGGCAAGAGAAGCTTTTACGGATGTTGGTAATCAGCTTCAAGACAGACGACATAAGAATTTTATTCTTACTTTTGGCAACAGTCAAACTGAAGTATGCAGGTTTGTAACACTCACTTTAAGGTTTCTACATTATTTTTATTTTTAACATTCGACTCTCTTGCAACTTTAATAAAGACTAATTAGTAATTTCTTAGGCGTCACACACACACACACACACTTTGAATAATTTATAAATTCAGTATCTGTATCATTGTGGTTCTTGATTACTTCCCAGCCCCCCTTAAAAAAATATGTTAAGAAATTTTGGGGGCATATACGTGGGGGCACTTAATCTTAATCTCATAAGAAAATCTCTCAAACTTTAGGTTTCCATTATTATGACTTTCATTAGTTTAATTTTTTTTTTTTAATTGGTTATGGAACCAAATCTTATAAAACCTAGTTGGTGTTAACATTTCCATGCAGCTAAACTTATGGTCCTTATTATTTGTAACAAAATTACATTTGACTCTTAAAACCAATAAAGTGAGCTGAATAGGATTCATGTATTGCTATTAAAAATGGTTAATGGAAAGTTTTTAATGTGTATTATTATAGTTATTGCCAAAATTTAAATCAGTGAAGATCTAAATCTGCTCAGTAGTAATGATCTGTTAAACTAGCTCATTATTTATTCCCTGATCCTCTCCTAACCAATGTGGGATCGATTATAATCACATATCACCCCAGAATGATGGCAACTGCTGTCAGTTGGATGACAAAATACTGATGTATGAATAGATATTTGATTGGTTTCTTTTAATCTTCAATAGTTTATTTGCTGATTAACTTTTTTTTTCTCTCTCTCTCATTTTTAATTGTATTTTATTTTTTCTAGTATTGCAGAAGATCCTGCTTTGTATGACACTGAACTTAGAAAAAAACTTGAAGAAAATAGAAAATTAGCGAAAACTCGACTTGACGAGGTTTGTTGTTTTTTTTTTTTTTTTTTTTTTTTTTTTTGACAGGATGTGATGGGTGAATTTCTACCACTTTATATTTTTAATTTTGCATATACGTTATTGATTTTGTCGACTTCACAGCATATATATAGTAAGGTCAGTTGGGGACCATCTATAAGAAAGAGACCCCTGATGCAATTCACTCCACCAAAAATTTGTAATCAGTCTGCTGTACTGCTTGGCATTTGTGCCAGAAGCTCTAGTACAAACCTTTCAGAGTGTTTGGGTGTCAATCTAAGGTCAGTGTAAAGGATTGAAAAGACTGGGATGATATATCCAGTCAACATCATGGTGTTTGAAGTGATCATTAGTAATGGTGGCATTATACCTCCATTAAAATGAAGGCCTACATCGAGTGTTTTGAGGAAGTAGTTCTGGCCTGAGTCAAGAGAGTGGCTGCTGGAAGACCCTATATCTGGCAATAGGACTCTGCACCATGCCACACAAGCAGAAAAAGTAATGTCTGTCAGAAAATTTACACGGCCACATCATCCCTTACATCTGGCCACCTAACTCCTCAGACTGCAACCAACGTCTTTGATCATGATTTGTGAGGCACAGTTGAGCAAGAAAGCAAAAAACTCTTTGTAACACCAAAGATGAACTGAGGGCAAGTATTATGGTAGCATTTACCAAAAACAAGAAGACCATCGAGAAGAGTTACAGTTGTCTTAAGGCCATGATTGAAGCCAATGATGTGCTTTATCATATTTCCTTTTTGTATTTTATATAATAGATTGTAAAAAAATAGTTCTAGCATTTTGGTTGAGACATAATTGTTTAATAAGTTACAAATTCAGGTAAAAATTTCTTCATTTTTGAGGACATTTTATCAAGCAGACAAGTTATTAATGCTTTTGCCATCCATTTCTTTTGGTTTTCAGGCAAAAGCAACCCAAATGTCTTTATTATTAATCCTTTCATGATTTGTATAGAATTTCTTGAAAAAGCTGTAAATATCTGAAAAGGAGATAATCTGACTGGATAAGGTCAATTGATGAAGTAGAACTTCTATTTAAATCCCTACTTGCATTGTTATGCAAATGTAACCTGCCTTTTGTATTGATCAGTGGAGCTTGCTTTGTCAATAAAGACTTTAGTGCTTTCAATTGACAATAATCTCTCAGAATTGAATATTTTATTACCTTCTCAGAGTATAATTCTGATACAGGTTTTTCCTTTGTAACTATTTGTGTCTTTTGGTGATGATGAACATAAAGGAAATCATGGAAACTGTTTTTTTCTGATGCTGTTTACTTGGTATTCTCTATGGTTAAAAACTAATTGTCAATTGAAGGCGTTCATTCAGTACAAACAAAATCTTTAAAGGTAAGATTTCCTGTTAAAACATTGCCAATAGTCTTCATTGCTTCTGAAGCTTGATGATCCCTTTTTCAATTCAGTACCTCAAATGTGTTTTGTCTACACTTTTTATGAGCCACATCAACTATTCAGTTTGGCATTAAATATTTTTGAAATGAAAATGGAAACCTTTTTTTATGTGTGGGTACATTTCATATGGATGTGTTTCTTGTATAAATGGAAAACAAATTTAGTTATTGTAGCAAAAGTGAGAGGATTTGTTTTCCTTTCCTTTTTTTTTTTTTTTTTTTTCTTCTCTCCTCCAAAATGACGAATCAAAAATTACATACTGATTTTTTTTTTTCACCTGGCCAATAAAATTCTTTGAGTTAGATTTCAGTGAGCAGTTGTAAACTTTCATTATTTGCTAAAATTGAGTCTGGCATAGGGCCACAATAGTGGAATACTAATCTACTGTCATAGTAAATACACTCTTATTTTTAAAAGTTTAAGAATTAAATGTGCAATGGAGGTGTGGTGGAAAAAAGTTGTTTAAAAACTCAAAGAATCATAACTGAACCAATAGAAATTTCATAGTATGTGTATTTCACTGTTGTCATCAAAACCATTTTTTGTTAACTTCTCTAACACACTTATTACTTCCCTCATTCCAAGCTGTCCTCTTATTTTCCTCTCAGCTGTGAATTGTTAGCTCCACTAGCTTTGTTGAATAATACTGACCTTATGCCTGTGATGTTTGAGGGGCAGGATCTTGGTAGTTGCGGGCTTCAGGCAGTAGGCAGAATACTTCTAAATTCCAACACACTACTTTGGCCTTTTACTTAGGCTAGGTGGGCAGTCAGAGGCACAATCTGATCAATTGGCTAGTCATGTTAAGCCCTAGTAGCATTCCACCTACCAAAAGCAGAATAACTTCACAACCTACAAAAAAGAAATCAAACACACACCAGCCAAATTTAGTCAAATTGTTACTAGAAGGTGGTAGCAAAAAGTCAGTCAGGTTATAACTAAAATGCATCATCAAAAATTAAAGCCTATATTTAACTTCACAGAAGTAGATGAATGAAAGAAATTATTGATGACCGAATATAAATACTTGACCTGAGTATACTATTTTTGTATCCCAAAGATGTTTGGGCGAATGGGATTTCCTCCAACCGTCTCCCATGATAGAGCTCTGAGGATGGTGGGGAGCAAGGATGATGCAAAAAAAGATTATGAGGCAACAAAGAAAATGAAAAGATCTTTATTTGAATCAAGTTCTGATAACTAATCAAAATTATATAGTTACTTCCTTCAGAGTCACTTGAAGAAACTCCTATTACAAAATTATCACTATTTATAATTGAAGAAATAATATACTCTCAATTTATTCTTGTAACTGTTAAAAAAAATTTTAACACAATAATTCAAGTGGGGAAAAAGATATACAAAAGAAATCCTCAAACAGTCAACATTTAATTAATTACAAATCAAAACCTATCCACACCAATGTTTAAACAAGTTGAAAGATATAATCAAAAGTCCACACCAGGCAGCTTACTACCTTGAAGTAATCAATGTTAACCTATAAAAAAAAAAATGTAATAGATTTTTAAAAAAATTTTATTTATTTATTTTTTTTTTTTTAATTAATTATATCACCCCAAGCAAGGCGATAATGCCACTGATGCGCAGGGGCCTACATGAGGGTAAAAAGAATGGAAAAGAGAAAGCCGGAAACCACATCCTAAACAGGGAACAAGGGATGAGCCTCTTCACCTGTTCAATAGATGTGGATGGAGTGTGAACCGGGTGATAGTTTAGTCTATCTGCTCCAATGGAGAAAAAAACAAAAAAAAAACGTTGAATTGCTAAGTTTTAACTTAGTTAAAGTCCAGGCAATGAAATTTCTAAGAAAACGAAATCAATCCTTCAATTAAGCATGAAAAGTTTAAAATCAAGCAAAAATTAGGCAAAGCGAACAAAAAAAAAAAAAAGATAATGGCTCACCCAGAACAGAATTCAACAATATTCAAGGCATTTTAACTCCAAGCCGAAAACAAAGCTACTGATCATTGAAAAAAATATTTGTAACCAGAATAACAATACAAAAAAAAAAACTGACCAAACCATAAGCATCAATACATTTGTTAAAATTTAATGCACTCAAATCACCAAATGACATTAAAAAATAAGGTTATATCATCACAAAAGTGCTCCAAGGCCTTTATGATATCATAATTGCCAAAGATTTTGCCATAATAAAGACAGATATACTAGAATTCTGTTATGACCAAAAAGCAACAGTACAGATCAAGAAACTTAGAAACAAAGGTACCATAAAATGTATAGATTGTAATGAGAACCACCCTGCAGATTCATATCTATTTGTAAAACTTGGCAAAAAAGAAATTATAGGGTTAAGGGAAATGATTAATTTCTCCAACACTATATTTTTTAGGCAACACAAATGAATTACGAAACTTCCTTTTAAAAACAACAACAAAGAATGGTTTATTCTCTTAGTAGGCGTACAAGAGTGATAGTGTATAAGTGTCCATTTGGTTCGCTGGTCGGTAGGCTGGTACTTGGTTTGTAGGAAGAGTGTGCGAAGCTAGCGGCAGCGTCTTCTTCAGCGAAAGGGTTCCAAGGGGAATCAGTGGCAGCGATGTGAGAGAGACGTCTGTTTCTCTTGCTGGCTCATGGCTCTCTGCCTTTTGTCTGTTCTACCAAAATGGACTAGGAAAATAGTTCTAGAGAGGAAGAAGGAATTAATGCGCTCTGCCAGTTGATTGGTTAGTGAGTGACCGAATCTCCCGTCGGGGGCACTGATTCGCGAAAGGAAATAGATCTGTGGCTGCTACATCACCCCCTGCTTAGGCGGAAAGCCGACAGAGAAAAAGATAGCGGCCATAAAACAAAGAAGGGTACAATTTATATATAAACAGTTTTACAGAGCTTTTTGGGCCAATGTACTCGTCGACCACTGCATGTGGTGGTGACATAGTTGTCTGTTGGCATCGTACTTTTTTCAACGGGTGTAAAGATATGTTCATGTATGTAAGTAGGGGGAATATGTGGCTCTTGTGTGTTTGTGTTAAGAAAGGCTCTTTTCACCCTGTCAATAGATACAGTTTCTTTTTTGCCACTAATGTCAAGGGTGAGAAGTTTGTCAGTGCGTGAAAGCACGCAGTAAGGGCCAGTGCAAGGTGGAGTGAGAAAAATTTTACGTTGACCAATGTACCTGTAGAGAAAAATCGGTCTCACTTGAGTTGAAGTTTGTAAGGCGTCATTAATTACGAGTGAATTTGTGAAAGGTGAATTTTTTTTGGTTGTCTCTCGTAGGCTGAAGAGAAAAAGAGTCTGAAATGTAGCAGGATTTGTGACGATGTAACCCTGGAAAAATATTCTCGGTGGTTGATATGGCTGTTAAAAATCTTCTAATTTATTCCAATGCTCCACGTTGAGTTGCTTGCGTTTGGAAGAGTTTCCTTGTTTTGCTGTGTGTGTGGATTTATGTTGGCGTTAGAAGAATTAACAGTTGGTTATAAACTTTGATTTGCAAAGTGGTCGATTGAAGCTTGTGTTGATACCGAGTGTCGATGCGTGTTTGAGAGAACTAAAGAGATATCTGGGTTTAATGTCGAATTGTTTTTGGATGTCCTCGTTATCCAGTATAGGTAATTCGAATTTTTTTTTATCTCTTAGTAGTTCTGGTTGAGTGTGGAAAGGCGTCAGTAAGTTGACGTTGCGTTGAATGATAAAAAACGTCTTTAAATCGACGTTGTGCCACTCTTTTTCTAAACAGTCCGGGAGAAATGACAGTTGTGCTGTCTAGTGTGCCATTGTTAAACTGTGCAGAGTTCTATGTGTGGTCGCCATATTATGTAGAGTCCTGTGGAAAAAGTTGGGAGCTAACAACGTTGAATAGTAGTTCTTGTTGATAGACGAAGAAGAATTGCTGAGTCCCATTTCCAACGATGCTGAACTGAATTACGTCGAATCGACATCACGTCGTGGTCACCATTTGTAGATGACGAAGGTTGGAAAAATTGTGAATTTATGTGTAGAAAGTTATTGATCAAATATACAAGGAATATCATTTTTCTTGAAGCCAGGAAAATTACTGAAATCCTATTATGCAAATACAACCAAATGAGAAATATTTCTGAATTAACAACATTAATCAAAGGGCTAAAGAAATTAATTGAAATAATTAAAACTGGTATGAACAGGAGAAAGTGATTTACACTGTATCCCATTAAAAAAACTGATATTCCCAATCAAAATATAGCCAATTCTAACTGGTTGAACTTAGAAATTAAAAGACCAAAAGACTACACATCTTGATCTAGGGATTCCTTACCTATAAACCAAAGAGGAAGATCTCCAAAGAAAAGCAAGTACAAAAAGAACAAGAAAACACAAACTAGTTAAAAAGAAATCTCTATATGGAAGAAATCACCTAAAATCAACCTAGAAAAAATGGAAACTTAAGACAATTCAACAAAAATGAAAAACCTCAACATAACAATCATGGCTAATAAAATTATTCAATGAACAAAAGAAGGTAAAAGCAAATCAAAACAAGTTGTTCAAAGAATGATGTATTTTGAAATTTTTTTTTTTTTTGTTGGGGGGCGGTTAAGGTAAGCCATGTTATCCATCGAATATTTTACTGTAATTTTTAGAAGTCAGTGTTATGTCACAGGATTAAAAATTATATTAAAAACATTCATTACCCTGTATTTGTTAAATTACTTGTACATTTTTTACGTTGGTATGAATAATTCTATTTTATATTTAGCATAACATTTCTCTTTTTATGAATGAGGAGATTACTGTCTAAATTGTAAGGATTTTTTTTTTTTTTTTTTTTAGTAGATAGGATCTCTTATTGTCTGGTCTGTACTCATCTCTCTTCTCTTGTTTCCTGTTTTGAAAGGGGTCCCCCGTTTCTTTCCTCTCTTCAGGTCTTAATTTTAATGGAGGTGCTAAAGTTTTTTTGTTTTTTTTTTATTTGATCTGTGTGGATGGTGGCAATGTCTCTTCATACTGAGGGTACCGTGTTGTCAGTTTTCTAGTTGCTGCCTCCAACTGTTAGTTAGGACCCGATCTCTTGCATAGCATCTTGAGAGGCTGCTCTGATCAACAATTGAATAATAATTAGAGGGGTTGTAGTGCCATGTCACACACAGAAGGGTGTCCTTGCAAGTGCATATAGTGGTCAACTTCAAGGCCACATTATGCACCAGTTCCCTTCTTACACATGTTGCATTTGACAACTAACTGCTCCTGCTACTCTAGGCCTCTCTTTACCAAAATAACTCTAAATCATGATAATGCATAATAAAAAATATCATACTAAGCCATCCGAACAAAAAGCACCTAAACCTTTCAGCATCTCTTTCTATAACATTCATGGTACCTGTACCAACTTTTGCAGTGTGGAATTGTTCCTCTACAAAGGGTCCCCTGACATCCTAGTTCTCTGCAAAACTAACTTCAACCCTACAGTTCCCTAATGTTGTACCGGTGAGTGGTTCCAAAATGGAGGATTGATTTACTATAACATTGTATGAAAGACTGAGGTCCCCCCAGCCCTAAAATTGTTGAAATATTGAAATTTTTCCAATTTTTTTTTTTTTTTTTCAGTCGGAAAGCTTAGGATGTAATCGATAAGATTGCACTGAAAAGAGTAAAAAAAAAAAAGAAAGAAAGAAATAAAAACAACAAGGTGGTGGTGGTCTTTTTCAGGTCTGCCAATTTAGCTATGGATTCAATGTAGTCATTTCACTTGAGGTCGACTGATAGTTAGGCCGAGGAGGCAGTGTTTTGCTTTCAGGGAGACTAACCTGATCCGTGCTGATGGCGGGTAGGAGTGGTTGTTCATGATAGTTAAAGGTAAACAGCTTTATTTTAGAAGCATTAAAATTTATGAGCCATTTCTTACACCAGTATACCTCAGATTGGAGGTTCTTTTCAAGATCAGCAGCGAAGTTTACTTTGTCAGCCTGGGCAGATTTCTTATTAAGGCAGGAGTAAATAGTGGTGTCGTCAGCATAGATGTCTACTTGGTATCTGATTACATCAGGGAGATAGTTGAAGAAGATCAGAAAAGGCGTAGGACCTAGAATAGAGCCTTAAGGGACACTCTCGTTCATGTGATAGTACCTGGAAGCATGCCCGTTCAATGCTACAGCTTAAAAGGAATGACTGGATTAGGTCAACCAAGCATCCAGTTATATCATAGCCCTGTAGCTTGTGTAGAAGGCCAGCTTGTTGAAGTTTCCAAACACAAATATATGAGTGAACAGAGAGAAAATGGCCTCATCTATATTTTTAGAGATGTTGTCAAGTACTGAGGGCAGGTAGAGAAAGAAAAGATAGCTAACTGAGCTTAGTAGAGAGACAGACATACATGTAGAAATAATCTGGAGATTCAAGAGAAATCACCCCAGCTGGAGGGAGATAAACCCCAATTCCATGTATATGGACATTGGAGTCCTTCCTAAAGAGGGGAAGGTAACCAGAGATATAGAAATTAGAAGAAGGAATAGAAGAATCAAGATTAGTTTCACAGAGAGCTAAGATGTGAAGTGAGTTTACTTGAAGGAAGGAATCAAGGAATGCAAAATTTTGTACAGATACCAGAGATGTTAGAAAAAGATGTTAACAGGTTTAGGTTATTTTTGTTCGGCTGGTTTAGTTTTAATTCTTACTTTGTGTGATGTCATAATTAGACATTTTTTGATAAGGAGAGGCTTAGAATAGTAGTATTAGTCAGTTGTCAAATCAAACACATGTAGGAAGGAAACTGGCACAGACTGCAGCATAATGTGGCCTCGGGGTTGCCCACTGGAAGCATTTGCAGGGACACCCATCTATGCGCGACATGGCACGACAAGAAATCTCCATATTATTCAACTGTTGATCAGAGAAGCCTCTTAAGATGCTATGCAAGAGTTCAGCCCCTAACTACCAGCCAGAAGCAGCAACCAGGAAACGGCTAAACCAGTACCCTAAGAATGAAGAGACGTTGCCACCATTCATGCATATTGCAAAAAGCTTATAACAGCACCTCTATTAAGACCCGAGGAGAGGAAAGAAACTGGGAACCCCTTCCTAAACAGGAAACAAGGGATGAGCCTCTACTTCTGTTCAAAAGAATAAAAAGGTGTGTGAACCTGGTAATATTAGGGTCTATCTACTCCAATTTAAAAAACTAAAAATTCCCTAAGTTTTAACTTAGCTAGTTAGGAGATCCCTTAATAATCACTACAAGAGAATTTTAGCATACCTTTCCTAAGAAATTCTATGAAAGCAAAAAATTAAAATCAGCCTTTGAAATTTTGAAATTTATCCAACGCTATATGCAACAAAAGATGGGGGGGAGGTTAAATTTTGAAAATTAAACACACAGTAAAGTCAATCAGGCTTACCAGAAACAATATCTGCTACCATCAAAATATTAACAAAGTTGAAAGAAACTTTAAATTCATCATGTTAGTTAAGCACTTTTTATTCACTTGTTATTAAGTTGGCCTCTAGCTTCTTTGACTGTAGCACAAGAGAGGGAAGGTGTCAGAAAGCCGAAAACCATTAACAGGAATTCAAGTTTCTACAGCTTCAAAAGGAAAATTAAAATCAGCCATTGCTGTCAGGATGCCTAAAAGAGTAAAGTGAAATCTTAACTGACAAAATTTATCCAACGCGATTTGCACCAAAAGATGGAAGAAAAAATAAAGGTATTGCACAACCTTCTCTCTGACATACAGTATGCCTTCTGCTTCACCAGGTCTACCACTGCTGTGCTAACAACTATCACTGAATACATATACCAGGTTCTTGATAAGAATGGCAAAGCTCAAGTTGTTGCTCTTGATTTTTCAAAAAAGTATTTGACAGGGTTTGGCATGCTAGCTTTCTATGCAAGCTCTAGAGCTACTGGGCAATTGTTTGATTTAATCAAATTGTGAAATGAAGGTTGTTTTGGATGGGCAAGCTTCTACTTTCCATACAATTGCAGGCGTCCCTTAAAGCACTGTCCTAGGTTCTACACTTTCTCTGATCTTCACCAATGATCTTCTTGATGTAATCAGTTCTCAAGTAGACATTTATGCAGATGATACCACCATTTACTCCCATTTCAATAGGAAATCTACCAAGGCTGATAAAGTAAACCTGACTGTTGCCCTTCAAAAGGACCTCCAATTTGTGATTGATTAGGGTAGGAAATGGCTTATAAACTTTAATGTCTCAAAAATAAAGCTGCTCTCCTTTAACCACCATAGAGAAATTTTTCTGCCTACCATCAGAATAGTCTTCTAAAGAACAACGCCTCCTTGGCCTCATTCTCTCAAATGGAATGACTACATAGATCTCTGTGTCAGGCCAAGAAGTTTTTCTCGTCAGAATTCATTTTGCACATTTATAAGTCTACTATTCGTCCCTTTCACCATTGAAATAATTAAATTCTACTCTAACATTTTCTTTTCTTGCACTTTCTATTTGTGGAACTCCCTTCTATTTGCTTGCTTCCCTGATATCTACAATCTCCAAAAGTTTAAATGCAATGTCGATTGCAATCTTCTATCTCCTTGATTTGCATCCATCTCTTATCCTTTCTTCAGCCTTATTTTTTCTCTAACTGTAACTCTCTGTGCACCAGTAGCAGTCCTGTTTTACTTGGGGTGAAATGGTGAAAACTTGGATATAATTGTAAGCTTTTGTCCTTTGTTGGATTGAATTTGGAAGAGAAGTTCCTTGTTTGCTTTTTTTTTTCTTTTTATATATACCATAACAAATCTTGAATAGATGGTAGAAATTCTTAATATAGATTCTAAATTGTAACCTTGCATCAGTTATTGACATTGTTTATATTTTTAATTTTGTATGTCTCATTTAGGTGATATCAAAATATGCCAAAAAGCAATATGAGACAAATGCTCAACCAGAAGAAGTTGACGATGATGCACTTGATTCTTCATCTGAAGAGGAAGAAGAAGAAACACAAGACATTCCAGAGTTAGATGAAGGTGAGTTTTCAATTTTAATTTCTAAAATGGCATATTTTATTTTTGTGCACTTATTTCATCTTAACAGAATGGCGTAAAATATACCAGGAAATTCCAAAAAGCAGAATATGTTGCTAATCCAAAAACGTAATTCTTGAAAAATTATTTTGATCAATAATAATGAAAAACTAATTTTAAAAAAATCTTGATTTTATTGACAGATCATTTAATGTTGGGTCTATTAACCATTGAAATGCATTTTCAAAATATCAATAGAATGGTGGCCTAAGCAATGCTTCTCTTTCTTTTTTTCTTTTTCTCCTCTCTTCTTCATTGAATGTCACCAGCTGAATTCTAATTGATGTTCTTTATTTTTCTCCAACATGGCTATGTCAAAGTGTTATCACCTGTAATCTGCAACTATTCATACTTTGGGTTTTAAGACTGTTTATCCCAAATCCTAATAATTGTTTGATATGTTTCTCTCTCTCTCTTATATATGAAAAAGAATATTTTAAAAAACCTGTGTTCACTTTAATTTTTGCTTTTTATTTTATTGAGGCAGTAATGGCATTAAGTGATGGCGATGACGATGAAATCTCCACAACTCTAGGAAAAACATCAGCAAATTTAGGAATGCCTTTGACTAAAAACCTAAAAATCAAAATTGAAAAGCTGACAGTACCCCCTGCTGTACTCATTGAAAAGAATTCTGTCCCCTCATCTACTGCTTCCAGTCATTCAACAGCCGCAAGTCCACAGCATGTCAAACAAAATGACACACTTACCACAGCAGCAATACCAAATACGGGTCTGAAACAACTTCCAACACGCGCATCAGCCAACTTGAACTCATCAAAAAATAGATCTCGTCATAAGAGCCAGGACTATAAAACAGCATCGAATGAGATAGTTATCGACCTTGACTCCTCATCTGATGCTGATGACAGTACAGAAGTGATCAGTAGTGCACATCTAGGGATGCAACAGGCTCTGGTCCCACTCAGGACTCAATTTCCCACCAGTACAGTCAGTTCAAGCAATAGTACCATGACTTCTAGTCATTCTTCCTCCTCCCCAGGTACAATGGTAATGTCTTCACAAAATAGCATGCAGTTCAGCATGCAAGTGAAAACACAATATCAGGAACAACAAAGTCAAGAGAGTTTCTCATTAAAGATAGCATCGGTTGCCTCCCTTGCCTATTCAATAAAGGATTCCAATAGTAACAGACAGTATTTTACTTCACAGCAAAGAAATTATCAAAATCAAGGTTTCCACTTGACTTCAGGCAACAACTACAAACAAATTTCCAAAAAAGAAAGTTTGTCAGTTCCTTCTTCAAATAGTGTTATAGTTTTATCAGATTCTGATTAATTCTCATTTTAATAAAAAGTTGAGGTTTTGGGGGCTGAATTAGGGATCTCGCCTATCTTTATCAGTTAGGTATTTTTATTTTGTGATGGCTGGGGATTGGACCCTTATTTCATGACAATTTCAATCAGTTCTCCTGCCTTTTCTTTTTCTTAACTATATGACATGCCAAAAATAAAAAAAATAAAAAATAAATAAAATTTTACACAATTTTTCTTTTCCAACTGATTTTTCCCCCCTCTTCACTTCTTTTTTTGGCAAATATGTATTTCATCTGATAATGAATGCATGTTATTTTTTTTACACTTTTCCTCGTTACATTTTAACATTTTTAATTAATTCACTTTGGCTGGTTAAAAAAAAAAAAAAGTGGTGGGTTGGTAAAAATTAATAACAGCCACAAGAAAAGACCTGGGGATGATATGTAAAGATGGTAAAGAGATTATCATTTGCACAGACACACACTTTACTAAAGATGTGCCATGTCTATTCAATTGTATGACTGATGAGCCACTATGAAAAGTTATAAACTTTTTTTGTTTTTGTTTTTTTTTGTTTTTTTTCCCCCCCTTTCCATTTCAGAATCAAAATTGTTAAATTTGATAAATTATCTGTTGCTGCAATCATCATTACATTTCGGAAACATAATTTGGTGGCTTGGTCAAGAAAGTATCTAATCACTGCATATTTCTGACATTTTTAGGATTATTTATGTGAAAATAGATTTAAAACTTTTAGCTGTTTAGAGTTTAAAAAAAAAAGAGGTTGCTTTGTATTTATTACTGTGAATAACTTTTTTGTGCTCCCCTCCCCTCGAAGCAAACTTATAGCAAAACAGATCAGGTTGAGGAAGATGGTCATTAACATTTCCAAATGGATTGAAAGTTAATTTTTCTTGACCAAGTCAATCTGGCAACAATTGACATTCTTTCTTGGTTATGTATTGAAAATGAATGAAACTAAAAACCCAAAAATTGACAATAAAACAGTTCATAAAATTTTATGAATAATATAATTTTATCATAGGGTTGGACAACGAGGATCTGGCTTTAAGTTAAAATAAAAATTGTTACTCAAATGATAACTTAAGATTTGAACAATGAATTCTTGAAACAGAAACATATTGTATATTAACTTAGATTAGGATTTTTTCCTTAAAGAAATAGACCTGGAGTTGAAGACCAGTTATTGTGGAAATGAAATATTGAAATTTGGTTTCTGTCACATGTAATACTTATAGATTTTGGTGTCACACTCCTGCAGACACTTCCAGTTAACATTGGATAATTCATTTTTCCTTCTCTTCCAGTTACAATTTATCTCTTATTGGGGACCAATAATACAGCATGGACCAGATTAAGCAGATTTTTGTCAGGTTCATCTTCACTTATGGTTATTTGAATATCCTTTCAAAGAGTACTTTTTTTTTTTTTTTTTTTTTTTTTTTCAGTTTAGTTGTATTGTTTAGTGTTAGTCAGATTTTGTAACCATTTTTATCTAAAAGAAATTTAAATGGCAGATGTCTGCAACGATCACAGTGACTTGATAGCTAAGCCTTTTTTCTATTAATATATTTATCTTAACTGGTAGCATGACATCTATACACAGAACCTGGCTGAAATCTGATCCAGTGAAATAGTTTTTAACAAGTGTTAAAGAGTGACCTGAAAGTAAGTCAATTATATTGAAATGGGTTTATAAAATGAGTTCGGCCTTGCAAAAAGGCAAACATGCTAGATTATTGTGGTCTTGCATTAGTTGCTTCTAACTGGGCAATTTTTCTTTCTTGGTTGTTACCTAGATTCAACTTAAGTTCAAGTGTTTATCCTTTTTGAGCTCTGATATCTTGTACTTGAGTTTGAGTTTTTTTTTTTTACCATTTGACATTTCTTTCCTATTTGAAATTTGGATTGTTTTATTTCACACCAACTTAATAAATATTAATATCTTGGTCATTTAATGCTTTCACTTTCAAGATAAGAGGACTCTAGCTAATTTTTTTAAAGATATCTCTACAATGGTTAAGTTAATGCTATTTGAGTCATTATATCCAGACAAAGTATACAATAGTTGGTTGTGAAAAGAAAACACTTCTTAAAGAAGTGTCTTTGTTTTTTTCCCCCCTCTTCACAATATTTTGAGTATCACGGGTGCCTGTTGTATTCAGGTAATGTCAGTAAATTTTGTTTTAGTGCTGTGCATTTCCTTGGGATTCTCATTCTGACCCACTCATCTAAGTTTATTATTGCTTGTTCTTCCTTGATCGTTCATACAAGCTATGAAATGTCTATGCTTAGTTTGCTGATTAAGTTATCTATGTGCACAGATTTGCCAATGTTGCTTTCTCGTTGAGCTTCATTCCACAGAGGTCAGTATTTCTCCTTCCACTCAGTCAGTCATATCTTACTTGCAAGGCTTGAATGTATAGACCACATTTTCTCTGCAACACTTACACTATAGTGATCATACCCACCCCTTTTCCATTGTCTAATGTTATTTGCATCAGGAATGGTTTTGCCAGTTTTTAGAATTGGATAGTTTTTTTTTTATGGAATTAATAGGGATAGGATGAATTCTGGACAAATATAACAAATTTGAATATTTAAGTCTGAATGCCTAGCCACCTAATTATGGTGGAACTTTTCTATTTGTCTCCATTCTTGGGTCACATTTTTGGTTCAAAAGTTTTTGGCTGAGCAAATGTGTTCATTAATCCCCACCCCCATATAAAATTAGAAACTGCAAAAGAAATTTATTCCTTTTACACAAATTAAATTCAGAATTCTCACTTACCTTGGGCAGAACAACTTTCAAAAAATAAAGTTTTCTATTAAAAATATTTTATTTATATAATGTGCATTACAGAAACAATTTAATGATTGTCAAAAAGGCAAAATGTAATGTTATGATGGCTTGTTAACTTGGATGAAAATAGTCTGCCATGAGAAAGAAACAAATTTAATTTATAAGAAAATCAAACAAAAATCACTCATTTTTGCTTTGATCTTCTATTCAACAAGTTAGCAATGTCATTTAAAAAAAAAAAAAAAATCTGTATTGACCTGACATAAATTTGTTTTTATAAGTCAAATTGGAATGTTTTTAATCATCATCCTCTGTGAGGATTTTCTCGTTCATTTTTTTTTTTTCATCTTGTTCCCTTATTGCAACATTTTATTTGTGGGGAGGGTCCAGAAATAAGAAGCATTAATGAAGATTTAAGCTCTGATTAATTGTCTTCCCAATTCAACATTAGAATCTTATTTTCAAAAGATGCTAATGAGGAATGGCCATTGAATTGAGAAAAAAAAAAATGTTGCAATAAAAAGATAAAAGAAAAAAATCCATAATTAATAACAATGTTTCCTTAACCCTCCCCGGTCTTGGACAAGACCATTCAAAATGTATCAACAAATTTGCAGTTTATCTAAATATGAGATAATTATTTACACCATGTGGACTGTTGCTTTCATCCTTGTTATATTTATGATGTTCCGACCATTGTACTGACTAGTCTCGGACAATTGACATTTTGAATTGAAATGGTGAGAAAAAGGGGGAGATCACTACCTCCTGTGAGATGTGTTTGAAATAATGATAATAGAGGACATCATTCAAGAAATTAAAGGAATCACTGCATATGTTAGGCCACAGAAATGAATGCAATACGAGAACCAGTAATAGCTCTCGTTTTAAAGTTATTGAGACATTTTAGGTACCTCCACAGCATAGCATGATGTTAAAAGGGCTTAGAGTTAATAAAAACAAAATTTTATTGTCAAAATGTTTGCTGTTATTAACAGGCAAGATCAACATATTTGTTTTCATTATTATTTAATTCTTTCTAACGCATTTGAAATTTTTATGTCTTGTTTTTCTTTCGTCAGCTAGTGGCTCAATTTTAACGAGATTATGGCAAACGTATTATTACACGCTTTTTTTTGGCCAGTGAAAAACATTAATTTGGAAATTCTTGCAAAAATCAAATAACTTGAATTTTGATAAACATTATAATTTCACAAATCATTTTTATAAAAATTTAGTAATTTTTAAAATTAGCCCCTTTCAGAAAATCTGCTCTAAGTTGTGAAAACAAAACTGCCCTAAAACTCATTTTTCTTTAAACTTTTAAAAACAATATATATTAAGTCTGAAGAGAAATTTTTTTTAATGAATTTTTACAAGAATTGTTTTTGTTTTTATTATAGTAATATCATAAAATTTTTTCCAAATGTTGATTCCATTATTAAAACTATATTTACTAATTAAAAACCTTAAAACAATTGAGCCATAAGATTTTTTTAAATAAATTTTTTTTTTAACACTAGTCGGACTATTGTCCTCATCCTTGTTGCCTTTACAATTCTTTCATCTCACTTGTGTTTCTTATGTATGTTTCAACATTTAACAGGTGTTGCAAATCATCTCTTCAAAATTTAAAGTAAGTTTTTATAATTCCTAGTTTCTACATTTGCTTAATAAAAAATTCCTGATTTGTAGAGAAAAGAATATGAAAAATAGATATTAAAACTAATAAATCCCATAAGCATTTCATAAAATTGAGTTACCTCTGTCATGTTATAAAATTATTTTAAAAGAAATTTTTATATTTTAATTTTTATTTTTCAGAAAGCTTCTTCAAACTTAGGGCTATAGCTAAATTAAAATTCTATAAAATAAAAATGTTAAACTTTTAATTTTACTGTATAGTTAAAAAAAAAGTACAATTATGCTACATAAAATTATGTCAACTAGCAGAACCCATGGAATTTCCATGGCAGGATGATTATGATTTCCTGGAAAAATTTTACTTTGTCATATTACAAATGATAGTAACGTCTTCAAACAAAGATATTGGATAATAAAATAACAATAACGCAGTAATTTTATTAAAATATCTTTAAAAATAATGTCCATAGAAGCTACTTTACTGTAATCTTTTATTATATTAAGTGGCGTATGCACAGACCATAACCAAAATGCTGTATGCTATTTTGTGAGATTTTGAAAGAGAAATTTTTTTTTATTACTGAAAAATCATGGCTCTTGTGTCTATTGTAAACAGAAAAGACCAAATGAGTAGAGGCCAGAAATTACGTTATTAGTTTGCTGGATACGACAACAAACCTACCTATTTTTACGATATTGTACACACACAATTGCTGCTACTGCAATGCTATAGGTTCTCTCCTCCTATTCTCTCACTCTTTATTACCTTTCCATTTGGCAAAGGTGAGAGAAAGGCTGAGGAGAGTAGCATTTATAGATTATAAAAAGATAGAGGGGAAGGAAAAGTTTGTGTAGAGAGTAAGTCTGTTATCTTTCTTCAGTGGCGTAACAGAGGAAGGAACAAGCAGAATTATGATTTTGGCCACCAGACCTATTTTTATTTTGACAGCTTCCATCTGTAATATCATTTGTCACCTCAAATAATAGTATAACACTCATGGGATGACTATCATGATTAAAAAAATGCTTTTATAGTATATTTCAGGCAGTAAGCAAGTGATACTAGTTTCAAATCAGATTTAGGTAAGTTTAATTTTGCTAATTTTACTAAAATAACGTATCAACAAAATATATTTTATTTTTGCAAGATTTTTAAAACAATTGGTTTCTGTTTACAAATTATGTTAATTGATCAAGAATAACTGAACAAGTGAAATTGCTATTATTTATTGAAATTCATTAAAATGTAGGTGCTGAAAACAGGTGGAGGTACCTACACTAGGTTTATAAGTCCCCAAAATACTGATGTACTCAAGGATGAAAATGCATTGGTTGAAACCAGTGACGACCTAAAGAATTGAGTGTAATGCCTGGCCACAGCAGAGGCCAACAAAAGCTTTTGAGAGTTGAGTTAAAAAGCAATAACGGATACAGATATCTCGAAGAAGCATGTCATGTGGAACTAGAACATTCTATTCTGGTGGGCAAAATATAGAGTTCAGTTCAAAACTCAATCACACAAAGGCTTGAGTATGGAAATTAAAAAAGATGACAATGGCACAAACTCCCACATAATATGGTACCATAGTGAACAGCTTACCCAAGCAATTACCATGAAAGCATAAAAAAGGTACAGGAAAGCCCATGTTACTATGGTGGGAAAGGGAATGATGTTGGGTCAGGACCAATAACACTGCAGGTTCTTCTTTGGATTTTATCAAGAATTTCTCAATATAGCAGGAGCACCAGATCAAATGTGGCAGCAATAATCAAAGCAAAGACAAATGGTACTTATAAATGTATGTAAGATTCTGGTGAGCAAAAATTTTTTTTTTTTTTAATCATCTCACCCCAAGCAAGGCATTCCACTTCCACTATTGTGCATGGGGCTACATAGGGGAAGGTAAAGAGAAGGAGTGGTTAGACATAGGGAATGTCAGGAGGAAGGTGACAGATGAGTAAGGATAGCGAGTATGAGGGTTAGGTAGATGGGAAGAGTGCTTAATAGAATGGGAGAAGGTTAGTGTGTTAGGAAGTGTCTATTGACCTTACATTTAAACTCCTGGAGATTGTAGCTGTCGGGGAAGCAATCGTTTGGAAGAGAATTCCACAGTCGGGAAGTGTGAGGAAAGAAACTGTTGGAGTAGAAGTTACGGCTGCATTTTATCGGTTTCACTGTAAAAGGGTGGGATCTAGTTGCTAATCTAGTATCTAGTGCAAATTCGTATTTAGGGGGCACCAGTGATCTAAGTTCATCGGAGCAGAAGCCGTGAAAGTATTTATAGAAGAGACACAGGGAAGCTACGTCGCACCGGTGGGAGAGAGACTGCAGGCGGTCTGCCAAGTCGGTATCTATCACATTACAGACCCTCCTCTGAACCTTATCGAGGAGAACAGCAGGGGCACCCGACCAGATATGGCAGCAGTATTCAATGCACGGGCGGATGGTAGATTTGTAAATGTGCAGGATAGATTTAGACGGAAAAAACTTTCGGGCCCTACACAGAGAACCGACTTTCATAGCAATGGATTCGATATAGTCATTCCATTTGATGTCCGCTGAAAGTGTGAGACCAAGGAGGCGTAGTGTCTAGCATGAAATAGTAAAACAACTTTAGCTGTAGATTTTAGCAATTGATTTCATGTCGGTTGAAAATGTTAATCCAAGATGCAGTTGGTCACTCCTCTCCTGGAAGTTAGAATCAGCCATGATGGAAAGTAAAAAGAATTCTTTTATGATTTAAAAGGGAACAGTTTTTTTTTTTTAATAATCATATCACCCCAAGCAAGGCCATAACGCCACTGATGCGCAGGGGGCTACATGAGGGTAAAAAGAATGGAAAAGAGAAAGCCGGAAACCACATCCTAAACAGGGAACAAGGATGAGCCTCTTCGCCTGTTCAATAGACGTGGGTGGAGTGTGAACCGGGCGATAGTTTAGTCTATCTACTCCAATTGAAAAAAAAATAAAAATGTTTTTTGAGGCATTAAAATTTGCAAGGCACTCTGCCACATTTAAAAATACATCTGTGTGTTGAATTTTTTTTAAACAATTTAGTATGGCTACCTCTGTAAAAAAATTTTAAAAAAATAACATAGTATGCAGAAAAAAAGGCCCCAAATTTAATAAAATTTAAGTTTTTTTTCCACAAAATGTTTTTATTATTTAGAGGGAAGATCAAAGTATTTTTTTTTAATCATTTTTAATCCTTTCTAACACGTTCAAAAATTTGGTAAATTTTGTTAGTAACCAAATCATTACGAGAGTTTACAATGAACAATGTAATATTGTGTAAAAATAAGTAAGATAAAAATGTAATAAAACTATGAAATTAAATAATTTCATAAGCATTTAATTGCTTTAATAAATATACATTAACAACGTTATAGTCTGAAAAAAAATGTTTTTGATTAATGAAACTTTAAAAGAATTGTTTTCATTTTTTTTATTATAATAATTTATAAACTTTCAAAAAAGGCATTAGGCTATTAATATAATCACTTGTGAAAATCAGATTAAGTTAATTTTAAATTTGCTAAATTCTAAAAATATAGAATTTTAAAACCCAGAATTAACTTTTTACAAATGTGACAATCACTCAAAAATGGCTTAAAAATGGGAAACAAAAAATTTTTAATTGTAAACTTTTAGCTTCCAATCAATTTAATTTCTGTTTGAAATTACACTAGAGTATCTTGCTTACTGAAAATAATAAATTTAGCTTTCAATTAAAACTAAAATAAAAGCTTCAAGAAAACTTATTTTTAAAAATTCAATTTAAAATTTAGGTATCAAAAATGAGTGGAATTATTAAAATAGCATATTCAGTAGAATTTACAATTGTAAACAGCTGAAGACTAACAAGATTATTTCCCTTTATAGAATTTAAATTGACCATCTCATGGCTTTGCTACGAGGAACTTCTTTTTTTTGGGGGGGGGGGGGGTGTTGATTTCAATATTTGTTTCGCTAGTGGAACATGTTTTAAGATATTTAACGGTTTACTCATCCTATATATGTATGTTGGCTATCTTACATGACCTATAGTCTATATTTATTTAAATACTACAGTGAGTTGTAATGGTGTTGTGTGATGATTATGATTAGACACGACAATCTGAAAACTAAACCTGATTTTTCAAACATTTTTTACTTGAAATCGATTTTTATAAGAAAACTTTTGTAACTCTTTACTGATTGTTACAAAATTGATATCACTGGCACTATATTGTTTTTTTGTTTTTAATTTTACAGTAAGAAAAATAGACACAAAAAGAAAAAATTGCAAGGTAAAATTTAATCAAAACGCTTTTCAAAATAAACAAGAAAAAACAAAACTTAGTCTACGGCTTTTAATACCAGTTGTAGAATATCTTTGTAGAGTTGAAAAATCATTTTGTCTATACAACAATTTCAGTTTCCCGGTTGTACTTTTGCAAATGTCAGCCATGTTAGAAACTGCTGCAATATAGCTATTTTCAAATAGGAAACTTGGCTACGAAATCCTTCATACTGTAATTATTTACGCTATTTGGACTGTTGCCCTCATCTTTGTTGCCATATTAACGACATTTTGATCATTGTATGCACCTGTCTTCTTCAGGTGTTTGGTACTTTGAACTGGACCCTTTATTTCACCCACTGGGGGTAGATTGTTCAAGTTTCACATGTCATACCTCTTCCAGATATCTCAGTTTCAGTTATCATCCCTCTTCACTGAACTCTTCCAGTTCCTGTTCATCTCTACTGGAGCCAAGTTTTAAACTCCAAACTTTCTTTGGGTCAAGTCCCTGGATTCAACCAACACTTTTATTTACTGGGTCATGTATTCTTGAAAACACAATCTACCCTGGTGCATGAACTAAAGATTACAATTTGAAATTCCAAAAACCTGAAGATGGCAACAAAAGTGAAGACAACAGTCTGAACAATGTAAATAGTGTACATGATTTTATTTTTGCTTTCCATTGGTTAAGCAAACGTCATGTGTATCATAATCTAGTTGGCATATGTTGAATTTGGTTGATAATGTATGTGCACATTTCAATCTCTGGTAGTTGTCTGAACGTTTATTGGGGGATGTTTCATGTGAGTGAAAGAATTTAGGTTAAACCGGTTGTGGTTGTAGGGAGACAAATCTTAGATTAAGTTTCAATTTTATAAAAATTGATATAAAGCATGTTTATAGACAGCAAAATATTTCCAGGACTCCCGCTATGTATTTGCTACATAAATTGTTCTATTTCTAATTTAGGTGGCATTTATAAAATTAAAGTTATTGCCTGCTTTGTGTGTGTGGGTTTTTTTTTTTTATCCTTTCACCCCAAGCAAGGCATTCCACTGCCACTATTGCACAGGGGGTTACATAGGGGAAAGTGATGAGAAAGAGTGGTTAGATATAGAAAATGTCAGAAGGAGGGTGATAGACGTGTAAGGATACCGAGGATGAGGGTTGGGTAGATAGGAAGAGTGTTTGAGAGAATGGATGTGAGTTAGTGTGTTAGGATGTGTCTATTGACCTTACATTTAAATTCCTGGAGATTGTAGCTGTTGGGGAAGCAAGTATGTGGAAAGGAATTCCACAGGCAGGAAGTGTGAGAAAAGAAGCTGTTGGAGTAGAAATTGCGGTTACATTTTATCGGTTTCACTGTAAAAGGGTGGGACATAGTTGCTAATCTAGTATCTCATGCAAATTCGTACCTAGGAAGCACCAGTGATCTAAGTTCATTGGAGCAGCAGCCGTGAAAGTATTTATAGAAGAGGCACAGTGTTTTACTCTCTGGGAGGCAAGCCTGTTCCATGAGGTGCGATTGTCTATGATGGTTAATTGGTAGCAGCTTCGTTTTGTAAGCATTAAAATTTACGAGCCATTTCTTACCCCAATCCACTACGGATTGGAGGTCCTTTTCAAGCTCAGCAGCAACTTTGTCGCCCACACCAGATTTTTGATCGAGGCGAGAGTAAACTGTGGTGTCATCGGCATACATGCCTACTTGGGATCTTATGGCATTAAGGAGATCATTAATGTAGATCAGAAAGAGCGTAGGGCCTAGGAGAGAGCCTTGAGGGGACACCGGCATTCGTATGGTAGATCTGGGAGGCATCTCTGTTTAACACCACCTTCAATGTGCAGTTAGAGAGGAAAGACTGGATTAGGTCAAACAAATGTCCAGTTATGCCATAGCTCGGCAGTTTGTGTAGAAGGCCAGCATGCCACGCTCTGTCAAACGCTTTGGAGATATCAAGGCAACAGTTCAGGCTTCGTCATTCTTGTTGAGAACCTGTTATATATATATATATATACTCGGTGATGGTCGTTAGCATATCAGCAGTAGACCTGGTGAAGTGGAAACCATACTGTTTGTCTGAGAGGAGCCTGTGGGTTGTGAGATGCTGAACGACCTTGGCGTTGATAATGGCTTCGAACGCTTTGCCAAAGATCAGAAGAAGGCTGATAGGGCGGTAATTTGCAGGGTCCAAGGGTTCTCCAGTATTCTTAAATATAGGAACTACAGAAAAAGACTTCCAACAGACAGGAAAGCAGGAAGCAGATAGGCAGAAGTTGTAGAGCTTAGAAAGGACAGAGGAGAGTTCAGGAGCACGTTTCTTCAAGACTATTATTGGGATTCTGTCCCTTCTGCTCGGTTTGTGAGAGTCAAGTTTTGAGATTATGTTAGAGACCAGCGAGGGTGTAATATGGACATCATTCAGTTGAGCCTCAGTTCTAGGTGGGAAGTTGGGTGTTGAAACTCCAGACGAATCCAGTCTTGAATTGGTCGAGAACCTGCAAGCAAAGCATTCAGCCTTGTCCGCTGAGGAGGTGAGGACCTCAAATTCGTTGATGGTGGGGGAGGGGGGTATTGAGCACTTACTCTTGTTAAGTATGCTTTTACAGAGTTGCCAGTAGTCTTTGGTGCCAAACTTACAGGATGCTATGCATTGCTTCATTCTAGCAGCAATCAACATCTTAGCTTTGTTAAGTATCTTTTTACACTTATTACGAGCAGAGGAGAAAAGGCGCCTGTTTTGGTCCGACGCGTAGCTACAATAGAGCCGGAAGAAATGATTTCGGTGAAGCGGGCGAGAACCAGGGAGACGAATAAGATTTAAGCTGAAATTTGCTGGCAGGGATGAAAGCATCGATGCCAGCCTTAACCCAAGAGGAGACCTCGGAAGTACAGTCTTCGACGGGAAGACTAAAAACATTGTTCCAAGGGACGTCACAGAGGAAGTCTCAACGAATCCCAGTCTGCTCTTTGGTAGCAGTAGGATATTCCGTTGGTCTGGGTTTCTTGGGTAGGGTGGGAGTGGAATGAAATGTTGATGGAAACTACGGCGTGGTCAGAGTTTCCGAGAGGGCAGAGTTGTCTGGTAGTGCAGGAGTCTAGGATGGAAGTAAAGCAGAGGTCTAGTAGTGAGTCCCTTCCATTAGGGTTTGGGTGATTGAAAAATTCATGGTGTGGACACCAGCAAGGTCGGTGACAGTGTTCTCCAGCCACTTAGTGTGGTGGGCATTAAGTCACCAAACACAAATATATGGGAAGAAGTAGTGGTTAGTAATTGGGGCAGTTTTTTAATATGTTAATAATGCATTTTGTGACTGGTATATTTATGTAGAATGATTTTGACATCTAAGCAAGCCATAACCTTGTTTATCTACTGGATTAAGTCACCAGAACTTTTAATGTGGGTTGGGTTGATTGTGTCTAGGAACAAAGTTAAGGGTTTTTCAATTGCTTTAGCTAGTTTTTTTTTTGCTGGAGTTATGGGCGTGGCACTATTGATGCTAGACACAATGAAACTGATGGGTAAGGTATATGGTATGTGTGTATTGTAGGATGGTATTCTGTTAGTTTTGTTCAAGATTTGTTTTCATTTTTACAAGTTACTTGACTGCTTAGTTGAATTTACTGTCCATTTGTTGAATTTCTTGTACGTGTTATTTAAGAGGGATTCTAATTTTTCAATGTAGTTGTATGCCACTGCCTGGCCGGTCACTGTTGGTTTCGATCCAGTCAGCTGGTCATAGATTGTCACGGTTTTCTCCCTTGTCCCACATTGTGTTGATTAATCACAAGGTAGTCACGTGAGTTTTCCACTAGCTGTCTCTCTGCCGAGCTAAACCAAACCGGGAAGCGTGCACACAAGTTATAAAAGAAAGAAATATAGCACCAAGAAAAATAAGTGGACCGACGTCTATCGTGGTGTGAAACGATGTCTTTATATACCAATTATACACAATAGTCTCTTGAGTTCCCAATCCCTGCTTCTATCAATTGGTAGCGGAACAGATGTTTCTCAGGTAAATTGAATTATTCTCCTAAGTAATAACGAGAAATCTGGCTGGCCACAGCTCACTGCTCCGAACGGAAGTCTAAGTTCGTTATAAGTCTAGTCCACTTGTTGCTTGTTTTCCGGAATGTTATGGAAATTGCCAAAGTGCTGGGTTATTCTCTTTCAGTTAGCAATTTCAGACTTGTCTGCAAATTCTCTTCTTGTGTCTTTTAACTCTGGTTAGTTGATTGGCGACAGGCTTCTCTACAGTCGGCACCCAATGGCATGGCAATCATCTCTCTGTCTCTTTACTTCTTCAGCTGGTAACCGTCTTTGGTCATTACGTCTCTGGACTGGGAAATCAAACTCTCTACCACTCCAACTGCAACTGGGAACTGCATTCAGTTGTCGATCTCAAAAACTTTGTCTGGAAAATCGCTTCTTGTTTGTCTTTAACTCAGGTTGATTGGCAGGCGCTGTGGTTGGCGCCTATCTTTGTTGTTACATTTTTAAGCTGGTAACTGGAACTGAACTGCCTCGAACCGCCACTGAATCTTAACTGGAACTTTCTCCATACCAACTCGAATCTAACTGATTTTGGTCCCTCGGGACCCTGTATTTATGCCCATGCCATGGTGTGGGGCTGACAGTCGCTGGGTGTCTAATCCCCAGTCTCGGCAACCAATAAAATGCTACTTGTTGTTGCCTGTGGTTTACTCAATAGGATTAATCTGCTTTCCATGACGTCAATTGTTAGTTGTCTCCCCCTTTTGGGTCTTGTTCACAGGATTAATGGAATCTCTCTCAATCTTATGATGTCACCTTCCCATACCCCTTTTCTGGGCTGGACTTAATCGAATTTTCTCTGTCAAAAGTTTTCTTTCTCACAAAACAATTTCAGGGATTTTTTTTTTCTTAAAACAATAGGTATTAACCTTTTTGAACTGACTTCGCCCAAAACAAGTCAACAAGAGTCCATTGACATTGTTACCCAGATAACAATTTCTTCGCACCTGTATTTTTAATATCCCTTTTCTGAGTCACCTATATTTTCAACCCTGGTGTCAGTGAAAATATCTTTCTCTAAATTACTTCGGGACCAGTGTTATCTTAATTCTTTTCACAGTTCATGCTAGCAAGACAATCGGATACAAAATGAAATCTCCCCTTCCGATATCCAGAAAAAGAATAACAATTAAACTTATCTTTCCTTTATGTTTAGAATGACCATTGCTAGCTTTCTTTTGGGTGGGCCGAAATTGAAATCTATTATTTAGTGGCATTGAAACAATTTTAAGTTTTTTCTTTCTTTCTCTGGTCTTCTTTTTCTATTCTTTTGCGGGCAAGAAAAAATAACAATGACACTTGCCTTTATAGGTGGGCAGAAATCGACTATGACATTAAACAAATCCATTTCTCTTTTCTTTCTTCTTCTTCTTTCTGGGTTTAGAATAATAGAGAAATAGCATGTGTTATTTTTTGACCCTGCTTTCTTTTTAAAGATAAAGATTTTCCAGCTACAGTTAATAATTAGTTGATAAAATTAATCACCTCCATTTTCCTTTGCTCATATTTGGAGGATAAAGGAAATTTCTCTTAATATGTTCTCTTATGATCTATAATAGCAATTAGAAGATTTTCCGGTTATGGTTATTAATTAATTAATAAAATTAATTTTCGCCATTCCGCACCAAAAAATATTGTTCTAGTTGTTGGAGTTCATGCTGTCTATTCCACCTGAAATGGGATTATAATTGTTTTTATTCTTAAACAGTTTTTCTATTGCCAGTAGGCATCTCTTGGGTAGTGTTGTTTTCTTTGGTATTGATGAAGGTGACAGCTATGAGAGCTCATGTGTAACTCTTTTTGAAGGTATGTGTGGTGAAATCTATGGTTTTAGTTTTTTGGGGGAGGGGTTGTTATTTTAGTTGAAAATATTAAGCTGGAATTTAGTGCAATAGATGTTGCAAATAAGATCTATGTTATCGATCTCCCGCCACCTACTGCAGGTGCAAAGGTTGTTTAGTTTCTGTTTAGGTGATTTGCACACACACACACACACACACACACTATCAACTAAATCATGCATAGACCAACTAGAATTGCAGTACACACACAGCTTGATTGGACAAATACACATGAGGTTTGATTAACCAATGGGAAAAAATATAAAAATACTAAAATCTATCCTCCATATTTCATTTTCTAATGAAGCTTAAATAAAAGTGAAACATGTTCAATGTCTAAATATTTATTATTTGTTCCTTATCCTATCGTTCTAATCCATATTAGGTCTGTATTTGATCTATCAACAAACAATAAAGGAACTTTCTCAGATAACTTTCTTTGATCCTATTTTCCTGCAACATGATTTGATAATCTGAATGCAAAATGAACATTTCTATTTTTGAGTGGAAACTGAAATTTAGTGTGAATTAAATTATATTTAAAAATTTGAATGCAAATAGAATTTGTTTTAGGTTTTGTTTTTTCATTATGAAAACAATGTTGAAAATATTACACAATTCCTGTTCACACAAAAATGACAACAGGTATTTGCATTTACTGCTGTTTAGTAAACTATTTACTGTTCGGGCTTTACTAGTTTATTCATTTCAACAAGTTGGTCTAAATTCAATGTGCCTGAGTTAGCCTTATTAAATTTTGTCCATATAACATAAGCACAGAAATTACTTAAGTTGAGAAATTGTAATAAATCTATATAATTTGAAAAAAAAAAAGTATATATATATATATATATATAATATCATGTTCACCACAAGGAAGGCAATGAAATCACTAAGACAAGGGGTGTGAAAGAATTGATAAGAGAAAAGAGTCATCAAGAAGACAGCAGATAGCAATTGACATTGCATTTAAATTTTTACAGATTAAAATTGGCTGGAAAGAATGGAGCCAGAAGGGAGTTCCAGAGAAGTTTGAGAAAGAAACTGTTAACATAGAAAATATGGTTACATCTAGCCAACTCAGTTATCAGCTCTCGATACCATTCTAGTACTGCACTTAAGTTCAAAAAGTCCAGGTATCATAGCAAAGAGGTCATTCAAACAATTACTGTGGAAGTTTTTGTATAAAAATCACAGGGAGGCAACTTTATGACTGTGTGAAAATGACTGAAGCACAGATGCCAGATCAGGACCAATAATATTGCTAATTCTTTAGATTTTATCAAGAATATATATAAATAAGAGCAACAGACCATATGTGGCAGCAATATTCTGAGCATAGGCAAATGGTAGACATAGATATGTAAGATAGATTCTGGAGAGAAAAATTGTCTAGCATGACAGTGGACTGACTTTCTCAGCAGCTGACCTAGTAATGGATTCAATATAATCTTTCTACTTCATGTTGGCCTGAGAAAGATGGCAATGAGTCACTCTGGAAGGTTAGCATCAGCCATGCTGATGGAAGGAAGGCTGAAAAGGGACTCTTGGAGATTTGATAGCAGCTTAGTTTGGAGCCTTGTTTTGTTCAAGTTAGCAACAGCCTGAAGGTCGTTTCTGACATCGGCCAATTTACCCTTATCAAACTGATCAGGTATTGAGGCAGGAGTAAAAAGAAGTCATCAGAAAGGTCATTAATGAAAATGAGAAACAAGAAGTGCGGCCACTCAGGATAACTTTCATTTAGTGATTTGATAAGAAAGACTGAATCAGTTCAAAAAGTCATCAGGAGACACCATAACATTTCAACTTGACCAGAAATGCCAAACCCTGTCAAAAGCTATAAAGATGTCTTGATCTTTACCATTCTTATCTAGAGTTTGATAGATTTTTTGTGATCATCTTCAGTACATCAGCAGTTGACCTGAAGAAATGAAAGCTATATTGCTTGTGTAAAAAAAAAAAAATAAGGCCCTGAGATATGAAATGCTTAACCAATTTGGAACTGGTAAGGGCTTCTAGAAGTCAACTATTGAGCTATTAGCCACTACCTCTAAAAAGAGGTAGAAGGCCAATAGATCAACAGTTTAAAGGGTCGGATGATTCACCCAAGTTCTTAAAAACTGGAACAACAGACAGGAAAACAAGAGGCAGCAAGGCATTTACAGTTTAGAGATAACGGGACCCAGTTTGGGGCACATTTCTAAAACACTTATTACAGGGATACCATCATATTCACATGCTTTGTGGGGATCTTGGTTAGAGATGATAGCAGAAACCATAAAAGGGGTTATATTCACATCACTCAACAGAGACCCAGTTCTAAATGGGAAGTTAAACAAGGATAGTTCAGATGAGTCAAGAGTAAAGTTTAATGAGAATTTATGGGCTCAACAGTCAGCTTTATAAGCAAAAGATGTTAACACCTCAAATTGACTGAAGAATAGAAAAATTCCTATTTAATTCACTATTAGAACCACCAGTAATCATGAGAGACAAATTTGTTAGATGCAATATGGTGTCACATTCTTTCAATAGAGTCTTTGCTCCTTCAAGGACATGGCTAAATTTATTACATGCAGCCCTGAATAGGTATTTGTTGTAATGAGAGCTGTCACACTGGTATAGTTGGAAATAGTGGTTTCTGCAGGCTCTAATGGCAAAGCATGCTGCTGTGAACCATTTGGAAGATTAAGTTTTCACACAGTATTTCTGAAAGGGAATGAAAGCAACAATGCCAAGAGAAAACCTCAGTGGCACATTTTCAATTTGAAGGTTAAAAATGCCAGTCCAAAGGGCATCTCGAAAAAAGTCATGGAATGAGTTCTAATCAGCATGCTGATAATGAAATCTTAATAGATACTAACAGAGTAATCCAAGAGGACAGTACTGCTAAACACAGCAAGAGCAAAGAGAGGCAGTAAGTAATAAATCACGTTGCTTGGGTTTGTTAAGGAAACGCATAGAGAAACCATGATTTAAGCAATGGAAAAATTGAGTGAATACCAGCCGCATTGAGAACATTAGAAACGTGTCATGGTGCACATGAAAATCACCAAACAAAAAGATTTGTGTGTGTGTATGTATATATATATATATATATATATATATATATATAAAATACACACACACTCTAGAATAGGTTATTTTTGTTACTCACTACTTAATTATTTTTAGAACATTTTATTTTTTGAGTTCATTGCACAATCTGCAGGAAATTGCAATTTTATTTTAAAAGCAGTTAAATTACTTTTGCTGATTAAGATTTCAATAGAGAGAGAAATATTTCTGAGTTAAAGATTTTCTCCACAACATTAGGTTGAGTCCATTTGTTTTGTTTGAAAACAAAGCAGAATTGCTTAAATTGACTGATAAGTGAGAATAACAAAACGTTTATTTGAAAATCGAGAAAATAACCTTCAAATTCAAATAATCAGTTTTTGAAGCAAATGCTGCTGCTATTTCAAATTAATTGGGGATTTTTATTTTAAACATGCCTCATTTCTGTGCCTCATTTTGATAAAAAATTTTTTAGAGACAACAAAGAAATTAATTGTTCTATGTGTGTGTGTGTGTGTGTGTGTGTGTGTGTGCGGGCAAACATCAGATTCTTTTAAAGGGTCTCTTGGTTGGATTAGGGGACTTTTCAGCACCTCATGATCTCATCTACTGAATATATCATTTAATTGGTAAAATAATAAACTCTCTGGCACAGAAATCAAAATTTAAAGGTTTGCACTGAACCAATACGAGAAACAGATGCTCATGTCTCTGTCCTGGGAATTGGTGCTGCCTGATAAATAAATTTATTGTCCAAAATTATTTTGAATCTATATTTCATTAAAGTTATGATCATATCAAACTATTTATCATTTTTCTGCATGGTGAAAAAAAAAAAAAAGTGTAACACAATTCATGATTTTGAAGCTCGGAATATTGTTATAAAGAGTTTGCAAATGTCACTGATATATCTAAGCCAAGAGTGGATACCTTCTTGATGGTGTCATTTTTAAGGTTACTACTTTAGAATATTAAATTTAGTTGTTTTAAATTTGATCCTAGCAGCATGTCTTTGGCTTGTTGTCCATTGGGTATGCTTGTCCATTGCATCAAGCAATCTAAAAAGGTTTATCCAAACAATTTGGTGATCTTATTCACTCTCCACACATGGTTACCATTTGTAAAGAATGGAGGAGTTTGCTTTCAATTAATTTTACAAAATAATTGAATTGTTAATGAACTAACAACAATTACTAAAATATTTTGTCTAACATCAGGAAAAATACAGCACAAGAAATTTTTTTTTAAGAGGCTCTGACGTTAATACAAACAAATTCAATAAGTGGCACAGTTGATTAGCAAAAATGCACGAGTCTGTAATGACCTGCTTGCATCAATCAGTGTTTAAAAGATCACTGCCAAAATTTAGTTCTGTTATAGACATTTGATCTTTTTTCAGAAATTTCCAAGCTTCCGATAGGCTCACTAAATATTTGCAATTATTGTTATTACATGCTTTCCTATTTAGGCCTACATGTTCATTTTAGTTGCTCAAAACTTTCGATCATGACACTCTTCAGCCTTCTACACTTTGCGGGGAACAAAGAATTTGGTTAGAAATACCAAGAAGGTAATACTTTGAATACAAAGATGTCAAACAAGCATTCAGGTCCAAATAACAAAGCATATAATAATGATAATTCCTCAACTCAAAAATTCTGACAAAAACTGTAAATATTAATTTTGCCAGCAGATAAAAGTTTGAAAACATCTGGAGAGTTTTCGAATTTAATTTTGGAATGTCTTCAGTTTGTATTTCTCTGATATTTTAATAATAATTATATTTGATTCTCATATTTAAGTTATGCATGATAATCAATGGTCATTGCCTGGTGAAAAACTTTAAACCCTGACTACAGGTTTTCATTTGGATTGAACATTGAATCTGTGATTGTTGTGAGCAAGATACATGACATCATACCTGAAAACGTCCACGTGGTGTCACAGAGCAATTAAAAAGAAAATTAATGGAGTGCGCTTACACATATGTAAAACTCTCTCGCTCAACCAATCAGCTGATTCATCATGGTCTATAAAATGAGTGTGTCTGAAAGTTTTGGAAGTGGGGGTCGAGGGAGCCGATGATAATGCTGAGAGATAACTGCCCTATATGAGAGACGACTGCCCTGTTCCAGTGGGTCATTTTTGGCAAGACAGCTACAAGCTATTTCAGCAATTATGGCTTTTGATCCTAAACTGATACCGCTATTTGATGGAAGTGATTCTGGACCGTCAGTTATCAAGTGGATAGAAAAGGCAGAATTGATATGCCAACTTAGCGCCATAAAGGGTATTCAATGTGTAGTGCATATGCACCACCTGATAGATGCATAGGAACCAGCAGGTGGGCAAAGAAAAGAAGACTTTACCTGCATCAAAAAAGCTTTGTATATGGCATTTGCTCTGGGCTCCATTACAGCTTGGAAGCAATTTGTAGCACGCCCCTTGCAACCAGGAGAGATTGTCAATGTCTTTTTGGCCAAATTGCGTGAACTTTCAGTTCTGGTTGGTGGTATGGCAGATAGAAGTCTGATGTGTGTGTTTATCGCCGGGTTGCAGGAACATGCTGAGGAATTGCTCCAAGCCTCTTCCCAGTTGGATGATATGGACATTTCACAAGTGCTAGCTCAAGCACACACCATGTTAAAGAAAAGTCCTGCAGATATTGAACAAGTGGCAGTAGCTGTATGATCATCACGTTGTCAGGTGAAGGGAGTTGATGCACCAACAAAATGTTAAGTGTGCATTGAGCCAAATCACTTGGCATGCAACTGTCTCTCAATGGCGTGAAACATCAAGGAAAGAGAATGCCGGACCCTGAAGACCAGCCTTGTGCTCTTGGTGTTCTCAACATTGTATTTTGGCTTTAATTTCAGTTGAAAATAAAGACAAAAATTCTCCAACATTTGGATAATCCTTTATTAAGTTGGTTCTAAGCTTTCGGTTCACATGAGCCAACTTCAGAGAGGTTACATGGACGTTAACATAAAAAACACCCACCATCAGTGACGATTTTATCTTGTGTTGACATAAAACTTTGCTAGGCAGCAATAACAGTTACCAAAAATAGCAAACGCAGTTCGTAAATTTGTAATGCGGTTCTATGACGTCACACCGTGTGAGAGCTTGAAATGATAACAAGGCCATATATTTAAATGCAATGTAATGTGTTATGACCAGATTTAAATGTGATTTTATTAAGTGTGGGTTAGAACCAACTTAATAAGGGATTATCCAAATGTTGAAGAATCTTTGTCTTTATTTCACCTGAAATTAAAGCCAAAATACGATGTTTAGAATGGCTCATGATTAAACATAATAGACATTAAGGCATCCTACTACCCAAGGCCTAAAAATATCCCCAAGAATATTTAATATTAAAGTGTGCACTTATTTATTCCCTGCTGAAATAGAAATGCTTTTATAGGATGCCAAATACGGTAGCCCACACCTCCACCAACCTTTTGGTAATAACATCAAATTAAAGAAAAAAAATGCAAAATGGCAACAGCACTGATTGGCTGAAAGTAAGGCAACCATTTCAGAGTTCACATTTTGGCCTTCCTAAATCTACAAGTATCACGAATGCCTCCAACCCCATATCAGTAATTTTAGATTCAAAGTGTCAAGCCAACTTTTTCAGATAATTTGAATTCAGAAATTAAACAAAGTTTTTAATCAAATGGTGACTGTTACCATTAATGGCAATGAAATGTTATTGAATTTGTTTTTTTATAGTTCACACACAGTAGATATCATTTTTCTATTAAAAAGAACTTTAAAATAATTTATGTACATGTTTTTTTCTCACGTTAAATATTTCTTTTTCTGAAGAAAAATAAATCATTAAAAATGACCATACAATTTGTTTTAACTGAAATTTCTTTCCATAAATTTTGAGATTCAACATAAGGACACTTCAGATCCAAACTGACATGATACCTTAGATGACAAATGAAGTCTTGACACTTTGGTTGGATGTCTTCTCTAAACACAACACTTAACTTCCAGGCTTGAATGACAGACCAATATTAAAGCATCAAGACAAGCATTTTACAACGATAGCAAGTAGCTATTAACAAATACAAAAGAACATACAACAGTCAACTCAAAAATATCTCCTGATAATCGTTACATAAAAATAAATATTTGATTTAATTTTTTTGAAGTGGGAGGGAAAACAAAAAGAATTATTTTAGAAATGGTAGGCGTTCTAAATTATAAGTTATTTTCTTATGTAAGAATAATAACTATTTTCAATGAAATGAATGTTTTGTTTTCAATTCTTCAATTCTCAAAACTTGAGATTTTAAAATCATAAATCACCAAAATATTTTACCAATGTTTTATAAATAATCATATTGTTTTTGTTCGATGAGGAAAAATATAGATTTATAATTTTGTTCGCTTTCTCTATCTCTTTTTCTCTCCCTCTGTACAAAAAATTTAGAATGAGGCAACAGTGGTACGATCAAAATAAAATATTTCAAATGGAAAATGGAACCAAAGGGAAAAAAAAAAAGAAGATGATTATTCATAAAAGAGTTTTTTTATATTAAGAATATTCAGGTGGAATGAGAGAAATACAAATGGAAAAGTTTCAGAGACATGGTCTACCTTCTGTTCTGTCGGCCAGTAATTCTTACTGTGGGTAGTCCTGGATTGGGATTAGGGTTTACCTTTGTTTGTTGAGGAGTTAGAGTGTTTCTGGCTGGTGGTGGTCTACTAGGGCTTGTGGTTCGTGGTGGAGGAGGAGCACTGTAACCTGTTGGGGGAGGATAATGGGGAATTGGCTGTTGATACAGAGGAGTTGTAGTTGTACCTGTGTTCACCACCTTATAAGTTCCTTGAGAGGTTGGGGTTGGAGCTGGGGGCGGTGGTGGATAGTTTGGTTGATACCCAGACTGCAGTGGTGGGGGGTAGTTAGGAGCTTGGTAACTACCTGGAAGTGTTGGTGGTGGTGGAGGTGGTCCAGTCGTGGGAGCAGCACCAGTAGCTGGTTGTGGAGGATAGGTTCCAGGTGGTGGATATTGATATATATTAGTATCTTGGGGTGGAAGGCTGCTCGGTGGGGGTGGATATGGTCTCGAAGTGGGTGGGTATCCAGGGGCAGTTGGCTGGGGAGGAAAGGGAGGTGGAGGTTGGTAGTTGGTTCCAGGAGGAGGAGGAAGGTACTGTGGTGTTGGAGGATTAACAAGCCCTGTCTGTGGAGGAGGTGCAGTAGTATGCAGGTCAGTCACTTGGGATGGGCGACTCTGGCTGATAAGAGATTGAATGTTTTGTGTTCCCTCATGAGACATAAATGAAGACGAATACATTTGAGAGGGCATATAGGGATTGTACTGTGAAAAAGTGTCATTGTTTGTTGGATAATCGAGATTTTGGGAGTCACTATTTGAACATTGGCTCACCATTCCCTGACCAGTGATAGGACCAATTGGTTGACCAATCTTGGGAGCAGATATTTGCTGCTGTTGTGATTGCTGCTGCTGTTGTTGTTGTTGTTGTTGCTGCTGCTGCTGCTGAGTGTGTTGTGGCTGTTGCTGCTGGGGTGGTGGTGGTGGCTGTTGGGGTGGCTGTGAGGTAACTGGCCCAGTAGGGTTAGAAAATGCTGAAGAAGCAGTTGAAGATGGAGGTGGTGTTTTTGATGTTGTCGAGGGTGCTGATGGCGGCTGTTGCTGTTGTGTGTTAGTAACAGAACTCCTTTTGTTACTGCTGCTGCAGTCATTGATGGCTAATTCACTCGAGGAGGATGAGGACGAAGAAGAAGCAGCATCATTTCGGGAAGAACTTCTGTTTTGTTTCATTGGTGGCTCTATTGGTGAAGACGGCGTCTGTACACGCACATACAAAAAGAAAAGGGGGGGATATATAACTTAATAGATATGTGAAGAGTGATCACATTGAAAACGATAATTATGTTCATAGAAATTGCAACTCTGGATTTCTCAAAATAAAATCTACAGTGGAATAGATGTTTTATAATGCTTATAACATTTCAAGTCTAATAAATTTAATGTCATTTTAATGATTACTTCTAAAATGTTCAGTCATTGAGAAATATTTTCAGCAAATATTCTTTATATTCTGAATAGTAAACATTGTTTCTTTTTTTTTTAGAAATCTTGTATAAATAATTTTCTAGGCATCAAAATTTTCCCCAAGGATTGTCAACAATGTACTGCAGTTGACCAACTACATATAAAAAAAAAAAAAGGGCTGAATAAAATTCAAACCAATGAGAATGATGATGCTGGGAACTTTTGAATTACTATATATTATTAGGCTGATGCAAAAGAGAATCCAAAATGTATTATCAAATTTGGTAAGGCTTTCATAGTTTCAAATTAAAAATAAAGTCGAATGTTTGTGCAATTTTTAATAGAATTAGTTTTTGAAAAATCTACTAACTTCTTTTTTATGTGATAAGTTATTTGGAAATTTGAGAAAAACTTCCACATAAAAAAGAACAAAAATCAAAATTAGGGTCTTAATTTAGATTCTGCTTACAGTTGTATTTTCATTTCTTTAATGAATCAGTTGGAAAAAGATTTTTTATTGATTTTTTGCGGGGGAACAAGTATAGATTAAAAAAAATCAAAGAGAATGAATGGTAAATATATCTTGAAATGTGCATTCTTAATAACAAGAATCTATCACTCTTAAACATTTTTCTCTTAATATAAAACGCAACTATTCTTTTGCCTTGATACATCAAATCGAAACTACTCACTGTCCGGTTTCTCTTTGTGACTGACATTTGTGGTGATTTACTGGACACAGCTGAGTTGCTACTGTTAGTACCAGATTGACGTTGAGTGATCATAGGAGGAGATTCTTCACGTTTTTGAGGACTTGTTGAATATAAATCAAGAACTTGATGACAAATATCTGAAAAAAAAAAAAAAAAAAAAAAAAAAGATAAACTGTGATCTTAATCATTTGTAAAAGTCAACAGATTCAGACCATGAAATGTGTGTGTGCACACATACATCTATAAAATCTTGATTCCCACTCTTATAGATGTATTTATTTTTAACTGTTATATCAGATATTAATAAAAACTTTAAACAAAAAAACATTAACATTTCTGATTAATGTAAAACTAATACATCTGATTCTTCCAAATTTCTTTTTAACATATTTGTTGAATGTAGAAATCAATAAACAATATTTTCTATAAGAAATATTGATAATTATTTTAAACTATATCTTGCTAAATAAATTAAATTAATATTTTTGTTGGTACGACATATGATCAAGACCATTAAAAAAAATTATTCTGTTCAGCTAAAAGGCAATCCCTAAAAATTGGTACAGAATTGCACCAATTAGGTTAAAATACAATTGCAAATTATTGACACTAACTTATTGAGGTTAGTGTAAAAAATCTTTAGAATATTATCTAAATAAAAGGCTTCTTAAAAATGACTCATGAATGAGAGATAAAGATGAAAATATCTTCAGATGTCAACCATAATGATTTATTTGCATCATCATCATCATCTGAAGTGAATAATATGCCAAAACTAATTTACCTTCCATTAATTCCATGGTGATACCCTCCACAAACCATTCCCACCATTTCATCCGGCTGCCAGGAGGTTTTCCTTCCCAATCTTGGATATCAAACTTGGATAGACGACTAGCAAGATACATAAGGGACACAGCTATAATTTCTGCTTCCCACTGGAGACACAGTGTCGTACACAGACTGAAAAAGAAGATTACATCAAACGAGGTTAGCAAAACAAAATTCAAAAATTTAATAAAGACTAATTAACATGAAGTCATACTGCCAACAGACAAGGACAATGGCAGTAATGGACAAATTGGAGTAGCCAGAAAATTTGATTAACCTAGCTTGGGATGGTAGCTACAGAACATAAAAAAAAAAATACAATTAAACTTTGAACAAACAAGAGGAAGCTGACACAGATCCTGAGCAAGAACCAAGATTAGCTCATGATAAATGTATAGACAGACAACTGAATATCATAGTAAGCTGATACATGTGTATGATCATTTCCAAATTCACAAAGAAGGTATTCCACTGAATCACATGAGGAAAAAAACAAAAACATTACAACAATTGGCCTTTCTGGAATTACTAATAACTCACACAGTATAGGTTTAATAAATTCATATGTCATAAGCCAATATTCACTAGACAATAACTGATAATCCCCCACTATTCATAGACAGCATCAATAAAAGGAGCATCTGCTTGTGTACAACATTGAGCTAAACTCATAAGTGGTGTCTTAGACAAATACCAACAGAAGTGACTAGCATTACAAACACCCTTCAAGGTAACAACTACCCTGAAAGCATAATATCAGTATTCGCAAGCAGAGACTGAGCGGGTGGAAATACAACAATAAAAAATCTGCTATAGTCTGTACTATACACAAGGGGTATATAATAACTACAAAGATTAAAAAATCTACTGCCCAACTATTAGGAAAGTATTCAAATGCAGTTCACTCCTCTGGAGATATTACTATTGAACCAAGTCCACCTCAGAAAAGAAAGTAACTAAGAATTTGAAGTGTGACACTATCTCACGCAGTGATGCTTTCCCTTCTCCCGCGGGGGATACTTTCTATTGGTTGGTTTAAAACAATGGAGAGAGAAATTGACATTGGTGATATTATTAATGTTTTATTGCATCACGCGATATGAGCTTAGGAAAAAAAAAAAATTTTAGTACCATCAAGTGCTTCTAAAAACACGGGAGCATAAAATAAAGTTATTTTGGATAAATATACATTTCTCGTCTTTCATGATTTTCTCGTCTTTCATGATTTTCGCCTCTTTTCATGTTCAATATAAATTTCCTTTAGATTTTAAATGTTGATTTCACTAATCTGAAAATGCATAGACAAAACAAGTGTCAGAGTGATTTGATAAGGCCACCCGAAGGCCAAGGCCACTGTTGAATACAACAGTCCGAAATAACTGGAGACTTATTTTCATTGGCTGAAGACTGTGAGTCGGCCGGATCCCCAGAGAGGATCGAAATTGGTTATAAAAATAGATGCTCAACACGAAAAGTTCAGTTGGGAAGCAGTTTGTTCAGATTTCGGGGAGAGAACCACACCGCCACATTTTCTGCCAGCGGCTGCACCCGATTAAACACATTCCGTCAGATTCTGTCAAGAACCCGAAAGAACTTTGCTGTTTTAGGAGTACATTTCAATGCTAACGAAACTTAGACAAAATATTTAATTTAACGATTGGAAGCTATAATGCTTTTCTTTCTCTTTCCGTTACAACCAGCATTTTAAACAACTGTATATCATTTCTGATGATTCCATATCATTTTCGACAACTGTATTCCTGGGAATAGAAAGACTTTTTTTTATATAAAGACATTCTTCGTAGATCTCCAGGCTTGTCCGATTTCGTTCATTTATTTTATTAATTTTTTTTTTTTGGTGCCGTAATTTTTTTTTAACTCAAGTGTACACCAGTGTCCGGACTGGCTAAAAGGGACGACTATTGAAATTGCACGAGACTTCTGGAATCTAATCACAACGTGGGACAGTGTTCCGTTGTTGCAAAAGACGTCCTGTAGTCCAGCTTTTGTGGCAACATCATCGAGCAGGATTGTCGCGACCAGGTGGCAGTGTCACAACTGGGATCGTCACGACCATCAGTGAGAATGAGCGTCACATTAGACAGACGGGCAGTCCGGCCTGCGGTAGTATCACAGAAGAACTTGTGAAGAGATATGCACTCCAGTATTTTCTTTGTTTTCTTCCATGGTATTATGTCTAACACAAAATGGCAGACATAATACACACTGTTTAAAGTAAAAAAAAAAAAAAAAATGGGTTGTCTGTGTCTGATTTTAAACATGGATATCCACTAAAAAATAATGTCTGCAGTTATAAAAATGTTTGGTTAAAAATAAATCCATTAACTCTTTAGAAATGTATACACACAGATATATTTTAACTTGCTAGAATTCAACCAAGAAGTTCTGTAGTTTTTGTTGTTGCATTTTTCCAGTTTTTGAAGAAAATGTATATCAGGATCAAAATTGGGGGAAACTGTTCAAAATTCATAATTTTGTTCTGATTGCATTCAAGCACTTTCATTCAAACTGGATATTATTAGTATGGTAGACAAGATTTTATTGGTTACATACTGACATTTTTTTTTTTTGAGTTTTTTGGAATTTGAATTATAAAAAAAAGACATTAAGCATCACTCATTTAACAATTACTTTTCTGAGAAAAGCCAGAAAATAAATTACTGAAATTATCAATTGGTTGCAAAAAGCCAAATTTCAAATAAAATTGTTAATATTAAGTTGCCTCATATTTTTATTATTAAAAGAGAAAAATACAAACCACACACATGCAGCACTTAGTAATAATACTTTAAAAAGATATGAAAATGTATGAAAACATTTCAGTACAAGGATTATAGGAAAGCATTTAATTAGACAACAAATATATTTTAAGTTAGACAAATAAAGGTCCTTGTCATAAACTGGAAAATAAAAAGCAGATGATCACTTATTGATCATAAGTTGTGTATAAAAAGTAGGCTCTGTTCAGAGTCAGTTTAGCATCTATAATAATTATATCATTCAGTTTTGATATTACATTTAGAGGCTTCAAAGTCTTTTGGCATTTTTGTTTAAATATAATCAATATGCACCATAAAGTTAAGTTTACTATCTAGTATGATTCCTACATATTTTATTTGATGGTCTATGGAAATTAAGTGTCCATTTAATTCTTATTCTGGATCCAAGTGGTAGTCCCAATTTTTTTTTTTACAGGAATGCATACAAACAGTTTTTGTTTTGGAGGAATGCAATCCATTTTCATTTGTCCGTTTTTCCATCTTGTTTAAACATATTTGTACATATCTTTCAAAGGAAGGCAAGTTTGTTGAAGAGTCTTATATTGAGGGATCATCTACCTATAGAGATTTTTCCATTCTTGTATAAATGGTTTTAATAATACTATTTTGAGAATAAATAATATAACTGATAAAATGCTACACTGAGGTACTCCTGCCTCCTGCTTGTGTGTGTGTGATGCTGTATTTCCATTTTGTACATTGAAATCTTTGATTTGATAGGAAGTTTTGGACAAATATAGCCATTCTTTCTCTTATTCTCATCTTGTAGATGTCTTTGAAGATACTATACTTCCATGTGGTATCATAAGCTTTTCCAAGACCAAAGAATATTGACACAAGATAATGCTGAACAAAATAATCACGAATAAAGGAGTCTAACCATACAAGGGGATCATTGGTTCCTTGGTTTTTTCGGAATCCACTTTGGTAGCTAGATAAGAGATTGTTTCTCTTCAGGCACCACACTAGTTCAGCATTTACCATTCTCTCCATTATCTTGCAAATGCAACTTGTTAAAATGGTTTTTGCCAGGTTTAGGAATTGGAACAATAACAGATTCAAACCACAATATTGGAAATTTGTTTGAACACCATATACCATTAAAGATCAGGAGTATTAAGAGAGACTTTTCTGGCAGGTGTTTTAAAAATTGGTAATGAATTTCGTCTGAACCAGTTACAGAGATTTTACTTTTGTTTATCGAGTCTTTTAGTTCTGTTATAGTAAAGAGAATACTGTATTCTTCTTTGAAGTGAATGCATGTTTTTCTTGTTCTATAATGCTTTTATATTTTTTTTAAATTTATGAGTGTAGTGATTTGTAGAGGAGTTTCTTTGAAATTATGTTGATATTAGATCAACCATTTTTTTTTTTTCATTAATTTTCCTTATTTCCATGTTTTATTTACTGGGGTTTTGTTGGTTAGTCTAGAGATGTAATTTTGCCAAGAATCTATTTTGGACTTAATTATTCTGCATGCTTTTTCTCGAGTTTGCTTGTAGTTTTGTAGGTTGAGATGTGTAAGAACATCTTTTTATCCTGGTTTTAACTGCTTCTCTGCATTTTGCTGTAAACCAGGGTTTTGATTTGGTATGTAGTTTAAAGGGAGATTTGGATATTGTTGGTCTTGCTATTTGTGTTAGTATGTTTGTAAAGGGGACTATAGGTTCTGGGTCATTGAGAATTTCTATGTTGATTTGGAATAACCAGAGTTCATTGAATCTTAACCAGTTAGCTTCGCACAGTTGCCATTTTGGATTCCTTTCTTCAAGGAAAATAGGTGAATTGTCACTACCACATTAGTCATCATGAACTTTCCATTGAAAGTCCATAAAAACTGATGGGGAGCATATGGTTAGGCTGATAGCTGATGTTGATCCAGTAGGTATGTATAAATTTGATTATTAAGGATACATAGATCAGATGATTCTAGTAAAGATTCTATAATTTCAGTAGTTTGATTGGGGTTCCTACAGACCCACATTTTGCTGTATGAATCAAAATCTCCCATTAATAGAAATGGAATGGGAAGTTGGCCAATTAGCCTTTCAATTTCAGTCTTATTCAGTCTGTGTTTGGAGGAATATAAATTGAACATATGGCTATTGTTTGATAAATTGAAGACTTCACTGCCATGGTCTGTATATTTGTAATTAATTTTAGTTTTTCATGTAGTATTAATTTTTTTTTTTTAACTAATATTGAAGTACCCCAACTTGGCCTATTTTCTATTGTTGATATATATTTGTGATAAGTTTCATATTCTTTAAAGATGATGATGTCAGTTTTTTGAGAAATGTCTTCTACAAGCAAATTGTATTTGGATTGTAATCTGTAAGGAGTTGTTTGATTTCCTCATAGTTTGGTTTAGCACCTCTAGTTTCATTGTATGAAACTTGTGTTCCATTTGTCCATTTGAGTGATAACTATTTTATTGAGTGGATCTTAAGGATGAATATGTTTTTGGTTATCTATTTCCATAGATTGTATAGTGTTTGTTTTCCTTGTTTGTGAACTTCTTTTTTGTTGATTATTTTAGTTCTTTTCATTTTGGGTTTTTTTTCTAATTATTTTTATATGGATTATCATCTTGCTTTTAATTCTGTTTCTTCTGTTTTTTGGATTTCAATTTTTGTATTGAGGTTTGATTGATTTTTTTTTTCTTAGAGGTTTTCATTTGGAAAGTTTTGAGGTTGCTAGTGAGTTTCGTGTTGAATTTATATTGTTTACAGTTTTGGTTCAGGGGTAGCGGTTGTTTCCAAGTTTACAATATGATTTTTTCATTCTTGAATTAAGAATGTTAGTTCTTGTTTCACATAATTTGCTTAATATTAGATTTTCATAGGTATAACTTGATGTTGTTTGGGTAATTTTTGCATATGATGGTGAATTAGAATTTGTTTTGATGTTTTTCCTTCCTTTTGAGAAAGGATGAGAATAATTTTTAATATATCTTCCTCCAGATTTTGCAGTCCCTGTAAGTTGCCCTATGATTTTTTTTATAATTTGGGCATGTGCTCTGTGCAATTAGGGTCATTCTCCCCACATTTTCCACATACTAACTTCCTTGTACATTTATTCTTACCCTGTTCTTATCTTTGGCAGGTGAAGCATTTTAATGGCTTTGAAATATCTTTCTACTTTGGAAACTATATCCAATTTTTATTTCATGTAGTGCATCAAAAGTAATGATATAGTTGTTGGTATCTATAATTCTGATATGTTTTTATATCTAGATTTACTGTTCATAACTTCCTCAGATGCACACAGTGTGGATTCAGTGCTTCTCACCAGGTTTTTGGAAGAGTTCAAAAATTGGCATGAACAGACCCTTACCTTTATGTCATGAAATTTGGTCATCCTTAATAGAGTTTCAGTATCATGGTTTTCTTTGACTTCTATTAGTAACATATTATTTCTAGTTTATTTTAACCGTTTTTGGAGTTATCCAAGATGCAAAGATTTTTTTTTATTACAAAAGATGACAACTTTGTTATTAGTTTGTCTTCTATTGGTTTTATTATTATAAATTTCAACAATTTTTTCTCTGATTTTCATTATCACTTTCTATGTCTATATATGTTGTAACCATGAAAGGTTACTGCATGAGTAATCACCAAAATGGTGGTTGGGAATAAAAGTATATCAACAAGTACAAGACTCACATGTTGCATGAAGTAGATAACTGCTAGTCAGTATGATCACTATACTTTTCTCCAAAAGTGTCCACATATTTAAAAGGATAAGAACATCCAATTCCTGTATATAGGTAGGTATACAACACCCCATTTTTATTTTTTAGATTGGCTCTTTACAGGGTCATTATTTTTTAATTTTAGGATTGGTATCAATTCTTTCTGTATCCTTTCTCTTCCTTTTACACCTTATCCAGATGTCTATTTCTGGAGCTTTTTGTGGAATGGGTACATCAAATGTATCAAAGAGAACCTCCAGAGGTTTCACCTCATCTGAAGAATTGTTCTCTTGATCTGCATGCCTCTTTTTATTTGGTTGTAGTGCCTTTTATACACTAATTCTGGTCCTTTAACCAGATATACCATTTTTTCGATTCTTCAGACAATAGTACCGACTTCCAAATAAGTCTTATTGACCTGATATATGCGGTAAAAAAACTTTTTGACCAAAATTCTAAAAGTCCTTCCCAGTTTTTTTTCTGTATGCTCATATTTTTTCCCAGTTTAAATGAGTTTATCAAATACTGATCGCATCTTACACGCAAACATGATCTCTGCCAGAGTCATGGCTGAAGGCACGTTTTAATTCAGTGTCAGTCTATACACCTGTAGAAATTGTTGTATTGCTGCATCTGTGGATCCATTAGCTTCTTTTTAAAGCTCTTTTGTAGCCATGGAGTGTTCTGCATAGCTGTTGTTTCTAGAATGGTAAGAGGCAATTTTAATAGGATTTAACACAAACATCTTGCAAAATTTCTTGAACGCCCTTGATGTAAATTGTGTATCATTATCAGAAACAATTGAATCTGGAACTCCAAGCCTTGCAAACAGTTTGTATAAAAACTGTATTACTACTTGCATGGTTGAAGCCATACATCTGAAAATCTCTGGCCATTTCAAAAAGCTGTCTATGACAATAAGTAAGATAATATGGACCAGTAAAATCAATATGAAGACATGACCACAGGCAGTCAGTTTTTGGCCATGGATTAGAGGGTCAGAGTTAAGTGTGAAACCAAACTATACATTGGGGAAAAAAATAAAAATGAGAGAGATATAGTTTTATAACTGCATTGGGATATGTTGAAAACTATCTGAAAAAGATGACAAAAGAAATGAAAGCAAGAAAGAGAAGAAAAAAAAAGTCAGCAGCAGCTATGAAATGAGATTAAGAAGAGGTAGAGGGGGAGAGAGAACGCGAGACCATAGTTAATCCAGCCTGGGTTATGTCATCAGTTACATATCCTTTTACTATAATCTTCACTTTTCAGAAAAACTTTTTTTTATATTTTATACTGCATCTTTTTCCTAAGACGAAGAAGAAAAAAAAAAAGATGTCAGACAAATGCATTAATGCATTAAAAATAAAGGCATGTATTTTTTTTAGACTCAAAATATTTTGTTGTGAAAAGATTTAATTTTTCAACACCAAAAACATAAAATTTCATTGTAATTAAACTAAAAAAAAAAGTTTGATTTATTATACAATGAGTTAAAATACTGAAGACAGAATCAATCTATCAAAACAAGTATAAAAAGATTAAGAAAAACAAACTTACTGATCATTGATAAACGTCCAAGCCATTTGAACCATTTTTTGGATCTTGTGTTTGTCCCCTGTAAACAAGTATAGATATAGTTTGTTTTTTTGGGTTCTTTTTCTTTTTTTTGCTTCTTAGCATTTACTTAAAAAAAAATTTCAATAATTTGTGTAGATGCATATGAAAAAATTCAGATGGCACAGATTTTGCATTAACAAATGCCTTGATTCTATTCAGCAGCAAAAGCATTTGGGTCAATATCTCTTTATCAATAAAAGTAATATTTACATTCATCAGTTGAAAAATTTTCACAACTCTCACTTAAATTATACATTCTGTAATAATGAAAATGTCAACATTGCTGGAGTCATTTGCATTACATTTATTTTTATTACAAAAATAAAAAAAATCTTGAAACGCGAAAAATTTTAGGGCTATATGAAAACATGCCGAACAAATGTTACCTTTCAATATTTTGGCAAATTTTAAAAGAAAAGTGTAAGGATGCTCAAGGCGAAGGTCAAATTTGATGGTTTGCAAAAGAATTCTTTCAAGCGTCATGACCTCTTCCTATAAGACGAAAAAAAAAATTAATGACTGTATATCCAGTCTTTAAAAATTCATATCAATTCAATATGGGAGCAAAAGCCCAAATTAAAAATGTAAACACATGTGTAAACAATTATTTAGCAACAATTTCTTTTATGCAAGCAAAAAATAAAAACAAATGAATCAGGTTAAAACTCATTACCGAATCATTTAGTTACAAATTGTCCCTTTCCAGAAATGCAAGTTTAACAATACACTTTGATCAAATTCCTGACTAATATTGTTTACAAATTTAATTATCATTACTGGCAGTAAGGTATAAAAAAAAAACTTGTGGTTAAAAGTGACTCCTTTGTCTAATGTCTTAAATGATTAACTCCTCATTTAGTAATTAATCCTTGTCTTTTGAAAAGTCAGTGCAGATAAAAACAAAACAAAAGTGTAGTAGACGCCTGTTTAAAGAAGTTAGAATAATTTTTAGATGAGATTTCTTATTTTCTTAGATTATTTGAGAACAGAACAAAACTTTATCTGAGAGAGAAAATCCTGTGCTATGTCACCCTGGAAATGGCCCTTAAATACAAAATTTCTCCTTGAAATTTCAGCAATCAAGGGGGTGTATATGAACTTCTTACCATTGTGTATCCGAATGATAACACTTTCCTTCAACATATATTCAAAAAAACACATTATGTGCATTTCACAAAAACCTAACCCAACATAACTAACTTTAATCTAAAGATATTTAAAAATTCAAGATATTATCTTTCTTTACATTATTTGTGGTAGGTCTAATGTCCTGATCTTTATTGTTACTATCACAATTGAAAGTTTTGGTCCCCTTGGCTTTATTTAGTATGTTTGTTGGAATAGAAGACCTGAGGAAGGCCAGAAAATACAATAGTCAAAACATTATGAAAGTAACAAAGATGAGGACATCATTTCAACTGTAAATTATCAGAACTACTCTCAGAAATTCAGAAAAGGAAAAAAAAAATTACCTTTCTTTTGTCAATTTGATTATGGTGTCTGTTTATAGACAGTACTTTAATAGGAGGGAATATTACAATTTTAATGTGTCATCTCCATGACTATCACCCACAACTTTGTAACAAATGCAACATTAGTTAACATTTTTGGTTTAAAATCTTACTATGAGCTTGTCAAATAATGTAAACCAAAACTCTAGTTGAATAATCAGCCTTCTTCCGATCTTTGGCAAAGTGTTCGAAGCCATTATCAACGCCGAGGTGGTTCAGCATCTCACAGCACACAGGCTCCTCTCGGACAAGCAATATGGTTTCCGCTTCACCAGGTCTACTGCTGATATGCTAACGACCATCACCGAGTACATATACCAGGCACTCGACAGGAATGGCGAAGCTCGAACCGTTGCATTGGATATATCTAAGGCGTTCGACAGAGTTTGGCATGCTGGCCTTCTATGTAAACTGCGGAGCTATGGTATAACTGGACATTTGTTTGAACTAATCCAGTCATTCCTCTCTAACCGCACAATGAAAGTGGTATTAAACGGACATGCCTCTCAGAACTACCATACAAACGCAGGTGTCCCCCAAGGCTCCATCTTAGGTCCTACACTCTTCCTGATATATATTAATGATCTCCCTGATTCCATAAGAACCCAAATAGGTTTGTATGCCGATGACACCACAGTTTACTCTCGCCTCCAACAAAAATCTGGTGTAGGCGTCAAAGCTAAACTCGCAGCCGAGATTGAAAAAGACCTCCAATCCATATTGGACTGGGGTAAGGAATGGCTAGTAAATTTTAATGCTTCTAAAACGAAGCTACTGTCAATTAACCATCATCGACAATCTCACCTACCTCCCATTAGCATGGACCAGGCTTGCCTCCCAGAGAGTAAAACACTACGCCTCCTTGGTCTCACACTTTCAGCGGACCTCAAATGGAATGACTATATCGAATCCATTGCTAAATCCGCTGCTATGAAAGTCGGTTCTCTGTGTAGGGCCCGAAAGTTTTTTCCGTCTAAATCTATCCTGCACATTTACAAATCTACCATCTGCCCGTGCATTGAATACTGCTGCCATATCTGGTCGGGTGCCCCTGCTGTTCTCCTCGGGCTTCTCGATAAGGTTCAGAGGAGGGTCTGTAATGTGATAGATACCGACTTGGCAGACCGCCTGCAGTCTCTCTCCCACCGGCGAGACGTGGCTTCCCTGTGTCTCTTCTATAAATACTTTCACGGCTTCTGCTCCGATGAACTTAGATCACTGGTGCCCCCTAAATACGAATTTGCACTAGATACTAGATTAGCAACTAGATCCCACCCTTTTACAGTGAAACCGATAAAATGCAGCCGTAACTTCTACTCCAACAGTTTCTTTCCTCGCACTTCCCGACTGTGGAATCCTCTTCCAAACGATTGCTTCCCCGACGGCTACAATCTCCAGGAGTTTAAATGTAAGGTCAATACACACCTAACACACTAACCTGCTCCCATTCTATCAAGCACTCTTCCCATCTGCCCGACCCTCATCCTCGCTATCCTTACTCATCTGTCACCTTTCTCCTGACATTCCCTATGTCTATCCACTCCTTCTCTTTACCTTCCCCTATGTAGCCCCATGCGCAATAGTGGCAGTGGAATGCCTTGCTTGGGGTGAGATGATTAAAAAAAAAAAAAAAAAAGTTCTATAAAATTATTTTTGACTAAGATTCAATTAAATGAATTAAGAAGGTTTTGTATAAAAATGCATTTTTCTTATGTAGTTTCTTTAGCTTTGTTTAAATATGATATTCATTTCTTTAGGATTTTATTTTTATTTTTGAGAAATACTAAGTTTTAAAGTAGAATCAAATGGTTTTAAAATGGAGGTTCACCTTACAATCTAAATATATAATGCTAAACTGAAACCCTACTGTCTGGATTTATGACCACTGATACTTAATTTAATTTATGAACTGAATGTAGAATTGTGTTATCATACCTGGCCTGGACTACTTAATCCATATTGGTAGGTAAAAAAAAAAGCAGCTATCCTTGATCAAGCAAAGAAATGAAAAAAAAATTCATGATGATGAGGGAATGGCTTAAAACAGAAGCACAAAGGCAGCAAAGAGCATCATGCATATAGCTTGCTTCATTGATCTTACCCTGCATGTCAAAAAGAAGTTTGTAGACTAAAACTACGGCAGCAGTTGTTTCAAAGAGGCCTTTAAAAATAACATCAATACAAGTCAAGGAAGAACCAGAATGCCTCCATTTGAAATCAATTTTCTATTAATATGTATCAGCAAAAGTTGCTCACCTTTGGATCATCTCCAAACACAGCAAATTGTTGTGGCGTTAAAAGAGACTGACAAATTTTAATAATATCTTTACATTTCTTTGGGGTTTCTTCAACTTTCCCAGCAAGGAATAAACAGCATGCTCCTGTTACCTGGAAAAGACAAAAATCAATGATATCACTGATAGTCATTTAACATCCTTCAATCTATTGTGCCACATGTTTATTGAGAAAACTTGGTAGAAGACATTACCACCCACCATTCAAGCAACACTGGCTTTAAATCACATTCATTACAGAATATCCAGAAGGTCAGCTCAACGTTTTATTTTTGTCTTCCGTAAGATGTCTCTGTTTACCCCTTGACACTGAGCATAATGCCTCACTTAGACTCATCATTAAATGGACCCTGGAGGACAGCTAATATGCAGTGTAGCTCAGTGTGTTACAGTTGTTTCAGGCTGCTTGTATGGTTCAGGTGTGGTACAGATCCTACTTGTCAACAAGACATTGTGTAGGTTGGTGATGATTTTTAATCATTTCACCTCAAGAAAGGCAATAAAGCCACTAAGAGACAGGGTGTTACTGAAAGTTAGAGAATCTGAAGAAAAAATACTAAGGAATGAGAACAATAAAAGAAAGCAAGAAGAAAGCTCCTCAAGAGAGAAATGCGAGATAAGAAACTGCTAGCATAGAATTTACAGTTATATTGATCCATATTGACAGTAAAATGATGAGACCTTGCTGCCAATCTAGCAGTATACTTAAATTCATAAAGTCTAGGTACCATACTGAAAAGATGAGAAGAATTACCATGAAAATATTTATAGAAAAGGCACAGGGAAGCTACATTACAGAGGTGGGAAAGTTACTGAAACTGAGATGTCAGGTCCAATAATATTGCAGATTCTTTTATCAGATTTAATCAAGAATCTTTAAATATATAGCAAGAGCATCAGACCAGCAACATTCAAAGCAAGAACAAATGGTAGACTTATGAATATGTAAGATAGATTCTGGTGAAAAGAATTGTTTAGCATGACACAATGAACCACCTAACCTAACAGCAAACCTAGCAATTGATTCAATATCTTTCCACTTCATGCTATTGGAAAATGTTAATATGAAAAGGTGCAATAAGATTCATCTAGTGGTTAGCATAAACTATCCTTTATTAATCTCAAGATTATTTCATTAGGTCAATGCCCTATTCCTGCAGACTCAAGTTGGCCAGAACAGATTTGGGGAGTATTCTGGAAAGTTCTGGCATACAGGGGCCCAATTGAGCTTCTATGGGATAGGGTGGAAAGGTCCATTTCCAAGCAAGATCAGACATTTACAAGTATCAAGGAAATGTGAACAGTTATTGAAATGGCATGGCACCACACATCTCCAGAGATCTTCCAATTGTAAAATCAACGCCATGTCGAGTTTTAGCACTTTATCAGGCTAAAAGAGATTGTACTTGATACTAAGTATATATTCCATCATTTTTGTCATATTGATGTGTGCATCATCCAGGCTTTCTATATGGAAGAAAACTATTCCCACACATATCTGGACAAATAACAGAATATTTGTTAAGAGTCTTAAGTCTCTCCAATGTGGCACCAACAGCTGTGGAAATAAAGTGAAGGAGAACCTCTTAAATTTCCATAGATAAAATGATAAAAGTATATACAAAACATTGCCAGCAGAAAAGGCAATGAGACTTAAAAAACAGTAAAGATATCAGTTTCCTCTTTGAAGTAAAGTTGAGAGTAAAATCTCAAGCATTAACAACACATACACATCAATACATTGATGCTAAACACTGCCATGTCTAGTCTTGAGTTAGAATTGCCCAAACCTTCAATTATTGTTCTGACACGTCATCAAACTGGCCTACAAATTTGCAACTACCTGTACTCTTGAATATATTTCTGATTAGTATTTCTTTTATTTTAATTTTACTTCTTTTTCATTACAACTATTTGAACTATCAGTCTATAGTCATCAATAATGAGTGCATATTTAAAAATCCAATATTACTATAAGCATTGTCCCTGTTAATTCAGTGGCAAATATTAATAACAAAGATCAAACTTTATAAAGTTTGAATTTCAGATCAAAATTTAATTAAGACTATGGACTTATCTTTGCTACTCGATCTTCACTTTGATTGTGTACACACTACATTTGGATTTTACTAAAATTGACAAACAAACAGCCTCACCAAGAGTCATAGATCGCTCAGTTAAGAAAAGTCAATAAATAGCAGACATAAATGTACCTGAAAGACATTTCTAGCATTTAAGAGAACTGATTTTTCATCAGAAAATTTGTTAACACTAAACAAGAAACATTGACTTCCACTTCAAGGTTAACCTTCTCAACCAATTTTTAAAAAACTTTTCTTCATGCAACATTTAGATCTTTTTACTTTGAAAGCAGAAAAGGTCTAAATAAAAGAATTTCAAAATCTTTTGTGTGTGTGTAAAAACAAAAACAAAACACCCAGAGCAACAAAAGCCTTTCAACTACCTATATCTGCTGACATTTCACACAAAAGTTTTGTCCATTATGGTAGAACCCTACACTGATCTCTAATATTCAGATTGTGATAAAGTATTCCTATTTAGCAAGACATTTAAGAAACTTTAAACTATGAAAAGAAATTACCATATATACTTGTGTATCATGTGACCTTTTGAATACCTAATTTTGAAGCATCATACACGATATAAAACGAAACATAACATTAGTAAATACAAATCGAGGAGCCAAGTTCAAATTCCAGTTGAATTCGTTACATTCACTTACATGCAAAGACCCTTGGGAAAAGTATTAATCTGTCACTTCCCTTCAGTTATGGGTCAAACAACAGGACATTAAATTCTATAGCCTTGGCTGGAAACCAGTCTACTGCAAAAAGCAATGATAACATACTGCGGGATAAACTTCTGCCCAGTCAGTCATGTCTCGAAAGAGACTTGATTGCCCAAAGCATGTATCCTGTATGGCACTTAACTGACTGACTGCGCAATACATACACTAATTTTATATCTTGTGCATGATGTGATCCCCTTAAAATTAGGTCTTCAAAGTCACATGATACACAAGTATATACGATGCTTTTAGATATAGAAACAACCTTTCCAATAAGAAAAAATAAAGCATTTATTTAATACTACAGTCAACAAGCAATAATATTTGTTTACATTATGGCAAAAAAAACTAACAAAAAAGAAGTACAAGTTTTTATTAAATATTAACTTTTAAAAAAATAGTTTTGCAGCTGAATCAAATCAACTTCTTACAAGTTCAAATTTGAAAGTGACAGTAATAAAAACAACATTACTTACATATCGATGGAATTCACGGAAAGAATGAAACATGTAGAACCTATGGAAGTAGACAACGCCAGTTCCACACGTATCAAATCTTCTACAGTAATTAGTTAAGAATAAGTAGAACAACAATTGTCAATTTCAATATCAGCTTTTACTAAAAATGTCATTTAAAGTATGACGAGAAAATAAATTGCATTTTAACTGAAAAATGAATATTATTTTAGAAAATACAAGATGAATTCAATAAATGAAGAAAGTTTTTATATTGAGATCTGATACTGCCTGTTCATAGAATATGTCATTGATAAGAGATAACATTTAAAAGTAAAAATCTAGAATGAATTAAGAAAAAGAAATCATTTAAGATATACTATTTGTTTTTATAAACTGAATAAAGGCAAAGCAGCTGAAATTCAAACTTATCAAGTAAATTTACTTCATTTCAAGCAGCATGAATGAATAATAAACAAACTTTTGGAACTTACATCTTTTATCCTTGGGATAGATATGATCATGGAATTGCCAAGAAATAAATTAAAAAATCATCAAACTTTTTGTGATATATATATATATATATATATATATATAAAAAATTTGTTTGTGTGAAATGTGTACGTATATAAATATATGCAATTTGTTATATTATTTATATATTATATATGCGCAGTACTTATTTGAAAGCCCCAATCAATATCAGAAAGCACTAATCCAACTGAATATATGTGTGGGTGTGTGTAAATATGTGCGTGTCTATATATTTAACACACTATTACTCAGTTTTGTCAAATAAAACTGAGACTGATTTAAACAAAATAAGTTAGTCAATTTTTAACAGCATATCAACAACTCTTTAGAGTCATTAAACAGAATAAGGTACTTGTCATATCCCACTTGAAGAAAAAAGTCAAGTATGATAAGATACTGTCTTTCTCAATGCATGTTAAAGAACATAAGTTAAAGAAAGTATGTAAGGAGTTTAAAGCTAAAGCTCAGCAAGAGTTGTGTACAGCAAAGAATACATGGTAGCAAAAAAATTCCTTCAAGATTCAGGCATCAGTTGATAAATGAGACTTAAATGTGCCATGAGCTATGTGCAGTCTATGGAACACCTTCATGAGTCTTTGCACTTTAAGAGCAAAGACTAGTAATGCATTTTGGCAAAAGCTGCATGAAATTAAAACCAGATAGCAACAATATTTTAGTAAAACGTTCAATTGCATGTCAATAGTCAATCCTACTGTTTTCTACAGGCTTGAAGATGAACATGTGATCCACAAGCTTGAGGACCTACGTACCAGGGGTGAAGCTATAGCTGTCAGACAAATGAAAACAGGGAAAGCTCCTTGGTGTAACAGTATTTCTGTGAAATTGTTAAAGCAAGGCAATGGAGAAATATTGGAACTGCTTTGTACCATGAATCATTGGGTGTAAGAGAGTGGAGAGATGCCATCCTTGGGACCTTTTAGAAGAAAGGATCCAGATATATGCAATAAGTACTGTAGAATATTCCTTCTGTTGTGAGAATGATCTTTGTAAGGACACTTCTGGAACATCTGCTGCATGAATAATTGTTTTTGAAAAGAAGGCATTATTAGCCACCAACAACTTCATAAAAATGCTCTACCAATGCAACATTTAGTTTGATATCTCTTGCAGCCTCAGTAACAGTGTAGGTCAGCAAGGGGACTCATACATCAATATGGATGCCAACTTTCAGAAAACCAAGCTATTGCAGGAAAACTGATATGTAATAAATGTGGTGTGACATGCAAGACTAAACCACATGTCATCAGTGACAAGATATGCTCTCATTGGGAACTGAATCAAAGTGGTCACAAGTTGACTTACCATTAAAATATATTGTAAAATTGTGGTATGTAAAATGAAAAAAATTAATACTAAAATTTTTAAGATCTTTTAAAGAATTGATTTTAAAATATATATCTAAACTTATTTATAAATGGAACTTTGTGTGTGTGTGTGTGTGTATATCTGTTACCTATAGACTTGAGATTTAGTGATCAATTCATGAGAGTGAATTTTCTAATCAAAGCAAATTGACTTTGAAAAAGATTTGTTTTGACAGGTGAAAATTAAGCATTTAAGTGGTTGAATTTTCTAATAAAAAAAAAAAAAAAGGTACTGTACCTACAACAAAGAGGAAGACCTTCTTTCCTTTTCTGAAGCATTTACCTCCATATTTTTTTTTCAATATTATAATATTTTTGCCCAGAATATTTAAAAGAAAGTAGAAAGGATCAATACAACTACATATTTAAACTTAGGAGCTACTGTAACTTTTACATATTTCACAATATGTAAATATAACTATGAATAGGTACCCTCACTTTTCCATTGGTAAAAAAAAAACAAACAGCATTAAACGATGAAAAAAAGATCCCTAACTTGATAAAAAAAGTTGTATCATCAAAATTTATGCTATTTTTTCATTGAATTTTTAACCTTTTTTTAAAACTACTATTCATTTCCTGAAAATCTGCTCTGAATTGTAAAATAAAAAAAATGCAAACTATGACATTATTTAATTAGAAAAGGTCTTATTTGCTTTTATAAATAAGATTTATTAAGGACACTATTGTCTTAAAAAATTTTTTTCAATGAATAATAAATTTTTACAAGAATTTTTTCATTTCTTTAAAATTTGAATTAAAAAAAATTTGAATTAAAAAAATTTTAATTATAAATTTTAAAATTCTGCACTACTTTCATCCAGTTAGGTGATATTGTTATTAAGGGAAAACTATATTTACTAATCAAAAATTGAAAAGCTTAATATAAATCATTTTGCACCAAGATTTTTAATAATTTTTAAAATTTTTTATGTATAAAAAATATTATATAACATCCTAATTTTTTGAAAGTAAGATCAACCATATATGATATCATTAATAAGAGCAATGACTGTAGTAAATTCAAAGTCAACACTCCTAAAATTAGATTACAAGGAATATTTTCCAACATTTTAAGATTACTGAAAAGTTATATAAAAATGGGCTCACCCATCATTTTCTTAAATCAGGTTTTAACAGATAAAGTCTCAGTAGAAATCTGTCAACACCTTTCATTCCAGTAATTGTTACATAATTGATGAGTAATAAGATCATAAGAAGCGTGTAATCACTGCCACTGGTTGTTTTAAAAATCCATTTCTCTGTCATTTTAACTTAAAGTAAATAATATATTTTTCAAATCGGATTAATTATACTTTCAATCAGCTAATATTCTTCAAATAAAGTTTCAGAAAAGGATATTTTATTTTTGGAAGATTTTTAAGACAGAAAATTAACTTTTGTTTTACAAATGTGTCAAAATGACTGATTTCAATTTAGAGTGATCACAAAATTTTGGTTCCAATTAATATAATATCTATTTGAAATACCCCAGAGTATTTTGCTTACTGGAAAATAATAAATTTAATCATTTAGCTTTTCATTAAAAGCTAAAATATAAAGCTTCAAGAACACTTTTTCATTTTTATAAAATTCATTTTAAACATATCAAAAATTAGTGAAGGTACCTAGAACATATTTTACAAGGTGCAAGGAAGAAAAAGGATACAATCCCATTTTTGTTCCAGCATCTAAAATGAAACGAGCACCTTCTCGGCGATATCTTGCTTCTACCTCAGGTGAAATGCCATCTTGGTATGAGGCAGTGTTGCGCAGGTCCTTTTTTTCATAAAACCAACACGGCATTGTTCTGAAACAGAAAAATTAATGACAGTAAATATTTTACTCACATTAAATTTATACCAACAAAAAAGCTCGGTGAATAAAAAATCTCTTCATCTTTACACATGAGAAACAAAATTATTGATGTTTAAATTTTTGTATTGGTTGTTTTTTTAAATTAAAGTGGTACCATCCATGTCAATATAGAAAGTACATGAGTACATATATTTAACAGTAGCACTGCAGTCAGTTCTGTCTATGAATAATAATACAACAGACAATCAAATGGAATAATAAACTATCTTTTAACAAAATAAAAAAGTTTGATATCAAATACGAGGGGGCGCTGAGTTCAACCTAGCCAATAATTGATATATTTATTTTAATTCTTTTTAAAATTTCTCTGCATCCTCTTAAAGAAATTAACTGGATGTTAAAAACAAAAACGGAATTAACTTTTGATAATGAGATTTTAATACATTCAACATTGTCATTATTTTGAGAATTTTAAGTCAAATTTAATGAAATAAAAAATTAAATTAAAAAAGGGTTTATTAATAAAACAAATTTTTAGTAGCAAAGAGCCAAGACATGCTGGCCCAATTTCTCAGATCATTAAATACTCACACAACAAATGTAAGCTTCAGCAGTAATTAGGTTTTAACTGGAGAACATTACAGATATTTTTGGCTGGGTTATATGGCCCGGAAGACCCACATTAAAAAGGCCTTGTGCCACATTTTGCCTTAAGTGGGAAGGCGACTGAATACTGCAGTAATTAGGTTTTAAAACAACTCAGCCTTACAACAAACAGCCTCGACTAAAATTTGAACTAATCCTGCTAATTCCATTTCCGCACTGAAAAACCATTTATGCCATGACATTAATGAAAGGCATATAGCTGTGAGTGTGAAGTTATTAAATAATTTTTGTCTTCACTTAACTGAAATTATGGGCGAGATTAACATTTGTCATTCAGTTTCAAACAAAACTTAACTACATAAACAATCCATTCGAAATTTAATTACTCAACCTTAGTGTACAACTTGTTTGTTCCTCAAAAATTATTAGGTATGCCTAAGCATTTTCAAAAAGGATGCTAATGCCCCCATCCTGAAGACACAACAAGGCAATTGCTATCGATAATGGTTTGCTCTAAGACTTTAGAGTCTAAAGCTTTCAGAAAATATTATAATAATTTTTTTTTCAGATTTCAGAGTTTTTAAATATTTTATAAAAAAAATTAACCGTTTTACTTTCTTTTTTTTTTTTTATTATGGGAAGTATAGGGCTATTCCTAGAAAATATTATTTTGGGAAAAAGAAATTTGTTTTTTGATGAGTATGCCTGTAATTAGCTTTTACTGCATTACAAAAATATATCTATCGAATATTAATAAACCACATTTTTTAGTTGTCAAGTAAGAAATACATTTGATAAATTAAATATTCAAATTTAAACTTTGAGCACGTAAGCATTTATTAAATAAAAATTTATTTCAGCTGAATTTCATCATGAAAAATTAAATTAAAACGGTTAGTAAGTAAGATCAAGATTCTTTGATATTAAATGTCTTGAAAAGAAATAATAAATAGCATCTCAAACACTTTAAAAGTTATTAACGTTTTGAATTAAGTATTTAATTGGCAAGAAAAGAGCATACAGGAGAAAATTTCTTTAAATTCGCAAAAATCTTCAAATCAAATCTGTTGAGGAACAAACAATATAAATTTTCAATGTTTATGCACCTAATTTAAATTACCTACATAAAGCATTTTAACAAGTGAAAGGTACTTCCAACATTCATATCTTCAGAAAATCCCAAACACATTACTTAGAAAAAAGTAAGAGATCTTTTTTTTTCTGATTTCAAACCACAGTACACAATTTGTTGAGTCCTGCATTGTACAAAATAATGATTCCATTAAAAAATGTGAATAACTGACGAATCGCTCCTTAAATTAAGATTTTTTTATATGTTAGGAAACATTGTAAATAATCATAAAATATGGGTGATGGAAACAAAATGTAAAATATTTTTTTTAACTCAGCAAATTTCTGTTATTGAAATTTTTAGACTGAGAAATATAGTCAGTCAGTGTATGTTAGTGTAAGTGTAATTTACTTTTTTTTTTACTTTAATTTTTTTATTTAAATCAATCTCACCCTTTTTTTAAATTTTTTAGCAAACTAAACTTTATAAGCACAATTTCATCCACATTTCGTAGTTGAAAAAAATTCTTTGAAGAGTTAATCTCTATTTGAAAATTATAAATCATTACTTTTAGTTTTATGAATAAAAGTTTTAAAGCGGTTCCTACATTATTTTTCTTTAAAAAAAAATGATTAGTTACGAAAACAAAAAAATAAACAAAAGTAAAAAAAAACAGATTAGATGTAATGAAATAAACAAAATGTTTAGTAAAACGATCTAAATCTATTTATAATCTGTAATAAATATTTTTATAAGAAATTAAACTTCTTCCAGTGTTGAACAAACTCGTTTATGGCCCCTACAAATTGAACGTACAATCAATGATTATTTTGGACTTAAGATACCTTACCGTATTTTGTGAATAATTAAAACGATTTCACGGAGTGAAAAGGCTCACCTATACAAATCCGGAATGTATCATAGAAGCACAAAAAAAAAAAATGTTTAAAGACAACAATATCTTTTGGTCCAATATTGTGCGATTTCAACATGCATTTGCAAACGTAACAGCAATAAGTGACATGCAAAGCCAGATTTATATTTCAAGATATTAATTACGTATTTCTCCTGAAACACTCTCTTAATGATTATAATAAATATATAATTTTGTATATCTGAACCATAAGTCTATAATAAATTAAATATTTATTAGGAAAGATAAAGAAGTAAGTTATATGCTTGCTTTCATTAATATATTGTACGAATTGTCGATTAAGAATAGTAAAGTAGAATTGTTTATTAAGCAATGTCTTTGTACTGTTACGCACAAGAGATTTGAGAATATGTTGATAATTTATATTGTTTCAAAGTTATATTTCTTGATTTAACTCAATCTTATGGTTACATGATTTGTCTAAAATGTTATTATTATTCCGAAACACGTTTTTTTTCTTTGTCGATTCGGTAACAGATGAACATTATGTTTTTGTAATTTGTAGTAGCCAAGTCCTGTTGTCAAAATAATCTTGTGTCTGCGTTATTTGTACTGCCGACAATTTGCTCATAAGAAACTTCATTGTGCACTAGGAACAGTTTAAATCGCAAGTAAAAATAAATAAATAGAAATGAATAAAAGTAAATAATTGATTAAAATTTCATCACCGAGCTAGCTAGCCATTCTTTAGAAACATTAGCAATTTTTTTATGTTGTTTACACAATTCCCCATAACTCAGAAAAAATAATAAGCAATCAAAGAAAACTTTTCGCTTAAAGGTATTTAACATCTAAGCAGAATGTGACAAGGTCACGTTTTTAATGTGGGATGGGAGCCCACGCGTTTGATTTTTTTCTCACTTGGTCCAACAGGAAATGGAATAATGATAGCGATGTCATTAGAAAACTTCCTTTTACACACATTGATGTCTCTTTGTTTTTGTTTTTTATGAATCGATTATTTTTATTTATTTTTCAGAGTCGTAAGTCCGGTATAGGCAAGTAAGTGACAGTTCATTTAAGAATAGAGTTTGTACAACTCTGAATTTTTAACGAACTGACTTAAAAAGTCTATCGTGAAAATAAAATTTGTTTTATTTTGGTATTGTATTTTTTTTTTCATGACTCGCTGTCACTTTCGAACAAACATGATCACGTGTATTTTCACACAGCTACATTCACTCATTGTACATACACATGCGACAATCACGTGATAATCTTGCTTTCCCGCTTGTTTACGGGATGTATATATAGCAGACATATGGTACACCCAGGGACAGTTGTAGCAGAACCACAGAACACCAAGCAAGGCAGTTCACAGCTGCCCCCAATAGCAGCATGCTATTGCAGGGTTCGTGCTCTTCAATATCAAGCAATTCTCTCACACACCTGCACTAACTGCAAGATGCAAGTAGATGCTTTTTATTTCTTTAAATAACACGTGTACAAATTATTACAGTTGGCACAAGAATCTTAACACTCACAACATGTAAGACCAACTCACTTTCTCTTACTAAATCATTCTTCTGAACTTTACAAAGATGAACTTATTCACGGACTCAGACATTTTCACCAATCTTCTATCAATATTATTCCTCACACAAATTACGCATGACACTGATAAATTTTTCAGCAACAAAGAACATTACAAGCTTTAACACAATCTTATGCAGAAAATGAAAGACATTTTAATCAGACACTTTCAACGTCTGTACAAAGTATGTATTTCTGTTATTTGTTAATACACTTTATATAATTACAATTAATGCTTTGACTATTTTATTCAATGTTCCATTTGCTAATTTAATGAATGATTTCAACCAAATAAAAAATAATTGTTGGAATGCAGGAATTTAGTTAAGAAGTTTGGGAAATGGCCTTGTGCCATGTGAAATTCAAACCTAAATTTACTATGCATCAGAGGCCCCAACAAACACCTTCATGAATTTTGCTAAGCTTTATCAAACTTATGAAAACTTTTTTGTTGCAAACAAATTTTATTCAGTCCCTGAGTCTCTTTGTGGAAAAGAACAATCATCTGATAATGACAAACTATTTTTTCAGAAAGTGCTTTTATAATTTCTCTTTTATGAATTACAAGGAAACTCAAGAATAGATCAACAGAAATCCATTTTGGGTAATAATATTAATATTAACAATAAAGGAATCTAAAATAGTTAAATTAAATTGTATCTCAATTTTGTCTTTATAAAAAAAGTACTGCTGTTTGCATTGATTTATAGCATGCCTGCAAACAAAATATAATAAGCATGAAATAAATTTGAGTGTATGTTTATTTTTTTTGGTAGCTGAGATTGTGTGGAGTGATTATATTTAAGTCTAGAAGATTAGTGAAAAAATCACCATAACAATTGGATGGTAGGTTTGAGAATGTAATGAACTTGTAGACTAGATTTGTTATTACTTTGAATAGAGTTCATACAGATGAGATTCTATCAATAATTCAAAATAGAATGTCACTGTACCACTCTTGAAGAATGTACTGATAAGAAATGTTGACATTGTATGTTCAGGCAATATTTTTCCAACTAGGGTACGATGGAAAAGCTTGGTTAAGGCTTTGCATTATGACCATTGATGATGAACATGTACATGGAATACTTCAATGAAATGGTTTTAGGAAGCCCACAATTAAATCATATGACCGAAATGTCATAATCTGGCTAAACTTTGTGTGAATCCAGTAAGACTTGTGATGCAGTTCACCATAGAAGATAAAACCAAAAATCAGCTGTCCTAATTTTTCTCCACTTTTTTTTTTTGTATTCATCTTAATAAAATGATACATTTTAAAGCAATTATATTTTGGTGTGGTAGAAAAAATTTTTTTCATATAATATCTACTCTTATTGATTAAAAATAATGTTCAAACAAATAAATTAAATATGTCAGTTGTTAATCTCTGGAACTTTCCATAGCATATATATATATATATATATATATATATATATATAAGGGAGTGAAAGAACATTTAGATTAAAAACTTACTGTTTGTTGCATTTACTTTTATAAAAAGTGCTCAATACAGAGTAGAGCTTAATATTGTAATTTCGTTGTTACAATGTTTTATAAAAACATTATACCACTAGACTAAATCTTTCATGTTTCAGGTCATTATTGTTGTTCTTAGGTAATATTTTAAAAACAAATTGTGAAAATGAATTCTTTTAGAAAATATAAAATGAATTCATGGTTATTCAGAAAGTTAAGGAGGGGTGGTTGGAGGAAGTTAATATGGTTATGGGCATGTCTGTATTACTCAATCAAAAGTGAAAATTAGGCTGAACTATGAAGTTGAACATAAGAACAATAATGTTCTGAAACACTCAGAGGCAAAAGTCTGTTTCATGCTTAAATGTAATCATTAGGCCATGTGTATTGTTTGTCTGTTTTTTTTTAATCGTATCACCCCGAGCAAGGTGGTAATGCCACTGATGTGCAGGGGGCTACATGAGAGTAAAAAGATTAAGTAGAAGAGGAAGACAAACCAGTTAGAAAGGAGCAAGAGAAAGATGGGAATACAGGTGTGATGACAATTGCAAAGGTGGAGAGAAAGGAAAGGATGTACGGGGTGGTGAAAGAACTAGAGTCGAGTGGTTAATAGATGAGTATTGACATTGCATTTAAAGGTTAATAAATGAGTACTGACATTGCATTTAAAGCTTTTTTGTGCTTTTAACTATTTATATATACTGGTTCGTCATACATTATGGGTAGGCCTATTGTATTATTCTAACAGTTATGTGGGTGGGCATTAATATCTGTTCAGATCATTCTTGGGCTATATGGGTGGGTGTTTTAATATGGAAATGACATCTACAGACTTTTCCTCACACACACATACACTTATATTAACTAACATTACTGTCCAACATACACTTAGACAAGCATTTCTACATAAACACATGCATACACTATTACACGATTTACTGTCCAAAATAATCCTCACATATATATTTAAAAATTATCCATTGCTTCAATACACATGGCACATATGAGTAAATTGTCATCATTTTATATTTTCAATTTTGTTCATGCGCATTGCTTGTTTTTGATTTGGTTGACTGCCCAGTATAGTATGGTCAGTTGGGCACTGTAAGTAAAATACCACCAGGATGTAATTCACTTCACCAGAAATTTGGAAACGGCATGCTTTACTGCTTGGCATTTCTGCTGGAAGCTCCAATACAAACATTTCAGAGTCTTCATGTCGATCTGAGGACAGTGCAGAGGGTTCAGAAAGAGTTGGATGAGTCTAACGGTGATTATGAAGGTGTTTGGAGTGATCATGAGTAATGGCAATGTTATGTCTTTAGATTCAATACAGGCCTACATCAAGTGCCTTGGTCAAGAGGGTGGCTGCTGGAAGACCCTATGTCTGGCAACAAGACTCTGCACCATGCTTCACAAGCTGGAGAGCCCAATCATGTCTGTCAGACAATTTCTGTGACCACCCAACCCCTTACATTTAACTCCCCAAATTGCAACCTCCTATGTATGGGGTACAGTTGAGTGAGAGACCGATGAAATTTCTTGTAACACCAAAGATGAACTGAAGACAGGCATTATGGCAGCGTTCACCAACTTAAACAAGAAAACCATCCAGAAGAGTTGCAGGAAGTTTTGAAGGCTGTGATCGATGGCAATTTTATTGAATAAATTTACTCTAGCATTTCAAGATATTTTTGTGTAATTTTGGTAAATATATATGTCAAAATGAGATACCAGTGTTATTTTCATTTTTACATAATTTATACAACATTTTATGCATCACACCCTATATAATGATATTCTAAAATATAGTTTTAAGGTATGCTATATTTATAGGGTAAAAGTGCACAATATCTGAGATAGAGATCATATGTAAATATAAGTGATGTGGACATAGAGATTAAAACTGAATGAATGACGGTCTATTTCATGTTTGAACACAATATTCTAACCCATTCCTCTGGCCACTAGATAAAATAACCATTTTTCTTTTTTGTCAACTGGCAATGAAGCTTGTTCGGTCAGGTTGGTTAGATTTATTTGAAATTTTAGTAAAAGTAATGAGTTTGTATTTATTTATTTTTAAGAAATTTCTTTAATTGGACTTTAACTAAGTTAAAACTTAGTTAACTCACCACCTGTAACTTTTTTAATTGGAGTAGATAGATCAAACTATCGCCCGGTTCACACTCCACCCACATCTATTGAACAGGTGAAGAGGCTTATCTCTTGTTCCTTGTTTAGGATGTGGTTTCCGGCTTTCTCTTTTCCAATCTTTCCACTTTTCTTTTTTGTTTATTTTTTTTCAATTGGAGTAGATAGACTGAACTGTCACCCGGTTCACACTCCACCCACGTCTATTGAACAGGTGTAGAGTGCTCATCCCTTGTTCCCTGTTTAGGATGTGGTTTCCGGCTTTCTCTTTTCCAATCTTTTCACTCCTTTATTTATTTATTTTTTTTTTTTTCAATTGGAGTAGATAGACTAATCTATCACCCGGTTCACACTCCACCCACGTCTATTGAATAGGTGAAGAGGCTCATCCCTTGTTCCCTGTTTAGGATGTGGCTCCTGGCTTTCTCTTTTCCACTCTTATGTAGCCCCCTGCGCTTCAGTGGCATTACTGCCTTGCTCGGGGTGATACAATTAAAAAAAAAAAAAAAAAAGGTTTATCTTAACTTTTTTTATTTTTTTATATGCATATAGTCAAAGGTTTGTTACATGGAAGTAACAAAATTTGTTAACAATAACTAATAACATTTTTGTGTGGAAAAAGATTCAGTAAATAAAAAGCATATTCAGCAATGTATAAAAATATTTTGCCAACTAAAAATGTTGAGATGACCTGAAGATTGCATTCAAACATGAAACAGTATATCACCATTTGTTTCTGATCTCTGTGTGCCCACAATGCTATATATATATGTGTGTGTGTGTGTGTGTGTGTGTGTGCGTGCGTGTGTATATTAATCATTTCACCCCAAGCAAGGCAGTTTTACAGCCACTAGTGTATGTGTGTGTGTGTGTGTGTGGTGGGGTTATATAGGAGGAAAGTGATTAGAAAGGGGAAAAAGTTATAGGGAGTGTCAGAGAATGGGTAAGAGAAGAATGAGAATACTGGTGTGATGAGGTAGAGTGGAGAAAAGAACATGAGGGGAAGCATATGAGTCAGAGAGATAGATGACAATTGACCTTACATTTAAATTCTTGGAGATTGTAGCTGTCAGAGAAGGAGGTATATGAAAGGGTATTCCACAGGCAGGAAGTGCGAGAAAAGAAGCTGTTAGAGTAAAACTTGTGGTTACAATTTATTGGTTTCACTGTAAAAGGGTGGGAAATAGTTGATAGTCTAGTAGCTCAAGTAAATTCATGCAGAAGCCATGAAAGTATTTGTAGAAGAGACATAGGGAAGCCACATTATGCCAGTGAGAAAGTGACTATAGCTGATCTACCAAGTTATGATCGATCACATTGCAGATTCTCTGTTAGATTTTGTCAATAACTTCAAGGTGAATAGCAGGGGCACCTGACCAGATATGGCAGCAGTATTCAATACACAGGCAGATGGTAGATTGATATATGTGCAGGATGGATTCAGACAGAAAAAACTTCCTGGCCCTACACAGTGAACTGACCTTCCTGGCAGGAGATTTAGCTATGGATTTGATGTAGTCATTCCACTTTGGGTCTGCTGAGAGAGAGAGGCTGATGAGACGCACTATTTTGCTTTCAGGGTGACTAACCTGATCCATAGACACACACATGTGTGCGTGTGTGTGTGTATATATATATATATATATATATATACACACACACACACACATATATATATATATATCTCAGACAATGAACATCTGTTATATTCAATCATGAGCCATTCTAAACATTGCATTTTAGGCTTAATTTCTGGTGAAAATAAAGACAAAAATTGTCCAGCACTTGGATATCTTTTATTACGCTGAACCTTTTGGTTCACATGAGCCATCTCCAGAGTGGTTGTATGGACATTAGCACAGAGATGATATTCTGTTATGCTGACATAGAAGATTACTATGTAACGATAATGATAACAGAATAGCAGATGCAGGTCGCAAACACATGATGCACTTCTATGACATACCATGTGAGAGACCAAAATATTAACAACAGAATCATATGTCAGGATGCAATGTAATGTGTTGTGACTAGTTTGAAATGTAATTTTGTTGAGTGTGGGGTTTTTTTTGTTTTAATGTTGATGGCCTCCAATACCTGAAGATTCTTTTTGCTGCATGCATGTGTGAGTGTTGTGTTATCAATGAATATCTGTCTGCTATTATGTACATGGCTGTTTTTCTAAGAAATGTTGTTTAATAGAACTAAGATCAGAAAGTGACAGGTAAGTTTATGGGAAAGTGTGGTTGTAATAAACCAATATATGTAGTGGGTTTATTATTCGCATCAGAGATACAATGATTGAGCGAGCATGTAAATTGATACATTACATTGTTTTGTTTTTTGAGAGGATTTAGTTGTGCGGTTCTCGGGTTATTAGAGACTGTAAGGTTAATTGTTTTAAATTTTCAATGTAGTGTATCAATTTACATGCCTACTCATTGCATTTGCATTGCATCTAGATATATAGTTTTGGTGTTAATATTTTGGTCTCTCATGCGGTATGACATCATAGAACCACATCACAGATTTATGACCTGCATCTGTTATTCTGTGACCAATATCATTGCATAGCAATCTTCTGTCAACATAACATCATCTTTGATGTTGAATATCTTTGTGTTAATGTCCATACAACCACTCTGAAGATGGCTCATGTGAGCCAAAAGCGTAGATCAAGGGTCAGCGTAATAAAAAATATCCAAATGTTGGACAATTTTTGTCTTTATTTTCACCAGAAATTAAAGCTAAAATATGATGTTTAGAATGGATTATCATGATTAAACATAACAAACATTCAGTATCAGTTATATTGAATAATATATGTTTAAATAATTATTTATTACCTCAATATACTATATTACACACACACACACACTTTATCACACAAATGTCCAAATTTGTTTTTACTTATAACAGGCATTTCAACAAAGAATTTTATTTCAATATTTTTCTTACACATACAACTTCAAAAGAAGCTTAAACTTAAAAAAAAAGCCATTAAAGAATTCTTCTAAAAATATTTTCATAAAAACTGAACTTAAAACATACATTAAATAAAAGTTTAATTCTCAAAACTTTCACTTAGTAAAATCTTTCTAGACATTTTTGCATACACTTTTATTTACTGATTCTTTTTCCACAATAGTAATTATTAATTACTATCACCTTGCAATAATGTTTTAAGCTTTGACCACACATGTTAAAGAAAAAAAAAACCTCTAAGAAGAATCTTCTATATTCTCATAATATGAATGACTTCCATACACTTGTAAAAATTTATCTCAAATTTCACCTATTCCAAAATCTGAATATTCACCAAAAGAACCCAAAAAAGCAATTTTGTTGAGGTAGGTCAATCTTTTCTCATCCCACTTCAAACTTTCAACTTGTGACATTTTGAATTGTGAACTTTTTAAAATAAATATTTTTTGTTAAGAAATTGATTTATATGACCTGTTGCTATAAAAGAAATTTGTTAAAAAGTTGTTAAGGAAAATAGTTGCTGTAGTTTTAGAAGAGAAAACTGATTTGTATTTGAAAGATGAATTGTTAACCTGCATTGATAATTTGAGGCACACAAGTGAAAATTGTAATTTGTATATTGTGAAAAATATTTTTATCACTGTAATAAACATTTATTTTATTTTATTTCTACTAAATCCAAGCTCTTGTGCCAGTTACAAAATCTTAGTAAAAATAGCATTACATATTAATAGACACTAAATTTTTAAACACAAGACAACCACTGCATAAAATTTTAAAAGGATAAAATGATCACTAGCAAAATAAAGGTGGGGGCAGTTACAATTTAGAAGACGACAAAGATTTTTTTTTTTAAATGACAAGAGAAAACAATAAGGCAATAAAAAATAAAAGTGCAATCACCTCTGAATAAAAACAAAAAACTACTTGCATTTCGCCACACAAGCATATCTGGGACATAGCAATTTTTTGTTTTTTGTTACACAGTTCGTGCTTGAGAAAATTTCTCTGAAATTCTTTTGTTTTTCATTATCCAACCACTGAAGAATTTTAATTTCAATTTCAATTTCTATCGTCCCTCTGGTTGACTGGTAACAGAGCCTTTTTGGTATTCTCTTAAAATCAACGCCTTTTTTTATATTAACCTGTCGTGATGAAAGGTTTTCTGCTTGCTTTTAGAATATCTTCTCTACCTGTCAAAATGTCATTTTTGTTTTGACACTTTCATCAAGAGAACTACTAGCAATTTGTATAGTTTCCTTAGAAGAATTATATCTGTAACTTAATACCTTCTTTAACTCACAACCATGTTCAAAAGTTTTTAGCTCTACAATTAATATTGCAAAATCTCAAATCAAAGTTTCCTTCACTTGTTCTATCTATTGATTCTTGGTTAAGATACAATAGTTTTATCAGGAGAATTAGTTTTCTTCAAGTTAACATGGAAATTCTTTAACATCTTAGTGTATTCAACTTCCATAATTTATTGATATGATAGACACTCACAGAATTTGATATAAATAGGCTAGCAATAAAGCCACAAATTAAGGTAGTGCAAAGGTAAAAAAAATCAAACAAAATCTATCTTTATCTTTGGCCTTAAATAAAAAAAAACCTTGTTTGATAAAAAGACAATGACATATTTATTCATATGAAATAACAACAATTTCAATATGTTTTCTATTAGATTTATGCGAGGGTCAGTCAGTTAAGTGCCATATGTGATACCTGTTTGGATGATCATGTCGCAAAAGAGACATGACTGACTGGGCAGAAGATTATCCCACAGTAGGTTGCCATTACTTTCTGCAGTAGACTGGTTGTCAACTAAGGCTATAGAACCCAATCTGTCCTGTCATTTAACCAATAACTGGAGAGAAGAGACAGATTAATACCTTTCCCAAGGGTATTTGCATGTAAGTGAATACAACGAATTCAACTGGAATTCAAACTCACATCCTGGGTAGGGTAGACTGCTTTATTTAATGAAGGGATCTTATTTGTCTTAATAAAGCAATTAACATTATTTTGATATTTGTTTGGTCCTCAGATCTGAACATAAATCTATGAGGTATTCTTGTCAGGGGAAATATTATTCTACATATTAATTGCTACAACATGGCTTGAAGGGACAGATTTAATTTTTCCTTCAACCCCAGACAATTTTACATACCAATTGTCTTTGTTCCCTAGATTTTCATTTTTAATGATTTTAGTTGATATGTCATTAATGTTAGAATTTTCATCAGCATCAGAAATTTCAGAATCTTCAAACATTCATTAAAGACTCTAGACTGACCATCATTCCAGTAATTAGACCTCTGTTCAAAACAATATGCGAGATCATAGAATACTTTTAATGTATTGAAATTTTCCACACCAAAATCTAAAGCAATATAGAAATCAATTATTTGATCCATGAATGATTTTACAGAATCTAGCCATTAATGAGTATAGCTCATTCTTGTAGAGTGAAGAAGTATTTGGGGTTTGGAAAAAATTTGTCTTTATTAAGTTCAAGATGTGTCAATTCTAGACTTGTACTGAGAATGTTTTTCCTTTCAATTTATAAATGATGTCTATCTCTGAAATGTAGTTAGAATTTTAGTTATAAATCTTTCTGGTTTAGTTTAGAACAGGAAATTTGTTGCTTCAGTTTTTATATGGAATTTTCATTTAAGATAATTAAAAAAAAATCAACAGCAAAATTTTTTTTTTTTTCAGAAAACAGAACTTGTTACTTCAATAAATATTGAATTTTCATTTAAAATAATTTTAAAAATGAATGGCTGAAGTTTATGCTTAAAATTCTTCAATGATAACTTAAGGCTTAAATACTGGATAGATATTGTTTTTATGAAAATATAATTTTCATTTAAAATAATTTTTCAAGTTAATAAAAGCAGAATTTACACATAAATTCTATTTAGTTTTGAATTTAATCCATCGTTAACACATTTAGTTCAATTCATTCAAAATACTGAATGAATAAATATATTTTTTAAAAATATTATTGGCAAGATTTTATCTTTTAAATTCTCTGATAACTTTAATACAGAATTTTTGGTATTTTAGTCAAAACTGAATTTACATTTTTAAGGTAGAATTTTACACATAAAATCTCCTTAACTTATTAAGTTAAGACCACACTTGACTTTCATTTGCACCAAGGAAAATTTCTTAGAAATTGTTGCAATGGAAGGTAGAAATAATTTGAATTAAAAAAACAAGTAACTGTATTTTGTTTAGTTTGATAAATCTATTTTAATCATGCATGAGAAAAGTTATCCAGCTAGACCATATGAATTTCCTGAAAAATTCATACAGCAGTCTTGTAATAACACAAACTTTTTTTTTGCATTCAGAAATTAACAATATTTTGTGCACAATACAAAAATTTTATTTCTACTAACACCAAGCTCTTGTGCCAGACATAAAAACTTAATAGAAATAGCAAGACATTAATAGGCACAAAATCTTAAAAAACAAGATAACCATTGTGTAAAATTACAAAAGGAAAAACAGATTTATTTAGTTTGCAATTATGAAAAAACAAAAACGAAAAAAAACACAAACAAAACTTGCACAAAATTTCTTTTAAGCACCTATAAAGGCAGGATAACAATTTATGATAAAGGATCAGGGGAAAATAGGAAACAAATTGAAACTCAGAAGAAAAAATTTAGACAGCAAGGATCTTTGACTGCAAGAGAAGGCACTGACATCAAGAAAACACCAAGAAGGCTCTGTTACCAGCCCTCCACAGAGAGATGAGAAAAACTGGAATTCCAGTGAATGTTTTCTTGAGGTTAGACAGCCTAAAATGAAAGGATAACTTTTCTCTTGAACAAACTGTGTAAAAAGAAACTTAAAAAAGATTACTGTATCCCTGAGATGCCCATGTGGCAATTTGTAGGTAGGTCTTTTTGTTTACTGCCTTATTGTTTGCTCTTTTCCTCATTTAAAAAAAAATCCTTCATCATTAGTAAGTGCTCAAAGGAGATTTTGTGTAAGTTTTGTTTGTATGTTTTTTTCATAATTGTAAACTGTAAATAAAAATGTGGTTTTCCTTTTGAAATTTTATGTAGTGGTTGTTTTTTTTTATTTAAACATTTTACACCTATTAATGTTTTGCTATTTCTAAGTTTTTGTGTTTGGCACAAGAGCTTGGATTTCTTAGAAATAAAATTTTTATAATTTTTCAGCAAATTTTACTTGTCATAAGAGCCTTGTTTTGCATTTGTGCCATACTAAAATACTCAGTATAAGAAATCTGACTTTCTCTCTTCTCCTATTCTACCAATAAATCATTTAGTCTAAAAATTTGTAAATAAATTTTTTAAATATTCTCAGTTTGTATTTTATGCTTTCTTGTACTGTAACCATTTACTTGATGAATTGGTTCGTATTCAATTGGTATGTATTACTTATGAAAAAACAGAGAACTCAAAGTTGAAGAAACCTGAACTAATTAGTGGGTTCTAATCAGGATATGGATTCCTTAGTGTTTCCTTGTAAAATTGGTTGGTAGTTTTACTTTCGACTTCACATATTTACCTTTATGTGAAGTTTTTTTTTTTATTGTTCTAAAAATTATTTATGGTTTTCTACTGTCTCAAACTATTACATTTTTGGAATAATGACTTGGAGTAAAAACACAAAAAATTGCAATGAGTAAGACTAGTTATTGCTATTACTTTATACTTGGCTCATGAGTAATTTAAAAAGTAATTTTTGCTTGAAAAGAAATTGAGGAAAAAATGATCTTAAGCTAAGCCCATTCTACTCATTTGCAGAAGTCACGTTTGATTTTTTCATTCAAGATTATTCTTTGTTTCAGTAATGTATTTATACTGATTAGTGAAGATAGGTTCAAACATGTGAAAGATTTATTGCCGGATTTAAATTCGGCATTATAAATTTTGCAAACGAAAAAGAAAACCATTAAACTGGCAGGGAATTTGGTGTTAATAAATTTTTTGGTTAGAGTAAGGAAGAAAAATAAAGATAAACTAAACTGAAAATCAATAAAGGAAGGTCATTGAGGAAAGTAAAATGTTTCAACTTTGAAAGAATTCTAAAAACATGAATAGTTGAAAGAAACATTCAGTAACAATGATTATGATTAGATTGAAAGCTAAAGTGTTTGACAAAGTAACAAACTGTGGAGAATATGAAATAAAAATAATTTTCTTTTCACTGTTTGCAAATTTGTCAGCCAGTGTGAAAATATTAATTAACCAATAAAGAAAGAGCGATTGGCAGAAAATGAATTGGACTTTCAACAACCCATGTTGTGTTTCTTCCCCCCCAAAAATGTGTTTGCATTGGGAGCTGACCATGTGATCAACTTGGTTACATATTTCACATTTCTCATGCTGCTTTCTATCTCTTTCTTCCTTTTTACCGACTCGCAGTCCATAAGAAAAAGAGGGGAACAAGACATTACTACTTTGTTGATACACTCAGTGAAAACATGGACTTAACCCTTTTCCATACAAAATTTCACATTTTGCGAAAAAAAAGTGAACTCTTGATCCTATAAATTTCTTTCTTAGAACATTTTCACAATTAATAATTTAATTCATACAATCTGATGTTATGCTGTCCAATAAATGAATTTTCATTTATATAAATAAATGAAATAGTTATATTCTTTCAACCTTCTGATCCGGAGTAAACTGTGGGAAGTTTGGTTATGTTTGGCACAATGCCAATTTAATTAACATTGCTTTTTTTTTTTTTTTTAAAATCATCTCACCCCAAGCAAGGCATTCCACTGACACTATTGCGCATGGGACTACATAGGGGAAGGTAAAGAGAAGGAGTGGTTAGACATAGGGAATGTCAGGAGGAAGGTGACAGATGAGTAAGGATAGTGAGGATGAGGGTTGGGCAGATGGGAAGAGTGCTTGATAGAATGGGAGCAGGTTAGTGTGTTAGGAAGTGTCTATTGACCTTACATTTAAACTCCTGGAGATTGTAGCCATCGGGGGAAGCAATCGTTTGGAAGAGAATTCCACAGTCGGGAAGTGCGAGGAAAGAAACTGTCGGAGTAGAAGTAGCTCCATACTTTAGAAACATGCAGACTTTGCTAGTTGCTCTTCACGGTGCTGCTGTTTTAGAAAAAGAAACAAGTTCTCTTCTAATTCTCATTATTATGATCAGTCAGAATCTGTCTGCTGATTGAGAGGAAAAGATTGAGAGTTTTTGTCAATTTGTGGCAATGTGAAGTGGGGAACATGTGACTGATGGTAATAATGTATTAAAACAAATACTGATGAAATAGTATTTTCAGTAGACGTAGCCTACATGTTAGGTTAAACCAGCTGAGAAACATTTCACTTCTGAAGGAATCTTTTTTTCTTTAATTAAAAGCAACTAACAGAATTTAAATTAAGTTTAAACTTTATATATTCAATACCCTGGGGCCATTCTGAGCATTCATTGAACAATATCTTCCATACCAAGAGCAGTAAAACCCAAATCTTTACTAAATTCAATAGGGGTAGGAGATGACTTTGTAATCCCGACTTTTCCCAGTGAGTCCTTTAGTCCTCATATATGAATGAACTTGTCTAATTGAAACAATGCCCCACTTCGGCATGATTCTGACTCAAGAAGTTCTGTTGCTAGGTAGATAACTGCAATTCACTTCAGGTATGCCTGTATTTTCATTTCATAACATACATATTGGGAATTGTGCCACTGAAGCTTCCTCTTGGATCACAGCCAGTGTTGTTGCTTTCATTCCCTTCCAAAAATACCAGATAAACCATCAATTTTCTCCATGGTTCACAAGCATGCCTTGCCATTTAGAGCCTGTGTAACACTGTAAGTGTTCCTTATACACCCAGGTTAAAATAGTATTGATGGACTATGGATTTGAACCCTGACATAGATGGGTGAAGAATGACTCGATGTACGAACATTTTTTTTTCTTTTTCCTTGGGAAGAACTGGGAAAAAGAAAAAGAAAGAGAGAGGAATAGGTGCTAGGGATGGCTGGCACAGAGAAAGAAGTGAGACACAAGGTACTCATGAAACGACATTGATTTATATGACAGCAAATGAATACAAACCAGGTGAAAAATCTGCCTAGCCCAAAAGGAGAGAACTCTTTCTTTCTTGTTTGTTTTTCTTTTCTCCTCAGAGAAGCGATGAAGACCAACTTAGATTAACTTATTGGCTGGCTTTGAAAAGGACTACCTACATGAGGGAAGCAATTATAATTAACACTGGCATATGAATGTACAAAATCAACAAACATTTGTCTCCAAGACTTTAAGTTGGCAGACATCAGTGAAAAATTGTAACAGGTGATTAAAACTTGGTTTTAGACTTTTGGAGAAAGACACCTCGATTTCCAGTCAGCCCGGCGCCAGATCAAACAATTTTTAACAAAAAGGCACATGGATTTGAAAAGCAGAGAGATCCGCTTGAGACGCAGTGGGAAAAAAAAATCAGCCAGAATGTTAAGACATGAAAATCCTCTCCCTATGCTAACAGGCATGTCCCCCATTGTTAAGTAGAGAGAAAGGAAAAGGATAGCATAAGAAGACAGTGACTGCCTTACCTCTAGTGATAACGAGACATAGTAGCAGGTAGTAATTTGTGAACTTTGAAAAAAAGTTGTTTTTTAATTTTTTATTAATTCTTTTTTTCCTCCGTTGTTGTACAAAGAGTTACGAATATCATCATTAGTTCACATAGACCGGCTTTTGCTGCTGTCTCTTTATTTTTTTGTTCTTGTCTGTTTTCTCCTATTCCTGAATTGTGCATTTACCCCACCTCTTCACTTGCAGTGGTTGCTGAGTAAGACACAAGTCATCTGTCCTCTGAGCCCTAAACTAACCTTGAGATCAGAAATCACAACATAGCAGGGGGAGTGATGGATTTCAACAGATCACCAGCACCTTCAATCACACGGGGACAGAATGGTAGGCAACTAGCTACAACTTCACGTGTAATTAACTTACAGCCAGTTGACGCACGCAACACACATATACGCAAATCTGAGACTTGGGGGCAGCTGGGGAGGTCACACCTGCAGGAACCACTATTTCCAACTATACCAGTGTGACAGCTCTCATTACAACAAATACCTATTCAGGGCTGCATGTAATAAATGTAGCCATGTCCTTGAAGGAGCAAAGACTCTGCTGAAATAATGTGGCACCATATTGCATCTAACAAATTTGGCTCTCATGATTACTGGCAGCTCTAATAGTGAATTAAATAGGAATTTTTTTATTTTTCAATCAATTTGAAGTGTTAACATTTTTGCTTATAAAGCTGACTGTTGAGCCCATAAATTCTCATTAAACTTTACTCTTGACTCATCTGGACTATCCTTGTTTAACTTCCCATTTAGAACTGGGTCTCTGTTGAGTGATGTGAATATAACCCCTTTTATGGTTTCTGCTATCATCTCTAATCTGGAACTCTACAAAAATACTATAATTATTTATAGTGTGCTGTTAAACTGGTGCCTGTTCTCTCTAAAATGTATAATAAATGCCTCGTTGCCTCTTACTTTCCTGCTTGTTGGAAATATTCGTCTGTTGTTCTAGTCTTTCAGAACTCAGGTGAAGCCCTAATCAGTGATGAATTAATTAAGCACCTCACAATGCAGGGCCTTTTTTCAGACAAACAATATGGTTTTCATTTCTCTAGGTCAACTGTTGATGTATTAACAATTATTGCAGAAAGTATCTATCAATGTTTAGATAAGAATGGTGAAGCTCAAGCATTGGATATGTAAAAAAAAAAAAGGTTTGGCATACTCTGGTGTTTTTATAAGTTGAAAAGTTATGGTGTCTCCTGATGAATCTTTGAACTGATTCAATATTTCTTATCAAATCTTGAAATGAAAGTTATCCTGAACAGCTACTCTTGTTGTTCCTTTTGTACTAATAGAAGTGTCCCCCAGGGCTCTGTCCTTGGTTCTACTTCAATGACTTTCCTCAACACAAGAGCTCTCAACTTGGTATTTATGCTGATGATGCAATCAAGACAGGGTTAAATGGTTGTAAGTTTGATCAATTTGATAAGGTCAAATTGGCAAATGACCACAAAAATGACCTACAGCCTGTTAACATTTTTTTTACAGTATGGTTCACCCTGTACATGGCCCAGAGAAGAGACTTGGGGGTTGAGGGTTAGGGTTAAGGAGATGTTTATATAGATAAGAGGTGGGAAGAAAATGATTGACTCTAGATTCAAACAGGTCAAGATTGTAATGATCAGGAAAACATCCTCTTGGAAGTATGTTCCATAGGGCATTGGTTGAATTTATTTCAACCAATGTCAAATATGGAGGGAATGTGGTAGTTTGCTACTATGTAACTGGCATTGTGGATCCTAGCCATGAAGGTTAGGCATAGTGGAACCAGGTGATGCACTTCATCCAAGCACTTTCCATGGTAGTAGTGAGAGAGCAGTGGGATACACTCCACATCCCACCTGTGAGGGAGAAGTTGGAGTCAGGAAAATTCTTCTTCTTCAACAAAGATTCTGAGACACTTTTGAACTTTATCAAGATGGGAAAGTGAGGTCTGGGCAGCTCCTGCCTAAATATGGCAACAGTACTACATTTTCGGCCTAATCTGGCTTTTATAAAAGTAGAAGATAGCATGAGAAGTGATGTACTTACTGGAGTGATTCAGAGTGTTATTTTACATAAATCTTTGTCACATACAGGAATTCCACTTGAGGCCCAATATCCTCTCAAGGCATGGGGCCTCATTAAGGGGATATCCATTAATCATGACTGGTGGCCGTAACCAGTTTGGTTTTAGAGGCATTGAATATAACCAGCCAGTTTTTCCCACACTGGAAAGTCAGTGTTAGATCAGAGGAGTGGTTAGCTGCCAATCTCTCATCATCAAGACTTTTGGAGGTGTGCTTGTATATTGCCATATCATCAGCATAAACATTTACAAATGATCAGAGTATATTCTGGTGTAGATCATTTGTGTAAATCAGAAAGAGGGTGGGTTCAAGAAATGACCCCTGTGCCCGTATTGATTACCTTCAGAGATTTACCTGTTAAAATGCATTTTATAATAAAGAAACTCCTTCCAGTGATTTCATAGCAAACTTTTGTGCTACACCCTGTCAAAGGCCTTTAAGATATCTAATATTATGGTCCTTGTGGTATGTGTGCTGTCAAGGGTCTCACTAATTCTGTGTGTAATGGTTGTTCAAATGTCAGCAGTGGATTGAGTTGATCAAAACCCATACTGCTCATCACACAAGAGGTTGTTCCTATTCAGTTGCTTGATGAAATTCTTGCTGATAACAGCCTCAAAAAGTTCACTGATGATACTGAGGAGACTAATGGGTCTGTATTGGGAGAGGGAGGATCAGTTGCCCATGTTCTTAAAGACATACACTTGCCACCTTCTGCATGCTTGGGAAAGATTTCTCCTTTTAGCATCGATTAAATAACTGACAGAATTGGGGATAATTCTGAATTGATATTCTTAAGGAGGAGCACCGAAATCTTTTTTGAGGTTGAGGTTTTTGATAAGGTTAGTGACTTTTACTAAAATGAGTATATTACTGAGATTGGGTGCATTGAAATGAGAGAAATTGATGAGGGGTGTGACCTTTGTCATATAATGATGAGTTTGAGGTAAAGAGCTTCACCTTGTCCGTTGAGGAGGTTATGATCTCAGGGCCATTTATAATAGTTGACACAGCTGCTTTACCTCTGTTCATAATTTAGTTAGTGATATTTCAGAATCCTCTGTTTCTTTTCTACTTTGGCCAAGACAGCTCACATGTAGCTGAATTTTGCATTTTCCAGAACTCTCTTGCAGTGATTGCAGGTAATTCTCAAAGAAGTAAGAGCCAGACTACACCGTTCTTTGCAATAGATTTTGAAATAGTGGTTCCAGTGAACTATAGCTACAGTGTATTCAGGAGTGATAAGGACTGTTTGGTTTTTGCTAAAAATTTATTTTGGGTATAAAACACTCCATTCCAGAAAGAAAAGGGCAGTAGACTTTGGAGGCAGCACATTTGAAGAAAGTTGAAAGAGGAGCTTTCATCATATAGGAAGGAAAGTTGTTCCAGTCTGCCTTATAGTGAAAAACCGTTTTATAGAATGGTTAATCAGGGAATGTCATTGGTTTGAAGTCAATGTGGACACTGACTAGGGAATGATAAGACATGTCAATGGTGAGTAAAACTTTTTCTGCGCATTTATCAGGGCAGAATGTTAGGAAAAGGTTGAGGAGATTCACCTGCTGTGCCATCACATCCAGGTGGATTCTTCAATGATTTGGATCAGTTAATGAGCAATGGAGAAGTCTCTGCAATATCTGTCTTCCTCATTGGTTTTGTTACAGTGGACTAACCACTTTTTGAGGTGAATATTGAAGTCATCACATATGTGAAAGTTAGCTAAGGGAAATTTGGTGAGGATATTGTTAATTCTCTTTGATATTCAATCAAAGATTACCACCTCTTTATCCTGAGGACAATACAAAGCAAAGATCACTATGAAAGTGCCACTCAGAAACACATATATAGGAGATTAAGGTAGCTTCTTTTTGTGTCCCTGCCACAGAGAAACCCATCCTGAAACCCGTGACCGTGATGATTTATGTGGTGGTATTTTGTTATAATGGGCAAGTAGGCTAGGATTGTGAACTCCTGCAATAGGATTGAGACATTGATACTCATTTCAAACAAGAACAGAAGGTCAGGTTTAGATTGAAGAAGATAGCACTTCTGGAAAGTTGGAATGTACACCCCTTACATCAGTAGAGGAGGTGGCATACCTGGGGTTTACTTATTTTTTTGCTTTTGAGGTTGAGTTTGCTACTTTTGTTTGTTTTCAATTTGATTGCTTTCATGTTTCTTTTGGTTGATGACTAGTAGGCAGTGAAACAGATACCCATCAGAGATGCACACATAAATAACCCAAGTCGACTTGGCAGGAGATACTGCCATAAGAGTAGCCATTATCATGGCATCAAGAGAGCCCCACCTAAAACTACTTCAAGATTCAGAAATCATTAACAAAATGGCAGTACAACAGACCTGATATTATACACCTTCTGATAGGAAAGCCTCTTTTGAACTTACTCAAAGGTTTGGATCCCTGACTATCAGGTGGATAATGCCCAAACCCAGAAAACGTTTACCTCCAGCACCCTCAATGAAGTCTGAAGGAACAAATTTTTTCAATCAATAATGAATTTTTATAAGAATTGTTTTTGTTTTTTCTTTTTTAATTATAATAATTTATAAAGTTTCAAAATTATTTAAAATTTTTTTTCAAAGACTTGCTGTGGTTAGGTTATTAAGTTATAAGGTGTAAACTATATTTACTAATTGATAATTGAAAAGCTTAATACAAATCTTCACGCACTAAAGTTTCAAAATAATTTAAAATTTTTGTGTATGGAAAGGTTGTATTTTTTAAGTACAGTATTTCATAGTTTCATTTGCCAATAATTTTATTCTGTTATCCTTTTCTTATTTATTGATTGTAGTAAATGTAACATTTTTTTATGGAAAAAGATGTATTTTCTAATTTGTAGGAAAAGCATTTCCAGTCAATGTTATTTTTTTCCTTTATTATTTATCACTCAAATATTTATTTTTAGCAACAATAATAAAAATGTTCTTACATATTTAATAATTTATTAGTTTTATTTTTCTCTTATTTATTGATTTGTTTGTATTACTGTCATTAAACTAATCGATCAAAGTAGTACATTTGGTAATGAACTGTTCACTGCAACATTCAGTGTAAAATATATATTGCCATGGTAGAAGGCTTACCTGTCCCAATGATCCCAAGTGCGAGGCTGTCTGAGTTTCAACTCCTGTTGAGCCACCCATGGCAGTAAGGTCGAACAGGAAGGATCAGACTGAATAGGCAAAGATGTAACCAGATTTGCCAGATTTTACCTATCTCAATTCGTTTTGAGCCACAAGGAATGCACTTCTGGCCAAGTGTGTGGGCTTCTTTGTTGCATAGAGTTACCCACCAAAATTAAATTCATGTGAATGATCTCATCAAACTGATTCACAGCCATCTTAACCACCACCACCAGGAGAAAGAAAGGAAATAGGATGACAATCCCAAAGTGAGCAGGTGCTGACAATAACTGCCAGATAACTAAAAGTCTACCAGTCACTTATAATTAGGATATTGCTGCCACATATGGTCCAGTGCTCTTGTTATTTATTTAGAGATTCTTGATAAAATCCAATGAATTAGCAAAATTATTGGTCCTGATCTGGTGTCTTAGCTTCAGTTACTTTCCCCATCACCATAAAGTTGCTTCTCCTGTGCCTTTTCTATACTTTCATAGTAACTGTTCAGATGAGCTCTTTATTACGGACCAAGACTTTATGAATTTAAGCACAGTACTAGATTGACATCAAGATCCCATTAATTTACAGTTGAATTGGCTAGATGTAACTGTAAGTTCAATGTTAACAGTTTCTTTTCTTGCACTTCTCATTTGTAAAACTCTTCTGATTTCATGCTTTCTGGCCAACTTTGATCTTCAAAAATTTAAATGTTTTCTATCTTCCTGATTATTCTTCTACTGTTCTCACTCCATGTTTTCTAATCACTTCGCACACAGTAACCCCTTGTGCTTTTACTGCCTTGCATGGGGAAATATGATTTAAAAAAAAAAAACACAGCACAGTGACTGCTGTGATCCTTGGTAGTCTTACTAAACTTTTGCAGCTTTTTGACATCATACACAGAAGTTTGTGATGGATCCTGGAAAGCAGAAATCTTTCTGCCTGGTAGCCTTGGGGAAAGTGATACTGAATTCAAGATCTATTAGATCAATGATGATGATGCCCGCCTTTCTCTAGATGCTGAAATGCATTGATATGGAATACGAGAATATTGATGGGTTTCCATCAGAAGAAATAGGTTAGATGATGATTGATCCTAATTTTATCTTGAATTCCCTGCAAACATTTAGATGTCTGGAATATAGGACATTTTTCAAAAAATGTTTTATCTAAATTAGTTTTGGTCAGTATTACAGTAAACAGTTAAGAATGTTGCAACTATTGTTATATGTAAAATCAAATAAAATCATTTTGAAGCAATTGGTCATATATTGTTAGATTTCAAACAGCAATTCTCCTAGACAAATCTTTCATTTCATTACAAGAAAAAGAATAATTTCAAGGTTTTGAGTGAAAAACTTCAGATATAAAACCTATTTACATTATTACCTGACAACAGGAAAGGGACTCTCGGTAAAGGTTTCTATTCTAAAATTACCAAATTATAAACATTTTTATTGGCACAAAATTGACATTTAATAAAAATCAACTTGCAACATTTCAGAAATTCAGACAGAAAATAAAAAGGTTTATTATCCAAAAATTAAAAAAGTTTATCAAAATATCAGGCTGAAAAAATTTTTTCTCAACAAAATATTATCAAGTAAAAAGTGGGAATCACTTCACATTACAAGGGTAAATTCTAAGTATAGAAGAGAGGAAATAGAATACCAACCCTAAAAGTACACATACCTGCTCAAAAAGTCCTAGAAGTCATGTAGTAAGATGACCTAGTAAGTGAACAAAA
>JBBBDQ010002347.1:0-147500 GCA_037127315.1 Ascarosepion bandense
ATTTGGCATACCAAATATCAAACCTTTTTAAACTAAAAAGCCTTGTAGTTTTTAAACAATAAAAATAAAACAATAGACTTTAGTCGCCTGTATTTGGCATACCAAATATCAAAACTTTTTAAACTAAAAAGCCTTGTAGTTTTTAAACAATAAAAATAAAACAATAGACTTTAGTCGCCTGTATTTGGCATATCAAATATCAAACCATTTTAAACTAAAAACCTTGTAGTTTTTAAACAATAAAAATAAAACAATAGACTTTAGCCGCCTGTATTTGGCATACCAAATATCAAACCTTTTTAAAATAAATTGCCTTGTAGTTTTTAAACAATAAAAATAAAACAATAGACTTTAGTCTCCTGTATTTGGCATACCAAATATCAAACCTTTTTAAACTAAAACCTTGTAGTTTTCAAACAATAAAAATAAAACAATAGACTTTAGTCGCCTGTATTTGGCATATCAAATATCAAACCTTTTTAAACTAAAAAGCCTTGTTGTTTTTAAATAATAAAAATAAAACAATAAACTTTAGTCGCCTGTATTTGGCATACCAAATATCAAACCTTTTTAAACTGAAAAGCCTTGCATTCTTTAAACAATAAAAATAAAACAATAGATTTTAGTCGCCTGTATTTGGCATACCAAATATCAAAACTTTTTAAACTGAAAAGCCTTGCAGTTTTTAAACAATAAAAATAAAACAATACACTTTAGTCGCCTGTATTTGGCATACCAAATATCAAACCTTTTTAAACTGAAAAGCCTTGTAGTTTTTAAACAATAAAAATAAAACAATAGACTTTAGTCGCCTGTATTTGGCATACCAAATATCAAAACTTTTTAAATTAAAAAGCCTTGCAGTTTTTAAACAATAAAAATAAAACAATAGATTTTAGTCCCCTGTATTTGGCATACCAAATATCAAACCTTTTTAAACTAAAAAGCCTTGTAGTTTTTAAACAATAAAAATAAAACAATAGATTTTAGTCGCCTGTATTTGGCATACCAAATATCAAACCTTTTTAAACTAAAAAGCCTTGTAGTTTTTAAACAATTAAAATAAAACAATAGACTTTAGTCGCCTGTATTTGGCATAACAAATATCAAACCTTTTCAAACTAAAAAGCCTTGTGGTTTTTAACCAATAAAATAAAACAATAGAATTTAGTCGCCTGTATTTGTCATACCAAATATCAAACATTTTTAAACTAAAAAGCCTTGTAGTTTTTAAACAAAAATAAATCAATAGACTTTAGTCGCCTGTATTTGGCATACCAATTATCAAAATTTTTAAACTAACAAGCCTTGTAGTTTTTAAACAATAAAAATAAAACAATAGACTTTAGTCGCCTGTACTTGGCATACCAAATATCAAAACTTTTTAAACTAAAAAGCCTTGTAGTTTTTAAACAATAAAAATAAAACAATAGACATTAGTCGCCTGTATTTGGCATACCAAATATCAAAACTTTTTAAACTAAAAAGCCTTGTAGTTTTTAAACAATAAAAATAAAACAATAGACTTTAGTCGCCTGTATTTGGCATAGCAATTATCAAACCTTTTTAAACTAAAAAGCCTTGTAGTTTTTAAACAATAAAAATAAAACAATAGACTTTAGTCGCCTGTATTTGGCATACCAAATATCAAAACTTTTTAAACTAAAAAGCCTTGTAATTTTTAAACAATAAAAATAAAACAACAGATTTTAGTTCCCTGTATTTGGCATACCAAATATCAAAACTTTTTAAAATAAAAAGCCTTGTAGTTTTTAAACAATAAAAATAAAACTATAGACTTTAGTCGCCTGTATTTGGCATACCAAATATCAAACCTTTTTAAACTAAAAAGCCTTGTAGTTTTTAAACAATAAAATAAAACAATCGACTTTAGTCGCCTGTATTTGGCATACCAAATATCAAGCCTTTTTAAACTAAAAAGCCTTGTAGTTTTTAAACAAAAAAATAAAACAATAGACTTTAGTCGCCTGTATTTGGCATACCAAATATCAAACCTTTTTAAACTAAAAAGCCTTGTAGTTTTTAAACAAAAAAATAAAACAATAGACTTTAGTCGCCTGTATTTGGCATACCAATTATCAAACCTTTTCAAACTAAAAAGCCTTGTAGTTTTTAACCAATAAAATAAAACAATAGAATTTAGTCGCCTGTATTTGGCATACCAAATATCAAAACCTTTTTAAACTAAAAAGCCTTGTAGTTTTTAAACAATAAAACTAAAACTATAGACTTTAGTCGCCTGTATTTGGCATACCAAATATCAAAACTTTTTAGACTAAAAAGCCTTGTAGTTTTTAAACAATAAAAATAAAACAATAGACTTCAGTCGCCAGTATTTGGCATACCAAATATCAAAACTTTTTAAACTAAAAAGCCTTGTAGTTTTTAAACAATCAAAATAAAACAATAGACTTTGGTCGCCTGTATTTGGCATACCAAATATCATACCTTTTTAAACTAAAAACCTTGTAGTTTTTAAACAATAAAAATAAAACAATAGACTTTAGTCGCCTGTATTTGGCATACCAAATATCAAAACTTTTTAAACTAAAAAGCCTTGTAATTTTTAAACAATAAAAATAAAACAATAGACTTTAGTCGCCTGTATTTGGCATACCAAATATCATACCTTTTTAAACTAAAAACCTTCTAGATTTTAAACAATAAAAATAAAACAATAGACTTTAGTCGCCTGTATTTGGGCATACCAAATATCAAAACTTTTTCAAATAAAAAGCCTTGTAATTTTTAAACAATAAAAATAAAACAATAGACTTTAGTCGACTGTATTTGGCATATCAAATATCAAAACATTTTAAACTAAAAAGCCTTGTAGTTTTTAAACAATAAAAATAAAACAATAGACTTTAGTCGCCTGTATTTGGCATAGCAATAATCAAACCATTTTAAACTAAAAAGCCTTGTAGTTTTTAAACAATAAAAATAAAACAATAGACTTTAGTCGCCTGTATTTGGCATACCAAATATCATACCTTTTTAAACTAAAAACCTTTTAGTTTTTAAACAATAAAAATAAAACAATAGACTTTAGTCGCCTGTATTTGGCATACCAAATATCAAACCTTTTTAAGCTAAAAAGCCTTGTAGTTTTTAAACAATAAAAATAAAAGAATACACTTTAGTCGCCTTTATTTGGCATACCAAATATCAAATCTTTTTAAACTAAAAAAGCCTTGTAGATTTTAAACAATAAAATAAAACAATAGACTTTAGTCGCCTGTATTTGGCATACCAAATATCAAACCTTTTTAAGCTAAAAAGCCTTGTAGTTTTTAAACAATAAAAATAAAAGAATACACTTTAGTCGCCTGTATTTGGCATATCAAATATCAAACCTTTTTAAACTAAAATGCCTTGTAGTTTTTAAATAATAAAAATAAAACAATAAAATTTAGTCGACTGTATTTGGCATGCCAAATATCAAAACTTTTTAAACTGAAAAGCCTTGTAGATTTTAAACAATAAAAATAAAGCAATAGACTTTAGTCGCCTGTATTTGGCATACCAAATATCAAACCTTTTCAAACTAAAAAGCCTTGTAGTTTTTAAACAATAAAAATAAAACAATAGACTTTAGTCGCCTGTATTTGACATACCAAATATCAAACCTTTTTAAACTAAAAAGCCTTGCAGTTTTGAAACAATAAAAATAAAGCAATAGAATTTAGTCGCCTGTATTTGGCATACCAAATATCAAAACTTTTTAAACTAAAAAGCCTTGTAGTTTTTAAACAATAAAAATAAAACAATAGACTTTAGTTGCCTGTATTTGGCATACCAATTATCAAACCTTTTTAAAATAAAAAGCCTTGTAGGTTTTAAACAATAAAAATAAAACAATAGACTTTAGTCGCCTGTATTTGGCATACCAAATATCAAAAATTTTTAAAATAAAATGCCTTGTAGTTTTTAAACAATAAAAATAAAACAATAGACTTTAGTCGCCTGTATTTGGCATATCAAATATCAAAACATTTTAAACTAAAAAGCGTTGTAGTTTTTAAACAATAAAAATAAAACAATAGACTTTAGTCGCCTGTATTTGGCATAGCAAATATCAAACCTTTTTAAACTAAAAAGCCTTGTAGTTTTGAAACAATAAAAATAAAGCAATAGACTTTAGTCGCCTGTATTTGGCATACCAAATATCAAAACTTTTTAAACTAAAAAGCCTTGTAGTTTTTAAACAATAAAAATAAAACAATAGACTTTAGTCGCCTGTATTTGGCATACCAAATATCAAACCTTTTTAAACTAAAAAGCCTTGTAGTTTTTAAACAATAAAAATAAAACAATAGACTTTAGTCGCCTGTATTTGGCATATCAAATATCAAAACATTTTAAACTAAAAACCTTGTAGTTTTTAAACAATAAAAATAAAACAATAGACTTTCGTCGCCTGTATTTGGCATACCAATTATCAAACCTTTTTAAACTAAAAAACCTTGTAGTTTTTAAACAATAAAAATAAAACAATACACTTTAGTCGCCTGTATTTGGCATACCAAATATCAAACCTTTTTAAACTAAAAAGCCTTGTAGTTTTTAAACAATAAAAATAAAACAATAGACTTTAGTCGACTATTTGGCATACCAAATATCAAAACTTTTTAAACTAAAAAGCCTTGTAGATTTAAACAATAAAAATAAACAATAGACTTTAGTCGCCTGTATTTGGCATACCAAATATCAAACCTTTTTAAACTAAAAAGCCTTTTAGTTTTTAAACAATAAAAATAAAACAATAGACTTTAGTCGCCTGTATTTGGCATACCAAATATCAAACCTTTTTAAGCTAAAAAGCCTTGTAGTTTTTAAACAATAAAAATAAAAGAATACACTTTAGTCGCCTTTATTTGGCATACCAAATATCAAATCTTTTTAAACTAAAAAGCCTTGTAGATTTTAAACAATAAAATAAAACAATAGACTTTAGTCGCCTGTATTTGGCATACCAAATATCAAACCTTTTTAAGCTAAAAAGCCTTGTAGTTTTAAACAATAAAAATAAAAGAATACACTTTAGTCGCCTGTATTTGGCATATCAAATATCAAACCTTTTTAAACTAAAATGCCTTGTAGTTTTTAAATAATAAAAATAAAACAATAAAATTTAGTCGCCTGTATTTGGCATACCAAATATCAAACCTTTTTAAACTAAAAAGCCTTGTAGTTTTTAAACAATAAAAATAAAACAATAGACTTTAGTCGCCTGTATTTGGCATATCAAATATCAAAACATTTTAAACTAAAAACCTTGTAGTTTTTAAACAATAAAAATAAAACAATAGACTTTCGTCGCCTGTATTTGGCATACCAATTATCAAACCTTTTTAAACTAAAAAACCTTGTAGTTTTTAAACAATAAAAATAAAACAATAGACTTTAGTCGCCTCTATTTGGCATATCAAATATCAAACATTTTTAAACTAAAAAGCCTTGTAGTTTTTAAATAATAAAAATAAAACAATAAACTTTAGTCGACTGTATTTGGCATACCAAATATCAAAACTTTTTAAACTAAAAAGCCTTGTTGTTTTTAAACAATAAAAATAAAACAATACACTTTAGTCGCCTGTATTTGGCATACCAATTATCAAATCTTTTTAAACTAAAAAGCCTTGTAGTTTTTAAACAATAAAAATAAAACAATACACTTCAGTCGCCTGTATTTGGCATACCAAATATCAAACCTTTTTAAACTAAAAAGCCTTGTAGTTTTTAAACAATAAAAATAAAACAATAGACTTTAGTCGACTATTTGGCATACCAAATATCAAAACTTTTTAAACTAAAAAGCCTTGTAGATTTAAACAATAAAAATAAACAATAGACTTTAGTCGCCTGTATTTGGCATACCAAATATCAAACCTTTTTAAACTAAAAAGCCTTGTAGTTTTTAAACAATAAAAATAAAACAATAGACTTTAGTCGCATGTATTTGGCATAACAAATATCAAACCTTTTTAAACTGAAAAGCCTTGTAGTTTTTAAACAATAAAAATAAAACAATAGACTTTAGTCGCCTGTATTTGGCATACCAAATATCAAAATTTTTAAACTAAAAAGCCTTGTAGTTTTTAAACAATAAAAATAAAACAATAGACTTTAGTCGCCTGTATTTGACATAACAAATATCAAATCTTTTTAAACTAAAAAGCCTTGTAGTTTTTAAACAATAAAAATAAAACAATAGACTTTCGTCGCCTGTATTTGGCATACCAATTACCTCAAACCTTTGCCAACTAAAAAACCTTGTAGTTTTAATAATAAAAATAAAACAATAGACTTTGAATAACCTGTATTTAATATCAAATATCAAACCTTTTTAAACTAAAAAACCTTGTAGTTTTAAACAATAAAAATAAAACCAATACACTTTAGTCGCCTGTGGCATACAATTATCAAATCTTTTTAAACTAGAAAACGTAACATTTTAAACAATAAAAAATAAAACAATACACTTTAGTCGCCTGTATTTTAACATGCAAATATCAAACCTTAAACAAAAGCCTTGTAGTTTTTAAACAATAAAAATAAAAAAGAATACACTAGTCGCCTGTATTTGGCATATCAAATATCAAACCTTTTTAAACTCTAAAATGCACTTAGTTTTTTAAATAATAAAAATAAAACAGTAATTTGATACTTCTTATTTATTTTTCACCAAATATCAAATCTTTTTAAACTAAAAAGCCTTGTAGTTTTTAAACAATAAAAAATAAAACAATAGACTTTAGTCGCCTGTATTTGGCATACCAAATATCAAACCTTTTAAACTAAAAAGCCTTGTAGTTTTTAAACAATAATCACAAACAATAGGCTTTATTCTTATATTATTGTATACCAAATATCAAAAATTTTAAACTAAAAAGCCTTGTAGTTTTAAACAATAAAAATAAAACAATAGACTTTAGTCGCCTGTATTTGACTAATAAATATAAATCTTTTTAAACTAAAAATTTTGTAGTTTTAATAATAAAATAATAATAGACTTTAATCCTTTTATTATTATTTCTAAAATATCAAACCTTTTAACTAAAAAAGCCTTGTAGTTTTTAAATAATAAAAAATAAAACAATAGACTTTAGTCGCCTGTATTTGGCATACCAAAATATCAAACCTTTTAACTAAAAACGTAAACATAGTTTTTAAACAATAAAAAATAAACAATAGACTTTAGTCGCCTGTATTTGGCATATCAAATATCAAAATACATTTTAAACTAAAAACCTTGTAGTTTTTAAACAATAAAAATAAAACAATAGACTTTAGCCGCCTGTATTTATTACAAATATCAAACCATGCCGATAAATTGCCTTGTAGTTTTTAAACAATAAAAATAAACAATAGACTTTAGTCATATATTTAAACACCAAATATCAAACCTTTAAACTAAAACCTTGTAGTTTTAATAATATCCAACAATAGACTTTAGTCACTGTATTTAGCATATCAAATATCAAACTTTTTTAAACTAAAAAACTTGTTGTTTTTTTAAATAATAAAAATAAAATATTATTTTTAGTCACTAAACGTTGTATACCAAATATCAAACCAATACAACTGGCATACACATTTTAAACAATAAAAATAAAACAATAAATTTTATTATATATATTTAGTATACAAATATCAAAACTTAAACTGAAAAACCTTGCAGTTTTTAAACAATAAAAAATAAATAATGCCACAATTCCTTCTTTGGCATGCAATATCAAACCTTTTCAAAACCAAAAACCCTTGTAGTTTTTAAACAATAAAAATAAAACAATAGACTTTAGTCGCCTGTATTTGGCATACCAAATATCAAAACTTTTAAATTAAAAAGCCTTGCAGTTTTTAAACAATAAAAATAAAACAATAGACTTTAGTCACTTTATTGTTAGCATACAAATATCAAACCTTTAAACTAAAAACGCTAGTTTTAAAACCAATAAAAATAAAACAATAGATTTTAGTCGCCTGTATTTGGCATATCAAATATCAAACCATTTTAAACTAAAAAACCTTGTAGTATTTAAACAATAAAAATAAAACAATAGACTTTAGTCGCCTGTATTTGGCATAGCAATAATCAAACCATTTTAAACTAAAAAGCCTGGTAGTTTTTAAACAATAAAAATAAAACAATAGACTTTAGTCGCCTGTATTTGGCATATCAAATATCAAACCTTTTTAAACTAAAATGCCTTGTAGTTTTTAAATAATAAAAATAAAACAATAAAATTTAGTCGACTGTATTTGGCATACCAAATATCAAAACTTTTTAAACTAAAAAGCCTTGTAGATTTTAAACAATAAAAATAAAGCAATAGACTTTAGTCGCCTGTATTTGCCATACCAAATATCAAACCTTTTTAAACTAAAAAGCCTTGTAGTTTTTAAACAATAAAAATAAAACAATAGACTTTAGTCGCCTGTATTTGACATACCAAATATCAAAATTTTTAAACTAAAAAGCCTTGTAGTTTTTAAACAATAAAAATAAAGCAATAGACTTTAGTCGCCTGTATTTGGCATATCAAATATCAAACCTTTTTAAACTAAAAAGCCTTGTAGTTTTTAAATAATAAAAATAAAACAAACTGTAGTCGCCTGTATTTGGCATACCAAATATCAAACCTTTTTAAACTAAAAAGCATTGTAGTTTTGAAACAATAAAAATAAAGCAATAGACTTTAGTCGCCTGTATTTGGCATACCAAATATCAAAACTTTTAAACTAAAAAACCTTGTCGTTTTTAAACAATAAAAATAAAACAATAGACTTTAGTCGCCTGTATTTGGCATACCAATTATCAAACCTTTTTAAACTAAAAACCTTGTAGTTTTTAAACAATAAAAATAAAACAATAGAATTTAGTCGCCTGTATTTGGCATACCAAATATCAAAACTTTTTAAACTAAAAAGCCTTGTTGGTTTTAAACAATAAAAATAAAACGATAGACTTTAGTCGCCTGTATTTGGCATACCAAATATCAAAACTTTTTAAAATAAAAAGCCTTGTAGTTTTTAAACAATAAAAATAAAACAATAGACTTTAGTCGCCTGTATTTGGCATATCAAATATCAAAACATTTTAAACTAAAAAGCGTTGTAGTTTTTAAACAATAAAAATAAAACAATAGACTTTAGTCGCCTGTATTTGGTATACAAAATATCAAAACTTTTTAAACTAAAAAGCCTTGTAGATTTAAACATTAAAAATAAACAATAGACTTTAGTCGCCTGTATTTGGCCTATCATATATCAAACCTTTTTAAACTAAAAAGCCTTGTAGTTTTTAAATAATAAAAATAAAACAATAAACTTTAGTCGCCTGTATTTGGCAGTACCAAATATCAAAACTTTTTAAACTAAAAAGCCTTCTAGAAGCTTGGAAACAATAAAAATAAAACAATAGACTTTAGTCGATACGTATTTGGCATACCAAATATCAAAAACTTTTAAACTAAAAAAGCCTTGTAGTTTTTAAACAATAAAAATAAAACAATAGAATTTTGTCGCCTGTATTTGGCATACCAAATACTCAAAAACTTTTTCAAACTTTAAAATTCCGCCTTGTAGTTTTTAAACAATAAAAATAAAACAATAGACTTTGATATTAAGGTGACTTTACATATCAAATATCCAAAACTTTTTAAACTTGAAAAAGCCTTGCCAGTTTTTAAACAATAAAAATAAAACAATAGATTCTTTAGTCGCCTGTATTTATATACCAAATATCAAACCTTTTTAAACTAAAAAAGCCTTGTAGTTTTTTAACAATAAAAATAAAACAATAGATCCTTTAGTCGCCTGTATTTAAGCATACCAAATATCAAATCTTTTTAAACCTAAAAAGCCTTGTAGAATTTTAAACAATAAAAATAAAACAATAGACTTTCAGAATCGCCTCATATTTCGGTATAACAATTATCAAATCTTTTTTAAACTAAAAAGCCTTGTAGTTTTTAAAAACAATAAAAATAAAAACAATAGACTTCAGTCGCCTGTATTTGGCATACCAAATATCAAACCTTTTTAAACTAAAAAGCCTTGTAGTTTTTAAACAATAAAAATAAAACAATAGACTTTAGTCGCCTGTATTTGGCATACCAATTATCAAACATTTTTAAACTAAAAAGCCTTGCAGTTTTTGAAGAATAAAAATAAAACAATAGACTTTAGTTGCCTGTATTTGGCATACCAAATATCAAACATTTTTAAACTAAAACCTTGTAGTTTTTAAACAATAAAAATAACACAATAGACTTTAGTCGCCTGTATTTGGTATACCAAATATCAAAACTTTTTAAACTAAAAAGCCTTGTAGATTTAAACAATAAAAATAAACAATAGACTTTAGTCGCCTGTATTTGGCATATCATATATCAAACCTTTTTAAACTAAAAAGCCTTGTAGTTTTTAAATAATAAAAATAAAACAATAAACTTTAGTCGCCTGTATTTGGCATACCAAATATCAAAACTTTTTAAACTAAAAAGCCTTGTAGTTTTGAAACAATAAATATAAAGCAATAGACTTTAGTCGCCTGTATTTGGCATACCAAATATCAAACCATTTTAAACTAAAAAGCCTTGTAGTTTTTAAACAATAAAAATAAAACAATAGACTTTAGTCCCCTGTATTTGGCATACCAAATATCAAACATTTTTAAACTAAAAAGCCTTGTAGTTTTTAAACAATAAAAATAAAACAATAGACTTTAGTCGCCTGTATTTGGCATATCAAATATCAAACCATTTTAAACTAAAAACCTTGTAGTTTTTAAACAATAAAAATAAAACAATAGACTTTAGCCGCCTGTATTTGGCATACCAAATATCAAACCTTTTTAAACTAAAAAGCCTTGTAGTTTTTAAACAATAAAAATAAAACAATAGACTTTAGTCGCCTGTATATTTGATACCAAATATCAAAACTTTTTAAACTGAAAAGCCTTGCAGTTTTTAAACAATAAAAATAAAACAATACACTTTAGTCGCCTGTATTTGGCATATCAAATATCAAAACTTTTTAAACTAAAAAGCCTTGTAGTTTTTAAACAATAAAAATAAAACAATAGATTTTAGTCGCCTGTATTTGTCATACCAAATATCAAACCTTTTTAAACTAAAAAGCCTTGTAGTTTTTGAACAATAAACATAAAACAATAGACTTTAGTCGCCTGTATTTGGCATACCAAATATCAAAACTTTTTAAATTATAAAGCCTTGTAGTTTTTAAACAATAAAAATAAAACAATAGACTTTAGTCGCCTGTATTTGTCATACCAAATATCGAAATTTTTAAACTAATATGCCTTGTAGTTTTTAAACAATAAAAATAAATCAATAGACTTTAGTCGCCTGTATTTGGCATACCAAATATCAAACCTTTTTAAACTAAAAAGCCTTGTAGTTTTTAAACAATAAAAATAAAACAATAGAATTTAGTCGCCTGTATTTGGCATACCAAATATCAAACCTTTTTAAACTAACAAGCCTTGTAGTTTTTAAACATTAAAAATAAAACAATAGGCTTTAGTCGCCTGTATTTGGCATAACAAATATGAAACCTTTTTAACCTGAAAAGCCTTGCAGTTTTTAAACATTAAATATAAAACAATAGACTTTAGTCGCCTGTATTTAGCATACCAAATATCAAACATTTTAAACTGAAAAGCCTTGCAGTTTTTAAACAATAAAAATAAAACAATACAATTTAGTCGCCTGTATTTGGCATACCAAATATCCAAAACTTTTTAAACTGAAAAGCCTTGTAGTTTTTAAACAATAAAAATAAAACAATAGACTTTAGTCGCCTGTATTTGGCATACCAAATATCAAACATTTTTAAACTAAAAAGCCTTGTAGTTTTTAAACAATAAAAATAAAACAATAGACTTTAGTCGCCTGTATTTGGCATACCAAATATCAAAACTTTTTAAACTAAAAAGCCTTGTAGTTTTTAAACAATAAAAATAAAACAATAGACTTTAGTCGCCTGTATTTGGCATACCAAATATCAAACCTTTTTAAACTGAAAAGTCTTGCAGTTTTTAAACAATAAAAATAAAACATTACACTTTAGTCGCCTGTATTTGGCATACCAAATATCCAAACTTTTTAAACTGAAAAGCCTTGTAGTTTTTAAACAATAAAAATATAACAATAGACTTTAGTCGCCTGTATATGGCATACCAAATATCAAACCTTTTTAAACTAAAAAGCCTTGCAGTTTTTAAACAATAAAAATAAAGCAATAGACTTTAGTCGCCTGTATTTGGCATACCAAATATCAAACCTTTTTAAAATAAAAATCCTTGTAGTTTTTAAACAATAAAATAAAACAATAGAATTTAGTCGCCTGTATTTGGCATATCAAATATCAAAACTTTTTAAACTAAAAAGCCTTGTAGTTTTTAAACAATAAAAATAAAACAATATTCTTTAGTCGCCTGTATTTGGCATACCAAATATCAAACCTTTTTAAACTAAAAAGCCTTGTAGTTTTTAAACAATAAATATAAAACAATAGACTTTAGTCGCCTGTATTTGGCATACCAAATATCAAACCTTTTTAAACTAAAAAGCCTTGTAGTTTTTAAACAATAAAAATAAAACAATAGACTTTAGTCGCCTGTATTTGGCATACCAAATATCAAACCTTTTTAAACTAAAAAGCCTTGTAGTTTTTAAACAATAAAAATAAACAATAGAGTTTAGTCGCCTGTATTTGTCATACCAAATATCAAACCTTTTTAAACTAAAAAGCCTTATAGTTTTTAAACAATAAAAATAAAACAATAGACTTTAGTCGTCTGTATTTGGCATACCAAATATCAAAACTTTTTAAACTAAAAAGCCTTGTAGTTTTTAAACAATAAAAATAAAACAATAGATTTTAGTCGCCTGTATTTGTCATACCAAATATCAAACCTTTTTAAACTAAAAAGCCTTGTAGTTTTTGAACAATAAACATAAAACAATAGACTTTAGTCGCCTGTATTTGGCATACCAAATATCAAAACTTTTTAAACTATAAAGCCTTTTAGTTTTTAAACAATAAAAATAAAACAATAGACTTTAGTCGCCTGTATTTTGCATACCAAATATCGAAATTTTTAAACTAAAATGCCTTGTAGTTTTTAAACAATAAAAATAAATCAATAGACTTTAGTCGCCTGTATTTGGCATACCAAATATCAAACCTTTTTAAACTAAAAAGCCTTGTAGTTTTTAAACAATAAAAATAAAACAATAGAATTTAGTCGCCTGTATTTGGCATACCAAATATCAAACCTTTTTAAACTAAAAAGCCTTGTAGTTTTTAAACCTTAAAAATAAAACAATAGACTTTAGTCGCCTGTATTTGGCATACCAAATATCAAACCTTTTTAAACTAAAAAGCCTTGTATTTTGAAACAATAAAAATAAAACAATAGACTTTAGTCGCCTGTATTTGGCATATCAAATATCAAACCATTTTAAACTAAAGAGCCTTGTAGTTTTTAAACAATAAAAATAAAACAATAGACTTTAGTCACCTGTAATTGGCATATCAAATATCAAACCTTTTTAAACTAAAAAGCCTTGTAGTTTTTAAACAATAAAAATAAAACAATTGACTTTAGTCGCCTGTATTTGGCATACCAAATATCAAACCTTTTTAAACTAAAAAGCCTTGTAGTTTTTAAACAACAAAAATAAAACAATAGACTTTAGTCGCCTGTATTTGGCATAACAAATATGAAACCTTTTTAAACTGAAAAGCCTTGCAGTTTTTAAACATTAAATATAAAACAATAGACTTTAGTCGCCTGTATTTGGCATACCAAATATCAAACCTTTTTAAACTGAAAAGCCTTGCAGTTTTTAAACAATAAAAATAAAACAATACACTTTAGTCGCCTGTATTTGGCATACCAAATATCCAAACTTTTTAAACTGAAAAGCCTTGTAGTTTTTAAACAATAAAAATAAAACAATAGACTTTAGTCGCCTGTATTTGGCATACCAAATATCAAACCTTTTTAAACTAAAAAGCCTTGCAGTTTTTAAACAATAAAAATAAAACAATAGACTTTAGTCGCCTGTGTTTGGCATACCAAATATCAAACCTTTTTAAACTACAAAGCCTTGTAATTTTTAAACAATAAAATAAAACAATAGAATTTAGTCGCCTGTATTTGGCATACCAAATATCAAAACTTTTTAAACGAAAAAGCCTTGTAGTTTTTAAACAATAAAAATAAAACAATAGACTTTAGTCGCCTGTATTTGGCATATCAAATATCAAAGCTTTTTAAAATAAAAAGCCTTGTAGTTTTTAAACAATAAAAAATAAAAAAGCACAGACTTTAGTTGCCTGTATTTGGCATACCAAATATCCAAACTTTTTAAACTGAAAAGCCTTGTAGTTTTTAAACAATAAAAAATAAAACAATACACTTTAGTCGCCTGTATTTGGCATACTAAATATCAAACTTTTTAAACTAAAAAGCCTTGCAGTTTTTAAACAATAAAATAAAAACAATAGACTTTAGTCGCCTGTATTTGCATACCAAATATCGACCTTTTTAAACTAAAAAGACTTGTAGTTTTTAAACAATAAAATAAAACAATAGAATTTAGTCGCCTGTATTTGGCATATCAAATATCAAACTTTTTAAATCAAAAAGCCTTGTAGTTTTTAAACAATAAAAAATTAAATAATGACTTTAGCCTGTATTTGTCATATCAAATATCAAACTCCTTAAATCAAAAAGCCTTGTAGTTTTTAAACAATAAAATAAAGCAATATCTTAGCTCAATAGAGTCAAATAATTAAAACTTTTTTAAACTAAAGCCTTGTAATTTTTAAACAATAAAAATTAAACAATAGACTTTAGTCGCCTGTATTTGGCATACTAAATATCAAAACTTTTTTTAAACTAAAAAAGCCTTGTAGTTTTTAAACAATAAAAATAAAACAATAGACTTTAGTCGCCTGTATTTGGCATACCAAATATCAAACCTTTTTAAACTAAAAAAGCCTTGTAGTTTTTAAACAATAAAAAATAAACAATAGATGGTCATTTTGATTGTCAAGGGTCGTCATCAAACTAAATTAAAAATTGCAGGTTTTGAACAATAAAAAATAAATCAATAGACTTTAGTCGACTGTATTTGCATAATTAAATATCAAACTCTTTTAAACTAAAAGCCTTGTAGTTTTTAAACAATAAAAATAGAACAATAGAATTTAGTCACCGTATTTGGTATACTAAATATCAAACCTTTTAAACTAAAAGCCTTGTAGTTTTTAAACATTAAAAAATAAACAAAAAAGACTTTAGTCGCCTGTATTTGGTACGCCAAATATCAAACCTTTCTTAAAACCGAAAGCCTTTGTTATATTTTTAAACAATAAAAATAAAAACAATAGACTTTAGTCGCTCAGAATGTAATATCAAATATCAAACCATTTTAAACTAAAGAGCCTTGTAGTTTTTAAAAAAATATAAATAAAACAATAGACTTTTTAGTCGCCTGTATTTACATACCAAATATCAAACCTTTTAAACTAAAAAGCCTTGTAGTTTTTAAACAATAAAATAAAACAATAGAATTTAGTCGCCTGTATTTGGTATACCAAATATCAAACCTTTAAACTAAAAAGCCTTGTAGTTTTTAAACAATAAAAATAAAACAATAGACTTTAGTCATTTTATTTTTGGTATTATCAAATATCAAACCTTTTTAAACTAAAAAGCCTTTGTAGTTTTTAAACAATAAAAATAAAACAATAGACTTTAGTCGCCTGTATTTTATTTTTTATAATAAATATCAAACCTTTTAAATCAAAGCTCATAGTGTTTTTAAACACAAAATAAAACAATAGACTTTAGTCGCCTGTATTTGTCATATCAAATATCAAACCTTTAAACCTTAAAAAGTTTTGTAGTTTTTTAACAATAAAAATAAAGCAGTAGACTTTAATGCCTGTATTTTTAGCATACCAAATATCAAACCTTTTTAAACTAAAAAGCTCATAGTTTTTAAACAATAAAAATTAAACAATAGACTTTAGTCGCCCGGTCATAGCATACCAAATATCAAAACCTTTTAAAATCCAAAAGCCTTGTAGTTTTTAAACAATAAAAATAAAACAATAGATCAACAGTATCAGTATACTAAATATCAAACCTTTTTAAATCAAAAGTCTTGTAGTTTTTAAACAATAAACAAACAATAGAGTTTAGTCGCTCATTTATCATACCAAATATCAAACCTTTTAAACTAAAAGTTTCAGAAGCTTTAAACAATAAAAATAAATTAATAGACTTTTAGTCGCCTGTATTTGCATACCAAATATCAAAACCTTTTTAAACTAAAAAATTAGTTTTTAAACAATAAAAAATAAAACAATAGAATTTCGTCGCCTGTATTTGGCATACCAAATATCAAACCTTTTTAAACTAAAAAGCCTTGTAGTTTTTAAACATTAAAAATAAAACAAAAGACTTTAGTCGCCTGTATTTGGCATGCCAAATATCAAACCTTTTTAAACTAAAAAGCCTTGTATTTTTAAACAATAAAAATAAAACAATAGACTTTAGTCGCCTGTATTTGGCATATCAAATATCAAACCATTTTAAACTAAAGATCCTTGTAGTTTTTAAACAATAAAAATAAAACAATAGACTTTAGTCGCCTGTATTTGGCATACCAAATATCAAAACTTTTTCAACTAAAAAGCCTTGTAGTTTTTAAATAATAAAATAAAACAATAGACTTTAGTCACCTGTATTTGGCATATCAAATATCAAACCTTTTTAAACTAAAAAGCCTTGTAGTTTTTAAACAATAAAAATTAAACGATAGACTTTAGTCGCCTGTATTTGGCATATAAAATATCAAAACTTTTTAAACTAAAAACCTTGTAGTTTTTAAACAATAAAAATAAAACAATAGATTTTGGCCGCCTGTATTTGGCATACCAAATATCAACCCTTTTTAAACTAAAAAGCCTTGTAGTTTTTAAACAATAAAAATAAAACAATAGACTTTAGTCGCCTGTATTTGGCATACCAAATATCAAACCTTTTTAAACTAAAAAGCCTTGTAGTTTTTAAACAATAAAAATAAACAATAGAGTTTAGTCGCCTGTATTTGTCATACCAAATATCAAACCTTTTTAAACTAAAAAGCCTTGTAGTTTTTAAACAATAAAAATAAAACAATAGACTTTAGTCGCCTGTATTTGGCATACCAAATATCAAACCTTTTTAAACTAAAAAGCCTTGTAGTTTTTAAACAATAAAAATAAAACAATAGTCTTTAGTCGCCTGTATTTGGCATACCAAATATCAAACCTTTTTAAACTGAAAAGCCTTGTAGTTTTTAAACAATAAAAATAATACAATAGACTTTAGTCGCCTGTATTTGGCATACCAAATATCAAACCGTTTTAAACTAAAAAGCCTTGTAGTTTTTAAACAATAAAAATAAAACAATAGACTTTAGTCGCCTGTATTTGTCATACCAAATATCAAACCTTTTTAAACTAAAAAGCCTTGTAGTTTTTAAACAATAAAGATAAAACAATAGACTTAAGTCGCCTGTATTTGGCTTACCAAATATCAAACCTTTTTAAACTAAAAAGCCTTGTAGTTTTTAAACAATAAATTAAAACAATAGACTTTAGTCGCCTGTATTTGGCATATCAAATATCAAACCTTCTTAAACTAAAAAGCCTTGTAGTTTTTAAACAATAAAAATAAAAGAATAGACTTTATTCGCCTGTATTTGGCATACCAAATATCAAACCTTTTAAACTAAAAAGCCTTGTAGTTTTTAAACAATAAAAATAAAACAATAGACTTAAGTCGCCTGTATTTGGCTTACCAAATATCAAACCTTTTTAAACTAAAAAGCCTTGTAGTTTTTAAACAATAAAAATAAAACGTATAAAAATGCTACAACATAACAACCTTTTACTATTCAATTTTTATACGTTTACAAAGAATTTATGTTAAAAAACAATTCGAAAAATATACTTTTAGCAATAAATTATTTAAATTACTTCATTTATGATAGCATTAAAAAAATACTGATAAATAGCGAACTTCGCCGAGTTTTTTTCATGATACTAGGTTTTATATCGGCGAATTTATGAAAATATAATAATCAAACAGTTAATGTTGACATGTAACGAATTTCAAAATTTAAACGATGTCACGTGATAATGATTTTTGAAAAAAAAACAAGTTTGAAACTTTTTTATTTGAAATCTATGATTAGCATTTTCATGCAGGATATATGTGTTAATGAATTCAATAGATTTATCTAACCGTCACCAGCAGAATTTAGTCGGTCGCATAATGTCTTAAATTTTGCTTCAATTGTTTACTACATATATATTAATATTTTTCTAAACATATACTGTTAAATATAAGAGACAATGAATGTCTATTATGTTTAATCATGAGCCGTTCTAAACGTCGTATTTTGGCTTTAATTTCAGATGAAAATAAAGACAAAAATTCTCCAACATTTGGATAATTTTTTTATTAATTTGGTTCTAAGCTTTCGGCTCACATGAGCCATCTTCAGAGAGGTTATTAAGACGGTAACACGATAACATCCACCATCACCGACGATTTTATTTTGTGTTGACATAAAACTCCGCTATAATTTCGTAATATATATATCTGGCGCACACAAACATATCTATCTATCTATCTATCTATCTATCTATCTATCTATCTCAGTTTGTTCATTATCTAACAACTTCAAATGATGAAAAAATATTATCGACAAAATGTTATATATATATATATATATATATATACAGGGTGCGATGTATAAATTGTTGTCTAAATTAAGCAAATACGAAAATAACAGACATCTCATTTTAACAGATACAATCTCTGATACTAATAATAAACTAATAAACTAAATGGTACTAGCGGAGTTTTATGTCAAAACAAAATAAAATCGTCGGTGATGGCGGATGTTATTGTGTTAACGTCTTATAACCTCTCTGAAGATGGCTCATGTGAGCCGAAAGCTTAGAACCAAATTAATAAAAAATTATCCAAATGTTGAAGAATTTTTGTCTTTGTTTTCAACTTAAATTAAATAAAAAATACGACGTTTAGAAACGCTCATGATTAAACGTAATAGACATTCATTGTCTCTTATATTTAATACCATATGTTTAGAAAATAATTTGCTGCCTCGATACACTATATATATATATATATATATATATATATATATATATATATATATATATATATATATATATATATATATATATATATATATATATATATATATATATATATACGTCATCCACATACAAGCCTGTTTCGCTGTATCACAGCTCATCAGTGTGGCTAGGCATCCACTTGCCTCCGGCCGGGATCGAAACTCGACCGATTTGGTGTCAGTTGGAGTCGCTAACCCCTAAGGCATATGGAATCGGAGAAGAGAAATTTTAGCGTATTATATATAAGCAGTATATACACACGCCAGTCACCTAAAGAACTTAATTCATTGCTGAAGTGTTATGCATATATCTAAAAAAAATTACAATTGCCTCCTTCAGACAGTTGAAAAAAAAATTAAATATATATATATTTGTGTTTGTGTGTGTGTGTGTGTGTGTGTGTGTGTGTGTGTGTGTGTGTGTGTGTGTGTGTGTGCGCGATTTAAAAAAATCAAATATGGATTGGAAATACAAGATGATGAAATAATGAACAAATGGGAAACATTGCAGCTGTTTCATGTTTCATGCTTCACTTTATTAAAGCTTTGTCAGAGATTAAAAAAAGAACTGGCAAAAAAAAAAAGACAGAACGTTGCTATTTTCAATTTTGTTTGGATCGACTCTTATTGGTCAGTCATGTATCACGTGCATTAAACCGTAGACAATTCTATATGTATGTGAATTTGTAAAGATTTTAATGTCTAAGTGTGCATTAGTGAAATAGGTTAGATTGATAAACGTTTCCTATTTGTTCTATAACAATGTCTAAGAAGGTATCGGATGGGAATGGGCATTTGATAGTCTGTCTGTCTGTCTGTCTGTCTGTCTGTCTCTCTCTCTCTCTCTCTCTCTCTCTCTCTCTCTCTCTCTCTCTCTCTCTATTTCATTTGTAAAAGGATTATTACGCGACCTAGGTTTCTACCATCTGGTGTCTTCAGGCGATTTGCAATAACTGATTTTGCTGTTTTTTTAAGAACGCTCACGTAAGGGGTATATATATATATATATATATTTTACGCTCACATAACGGGTATATTTTTGAACGTGCAATTTTCAAAAATTAGAAGAAGTGATAACGTTTTCATCCATGGTTGTATGATCTTAATAGGCATTTTTTTTAAAATTGCGCGTTCACAAAAAATCCCCGTTACGTGTGGGTTCTTAAAAACAAACGGCAAAATCAGTTATTGCAAATCACCTGCAGACACCACTCAGGGTAGTAACCTATATCGCGTAATAACTCGTTTACAAATGAAAAAAAATATTCAAAAGTTTTACAATATAATTTAGTGTATCGAGACAGCAGATAATTTTCTAAATGTATATATATATATATATATATATATATATATATATATATATATATATATATTTTATAAGCGTTTCACCCCGAGCAAGGCATGTCACTGCCACTACTGTGCAGGGGGCTACGTAGAGTGGAGAAAGGCTGATTAAATATAGGAAATAACAGAGGGTGGGTGATAGGCGGGTGAGGATACCGAGAATGAGGGTTGGGTAGATGAGAGTGTTCTGAGAATAGTTGGGAGTTAGAGCAATAGGAGGTGTCTATTGACCCTACATTTAAACACCTGGAGATTGTAACTGTCGGGAAAGCAGACTTGTGGAAGGGAGTTCCACAGGCGGGAAGCGCGAGAAAAGAAGCTGTTGGAGTAGAATTTACGGTTACATCTTATTTGTTTAACTGTAAAAGGGTGGGACCTAGTTGCTAATCTAGTATCTCGTGTAAATTCGTGCTTAGGCGGCACCAGTGATCTAAGCTCATCGGAGCAGAAGCCATGAAAGTACTTGTAGAAGAGGCACAGGGAAGCTACATCACGCCGTTGTGAGAGCGGCTGCAGCCGGTCTGCCAAGTCAGTATCAACCACGTTACAGATCCTCCTTTGTATATATATATATATATCTTAATTATGGTACCTTATCACTTGTTTTTAAAGAAAAATGTATGAAAGAGAGATTGCTTCACAAATACACAATATACATATAGATAGAGAGAGAAAAAATCGAGAGAAAGAGCGAGAGAGAGAGAGAGAGAGAGAAAACAAGCATATATTAATAAATGTACAGCTAGAAAGTTTTTAATATTTGATTTTTTTATCTCGATGTTTAACATTTCACACTGCTATAAGTAAGTTAATATAGAAAGAGATTATTCCGAAAAATTAATGTGTGTTGTATTGTATAATGATATAGTTACGCCTTCCAAATGACGTAAAATTCTTGGAAAGATAACAACTGCTTGAATTCAAAGCCACAAACAATATAAGAAAACAAAAAATAAATACAAACAAGTAAAACATCGCCCTTCCCTATTTTTTTTTTTTTTTTGCATGTGTGTGTGTGATTCATATTGGGTTCTCGTCCATGAAAATGCGAGCGCCTTTGAACAAGAATAATACAAATTCATTTTTTTGAAAAAAAAATTAATTTTTAACAATTTCAATAGAAGAGAAAGTAGTTGTTTTCTTTGATGTTTGACCGTCTCTAAATATTTTTTCAATTAATTTGAAAATTTAAAGGTTTCTTAAAATACAACCAAGCCTATCATTTAGCCTACAGATAATTCTTGTCTTTAACGTTCAAATTCCCTTTCAAGTGAATATTTTAATAGAGGAGAAAAAAAAGAAAAGAAAAAGGAAAGTGAAATGTTCATCTTCATGAAAAAGGAAAAAAAAATTAAATCACATTTTTTTCCCCCGGAATCAGCGCGTCTAGTCTCGAATCGTTTTGAACGTCAAGAGGATCGGCTGTGATATAAGCGAACTATTCAAAGGGTTAAAAAAAAAAGCCATTAGTGGATGACTCAGCAAGCAAAGCCATGTTAAAATTGTAAAGAAAGGAATTGATATTTTATTTATTAATCCAACATATTAAAAATCATTTGAACTATAAAATCGTTTGCATCGACGCTTCAAATTCTACCTGAAATCCATTCACTTTTTCAAAAGGACTTCAACAGCGGAACACTCGAAAATGTTGAAGTTACCTCAAAAGAAATCAGCAGTTGACAGGAGGACAATCAGAGAAAAAAATCTGGGGATTCTGGGAACTGTTTTTCTTCTTCATGTTTATAGCATTTTTTTTTTTCTGGTGAATGAGGACAAAAACATCACATCCTACTCTGCTCGTCCCAACCCCACCCTGAAACGCTTTCTGATGCTTATGGCATTTCCCAAAAGCTAAAACCCATAACTGAAAACGTTAATATTTCATCTCGTGGATGAGATTAAGAAGAACGTGAAAAAGAACTGAGAAAAGAAAAAAAGGCAGAGTTTTTATTCATTGCATTCACATTGGTGCAAGTACCTTTGGGAAAAGTATAAATCCGTGGTTTCTCCCTCCAGCTATGGGTTATGTTGTAGAACAGATTAAGTCCTATAGCCCTGGTTGGTAATCAGTCGTTCGCAGATGGTAATGGCAACCTACAACGGTAAAATCTTCTTCCCAGTCAGTCATATCTCTTTCGATACATGATCAACCGAGCATGTATAACATATGACACTTAAGTAACTGACGAGACAGAAAGACTGTTGTTAAATTTATTGATACTTACTGGACATCTATACTCAGGCACGTGTGTGTATTAGGAGAGTTTTAATTTTAATGAATGCAATATATAACTTTGATCATTAATGAAATGTGATAGTATCACACTATCGCCCGGTTCACGCTCCTCTCACGTCTATTGAACAGATGAAGAGGCTCATCCCTTGTTCCCTGTTTAGGATGTGGTTTCCGGCTTTCGCTTTTCCAATCTTTTCACTCTTTCCTCCTACATCAGTGGCGTTACCGCCTTGCTCGGGGTGATATGATTAAAAAAAAATCACTATGTGCAGGCGCTTATGGTTTATCCTATGAGAGTGCTTCCAGAAAATGTGGCCGAAAGTTTCGCCTAATACGGTGATGAGAGAAGTGTTTAAAAGTGTTTTTTTTTTCTGCTTATATACTTCGAATACTTGTTCCGGTCTACTCAAAAAAAAAAAAAAATGAAAGAATAGCAATCAATTGTTAATAACTTTTGGCGACTTAGTGGCTTCATCGTCTTGCTTGGTGTGAAATGATTTTTAAAAAAGCGCTAACAATCCTTGACCGGTAACGTTGAGCAAAAAGAATAAATAAATTGGGAAAATTTCGTATTCTTTTTTACAAATTCGTTTTTATAAACTTTCAATAATCTAAACTTATTTATAAATGGAACTTTGTCTCTGTGTGTGTGTGTGTGTGTGTGTGTGTGTGTGTGTGTGTGTGTGTGTGTGCATGTCCGTTACCTATAGGCTCCGAAACGGCTGAACCGATTTTCTTGAAAATTTACACAGTTGTACTATAAGCGTCTGCGGGTGTTCTTAGCTTGGCTTTGTGTCGAGGTACCCCTGATAAATATCGAAAATCGATAATCGAAAAAATCGGGTTATAGAAGGAGTGGTCCGATTTTAATCAAATTTGATACACTCATAGACAAAGACATAAGAAACGATATTCAGAAGTTTCAAGGTTGCAGTTCTTACAATAGCGCAGAAAATTGATGATATATATATATATATATATATATATATATATAAGGCAAGATGTTTGTGTGTTTGTCTGTTTATCTGCCTGTATGTCTGTATTTTTTCAGCCCTTTTATTTTAGTTTTTGCTTTGGGTTTGGCTCTAAGTAGGTATAATTGTAGTTCTTAGTCTCAGCCATGATAACATTTACTCAGGGGACTTATTTAGCCTTCAAAATTCAATTTACGACGAAAAAACCTATTTAATATCGATACCAGGAAATTAAAATTTGATTTACACCCATTCATTTTTCTTTCAGTCTACAGTTTTGCTTTAACTGGAAACAACTATTGCTTTTTAGTCTTTCGTGCCAACGTCCAAAGAGTCTGAGCTCCGGGACCATGGATTAGTTTTAAAACTGTCATTACACCCGAGCAACACCGGGCTTTCTGTCAGTTAAGTGCCATACGTGCTACACGCTTGGGCGATCATGTCTCGAAAAAGACATGACTGACTGGGCAGAAGATTATCCCACAGTAGGTTGCCATTGCTTTCTGCGGTAGACTGGTTGCCGAACAAGGCTATAGAACCCAATCTATCCTGCTATTTAACCCATAACTGGAAGGGAGAGATGGATTAATACCATTCCCAAGGGTATTTGCGCGTAAGTGAATACAATGGATTCAGCTGGAATTCGAACACGGTTCCCCGGGTTCTCGTTCCGAGCCGATATCTACTGTACCACAACGCACATCCTCACCGGGCTGTACTGCTAGTTAAACAAATAATCATACCGTCTTTTTAGTTCCTGTTCTATCATTGTCTTCTCTTCTTAATAATATTGTCTTTTTCTTATATTCTTTTACACTCAATATCCTTCTGCGTCATAATGACTTTATTTGCCTTGCTCGGAGTCTGCTTCTTCTTCTATGTGTCTTGTTCTTTCAGAACGTAGGCGATCATGGCCTTCCACCTCCCCCTTTTCCTGCTGGTTCTTAGCACATTTTCCTCTATAACACCACGCAACCCCCGTTCTGACATCCACCTGCTCAGGCCCTTCAAATATGTTATCCTTTGCTTTCCTCTGTCTCTTTTCCTTCTATGTGGCCTGTCAGTATCAGGTTCTCCAAGTCCTCCTTCCTTATTGCATGTCCCAGGAACGTTAGTTGTCTCTTCCTGATGTTCAATATTAAATTTCTTTTTGTTTCCATTCTTTCTAAAACCTCTTCATTGCTGACATGCTTGGTCCACGATATCCATAGCATCCTTCTGTAGAACTACATTTTAGCTGTTTCCAGTTTTTCCTTCATCTTTGAGGATATTGAGGATATTGTCCAGCATTCACTGCCATATTGAAGAACTGACATCACATATCAATCTACTATTCTCTTCTTTGTTTCTAGTGAAAGTTTCCTATGTCTTAATACTTTACTCAGCTTCTAGAACGCTTCCTTCGCCATGCCAATTCGCCTTCGGATATCTATGTTGCGCTTTCTGTCTCCTGTTAGAACACTTCCTAGGTATTTAAATTTTGTACCTGCTTGATTTTAGTATCCCCCACCTGTATTTGGCATTTTGGGCTGCTCTTTTTACTGATGACCATGCATTCGGTTTTCTTGCAGTTTATTTGTAGTCGTTTTTTTTGTCACTCTCTTCAGCTATCTTCTGCATTACAGTTAAACAGATAAGATGTAACCGTAAATTCTACTCCAACAGCTTCTTTTCTCGCGCTTCCCGCCTGTGGAACTCCCTTCCACAAGTCTGCTTTCCCGACAGCTACAATCTCCAGGCGTTTAAATGTAGGGTCAATAGACACCTCCTATTGCTCTAACTCCCAATTATTCTCAGAACACTCTCATCTACCCAACCCTCATTCTCGGTATCCTTACCCGCCTATCACCCACCCTCTGACATTTCCTATATTTAAACATTCTCGGTATCCCTACCTGCCTATCACCCACCCTCTGACATTTTCTATATTTAATCATCCTTTCTCCACTCTATGTAGCCCCCTGCGAAGTAGTGGCAGTGACATGCCTTGCTCGGGGTGAAACGCTTATAAAAACGCTTATTTAAAAAAAAAAAGGCTTTTAGTTTCCTTTCCATGTCAGCAATCAGCACTGTATTGTCTGCGTACCGTATGTTATTCAAATTGTTGCCCCCGCTTACAAATCCTGGCATAACATCTAGGGTCCTCATAATAATATCGCAGTACAAGCTGAACAGATCCGGTGAAAAGACGCATCCTTGTCTTACGCCTCTTTCTATCTTTGTACATCTCCTGACTTCGTTACCTGTCCGTATGCAGGCAGTTTGCTGCCAGTAGAGATTCTGAATTACTCTTATGTCTTTCCCAAATATGTCGAGGCTGCCGAGCATCTCTATCATTCCTTTGTGGCGTATTTTGTCGAATGCCTTTGCATAATCGATAAAACATAGGTACAAGTTCTTCTTCATTTTCATTGCCTTTTCGGAGAGTATGCTAATCATAAATATGGTGTTCCTTGTTCCAGTGTCGTTGACGAACCCGCATTGTTCTTGTCCTATATCTGGCCTGATTCTGTTTCTCGCTCTATTCATCAGGTTTCGGACTATTAGTTTTGTGATATGACTCATTAAGCTGATAGTTCGGTGGAGTTCGCACTCGTTTGCACCTGGCTTCTTAGGCAGTGCTATGAAAATCAACTTGCTTAGGTTGTCTGGTGGTAGAACGACTAAAAAAAAAAAGAAAAGAAAAAATAGACATTAATATAAAGCGAGTTAAAATAAATAAATGATAATGTTTCTCCGGTGTTCGGTCTTTATTTGTGTTACTTCTTTGTGGTTTTGCACAAGCAAACAATGTCTATTTCAATATCTAAACTTATTTATAAGTGGAACTTTGTCTGTGTGTGTGTGTGTGGGTCTGTGTTTGTGTGTGTGTGTATCCGTTACCTATAGACTCCGAAACGGCTGAACCGATTTTCTTGAAAATTTACACAGTTGTACTATAAGCGTCTGCGAGTGTTTTTAGCTAGGTTTTGTGTCGAGGTACCCCTGATAAAAATCGGAAATCGATAATCGAAAAAATCGGGTTATAGATGGAATGGACCGATTTTAATCAAATTTGATACACTCATGGACAAAGACATAAGAAACGATATTCAGAAGTTTCAAGGTTGCAGTTCTTACAATAGTGCAGAAAATTTGATATCGATACCAGGAAATCAAAATTTGATTTAAATCCATTCATTTTTCTTTCAGTCTACGGTTTCGCTTTAACTGGAAACAACTATTGCTTTTTAGACTTTCGTGCCAATATCCAAAGAGTGAACTCCAGGACCATGGATTAGTTTTAAAGTTTCCATTACACCCGAGCAACGCCGGGCTATACTGCTAGTACAAAGAATAAGAGCAGAGACGGGATTTGCTAAACAAGTAAAATTAACAGCGAATCCATTAGAATTGAGATAGAGAACTTAGAGCATAATTCTCTAAAATAAATGAATTCTCTTATAAAGATCTTGAAATACGCAACGCCTGTTTCGTGACGAAATGGCAATATTATGAAGTTACACATGTAATGATTTCAATATTTCTATCTGAATTTCTGTGATGTCGATTTACGAATTTTTTTTTTTTTTTTAATCAGGTGCCATGTGTGATACACGCTTTGGGCGATCATGGCTTGAAAGAGACATTACTGACTAAGCAGAAGATTATCCCGCAGTAGTTTGCTTTTGCTTTCTGCGGTAGGGAAGAGACGGATTAATACCTTTCCCAAGGGTATTTGTGCGTAAGTGAATGCGAGGAATTCAACTAGAATTCGAACTCTACTCTCTGAGTTGTCGCTCCGAGTCGATATCCATTGCACCATAACGCACATAATGTTCTCATCTTTGTTATTATCCTTACAAAGTTTCGGCCTTTTTCAGGTGCTTTGACACAGTGGAAACGGGGTGTCCAATAACGGAGCAGTACTAAATAAAGAACAAGACGAGATATCCGTATATATAGTCAGTGGAACGAGAACACTATATTCCCATAGATTAAGTAAAGGTTCAGTTTGAAATTTCCCAAATGTTAATTGGATCGATAAGCACCTGATATAGGCTAGAAGACACAACAACAGAAACTTTTTTCTAGTGCAAACAAAGATTAAAACAATAGGCCGCATGTAAATAATGATTTGAATATATTTGTCTGAGATGAGGTATTTACAATATTTTCATTGTTCGGACTAATTTGTCATTATTGCTATATTCACAACTTTTCGGCCATTGTACGCTCCAATCTTCTTCAGGTGATTGGAATTTTGAACTGAACCCTTTATTTCGATTTATTTGAATGATTAAAAAGGACTTTTGTATCTGTTTTAGCGAATAAGGTGTAGATTATTTCTCTCTCATTTTTTTTATTTTTTATTTCTATTTTTATTTTATTTTTTTGGTATCGACAAGTCAGAATTTACCGCTTGGTAGAAATGCCCAAATAAGAAAAGAAAGCCCTAAAATATTGAATTAAAGTAAGAGGAAATCATTGACTGACGGTGTGAGAATCAGAAGAGGCTGTGTGGATTTCCGTTACAGCCACTATTCACGTTTCGAGCAGTTCTTCTTTTCTTTCTTTTAATTTTTTATTTTGCCAAAGCATCCCGCCTCTCAAAACCGTCAGCACCAATTTAATCTTAAATTGGCATCCACCTACTTATCGATTTTTCCAAAAGCCAAAAGATGAGACCGTCATTGAAAAAGCTAATAGTAAAGAACATGGACGAGATTAGGGAGAACGTGACAAAACATCTGATGACGATTCAGAATCTCTGTCCATATTTGATTACTTCCATTGAGATAATAGCACAGGCCTGGTCTGTCTGTCTTTTGCCACTGCTATTCAATGACGCAAGATGAATCCTACGCAATGTGGAAAAGTTTATGTAAGCAGATATTTCTCCCAGGATAAAAATGCTTTGTAATAAAAACTTAATTATTAATAATTTTTACTAACTCCTTGCAGTTTGACAACAACTCTTTTTTTTTATTAAGCCTTTGAAACGGACATTTTAAAGTGGTGTTTCTATTGATGTAATTATATATGTGTATGTTATATATATATATATATATATATATATATATATATATATAATTGTATATTATTCGATATATTATATATATCGAATAATTACAAGATTACAAACAAGTCAAAATAAGTGACGGAAAAATTCAGTTGGCTGGTATTTCATTAGCACGATAATATTCGTTTGTGTATTATTTCTACGGGACGACCGGTTATTCAACTTCCAGTTGACTGAATTCACACTATATATATATATATATACGAGATAAACAAAACAAAGGAGGATGAATGACAATGATAAAGAAAGACTCACTGTAAATTGGTGAATCGAAAAATATAAAAAAGAAATAACCAGCAAGAACTAACTAGTTATCTCACCTGATACCTCATAGTCAATCGAGGATAAAACTTATATGTGTACACCAACGAAAAAAGAAGAACAAGAATAATAGAACCATAGAACCAGAAGTATAATTAACCGAAAATTACAATTCAGAACCAGCCGCAACTCATTCTGTTTAGAAAGGGAAGGCGGGTTAGACTTGATACAAATGTAACTGTCTGATTCATACTGCTGATTTTTAGGTAGCGTTTTTCTTTCACCATTTTTAGTTGATAACATTTTTATATGCTTTTTTTTTCTCTCTGGAGAATGAGGAACGATAACCGGTTATCCCTCTTTTATTTATTTATTGATTGATTGATGAGGAAGAAGGTGTATATTTTCGACTCGCTATTTTACGGTGAGTGATCTTTTTGTTTTTGTTCTTTGTTCCTCTTCCATTCTCATATTTTTGTATATATTTCAGTATACTATTAAAATATCCACTTTGAAATACCTTTCGTTCACTGAAAAACGCTTTGATAAGAAAATATATTTCTATATAAAAAAAAGATTCAAAAGTTTGACGAAAACGTTTTCACATGAAACCTTTCATAATTATCCATGAAAGGCATCGAAAACCTTCCTGATAATTGGCAACAAGCCATTGCAAATAATAGTGGATATATGATAGAAGTAGAAAAACCATTCAAAGACAGCAAACATCCGCCAATGCAACACCATTTCAGCGATTAGCAAGAAAAAATTATAAAAATCAAGAAAGAATAACTGTAATGAACTTGACTGATTTTCTCAAGAGAGAAAATACAAAAATGAACTCGACCGCTCTGAAAATGAAATACACATTTAAAATAAAAAAGTGAATGTAATTGTGTATTTAAAATTATCTAGGAGAGGTCATTCAATATTTGGCATGTGAAAGGTAAAAATTAAGTTTAAAAAAAAACGGAACAATAAACCAGAAACTTTATCCCGTACCAGATCGAACCCAAAATCTAATAAGTTCGTGCCAGTCATGAGGCCAATGATCCCTGTAAGTTTCATCCGGAGTCATCTAGCGAGTCTTAAGAAAGAAACTGTTGAATTAGAAGTGGCGGTTGCGTTTAAATATTTCAACGGTAAAAGAGTGGGACCTAGATGCCAATCTAGTTGCATGCTTAAGTTAACGTGGTCAGGGCACCAGAGAAAAAAAGCTTGTCAGAGAATTTTTTTTAAAGCATTTCATCCCACGCAAGGCAGTTTTACTGCTATTGATGCGCAGGGGGTTACATAGGAGGAAAGTTATAAGAAAGCGGGACAGGTTATAGGGATGTCAGGAAGTGAGTAAGAGAAACATGATTGTGATTATAAAGTGGGTGATCAATTTATATATTGATTTTAATGTAGAATTGATCCCCCATTTATATCCACATCATGATTTTTTTTTTTATAATCATATCACCCCAAGTAAAACATTTTACTGCCACTGTTTTGCTGGGGGAATATGATTATAAAAGATAGGAGGAAAGTTATGAGAAACAGTGACAGGTTATAGAGGGTGTCAGGAAGTGGATAAGAGAAGGATGAGAATGCTGATGAGAGTGGAGTGGACGGAGAAAAGTGCATGAGAGAAAGGATGCGAGTCAGTGAGACAGATGACTATTGACCTTATATTTAAATTCTTGGAGATTATAGCTGTCGTGGAAGCAAAGTATACGGATGGGAATTCCACAGGCGGGAAGTGCGGGAAAAGAAGCTGTGGAGAAGAAGTTGCGTTTACAATTTATTGGTTTCACTGTAAAAGGGTGGGACCTAGTTGCTAGTCTAGTAGCTCGTGTAAATTCATTAAGAGGGGGCACCAGTAAGCTAAGTTCATCGAAGCAGAAGCCGTGAAAGTATTTGTAGAAGAGACACAGTGAAACCACATTACACCGGTGAGAAAGTGACTGCAGCTGAGCTGCCAATTTGGGATCGATCACATTATAGATTCTCCGTTGGATTTTGTCAAGAAGCCCGAGGTGAATAGCAGGGGCACCCGACCAGATGTGGCAGCAGTATTTAATACATGGATGGTAGATTTATAATACACGGGCGGATGGTAATTTGTAGGATAGAAGGAAACCATGTCACGTCGGTGAGAAAGTGACTGAAGTCGAGACAGCAAGTCAGGACCGATTACTTTGCAGATCCTTCCTTGGATTTTGTCGAGAACCTCGGGATGAATAGCAGAAGCACCCGACCAGACATGGCAACTGTATTCAATGCACGGACAAATGGTAGATTTATAAATATGCAAGATGAATTCAGACGAGAAAAATTTTCTGGATTGAAATTTTTTTATTCTAGTGGTAAGTGGGTCTCTGCTTAACTTTATTACTCAAATGCAAGTGGCTCAATGGAGAAGATTTGCTCGTAAAATTCAATTAGTCCGAAAATCAAACTACTAGCGTCCCACCTGAGCAGACCCTAGACCACGGGTCGGCAACCCTTTGGAGAGTGACGGCCAAAAAGCTATGTAGAATCATGGAGGAGTGACAAACAGCTATGGCTCCAGTGTCATGGAAAAGAACCATGTTATTAAATATGCGAATAAATTTTCTATGTGTTTGAAGAAAGCAAGGATTCAATATAATTTAGTATCTGACGGGAATTTTGTTAAAAAAATATTACACCTTAAAAATAAATGTTTCATAAATCAGTACTGAAAAAAAATTCCATTAAAATCGATTGAAAACACTATTTTATATTCGTTTAAAAGTGCCTGCTCACGAAAGCAATTTCACAGAAAATGTGAAAATGAGGCCGTACGGTAATTTTGGCGATCCCTACAAATAAAAAAATTGAAGTAAAACACATTCTCCAGGTAAAAAGAAATATTTTTTTTAAATTTCGACGTAATATATTCAGACTATCAACTGTCACTTTGGTTTGGTTTACCTATATTTATATCGTGTCCAGAGTAAGGTAGCGGGCCGGACAAGATTCACTCTGTTACCGACTACTGCCTTAGACTTAGCCCTCATAATGGATGGGTCTTCTTTCGCGTGCATATCGGACCTATATATAAAGAGACTTTTATTAAACATTAACTCTCCGATGTTTAAAATGCCGTTAAATGAACGCATCTTACTTAACTGAATTCTTCCTGGTGCATCTCGTCCCTACAGACAATGTCTGTTCTAATATCGGATGTCAGCAACGAAATGAATCAATCAGTTAGCAGTTCAACGTTTGCTCTTTTGCTGGAATGAGATCCGTTATCGAAATCTTGAAATATTCCTCGGCAGTCGTGTGAAATGTAAGATAGCGGTGATTAAATCGTATTTTCTTGATATATTTCTTGTTTAAAGAGTAATTCTTTTTAAGTAGGTAACGTCACTTGGATTGCGCGTTGAAGCATATCGCCTCGTTTGTTTTGTTTTTTCGTTGTTTTTTTTTTCTTTTCTTTTTTTCTTTTTTCACCAATTACTTTATTACTAAGGTCTGTGTTATCGCTTTTATGATAGCTCTTGATAATGCATCGGCAACAATGCGTGATAGAGCTGGTATGTATCAAATATCAGAAAAGTACTGTGATACATAATTTAATTGTCAGACTTCCAGAGGAGGAAATTTGTCGGTGGCTGTGTGTAATGCTTGTTTGAAAAGCTTGTAATCTATCAAGACGATAATATTGTTCCTTTTAATATGACAGAAGCGTCGTTTATCTTATACTGTCTATTTTTATTTTTATTTTTTTTTTTATAGAGGAGTAACAAGTCAAATAGGTCCCTCGAGCATATACCGTAATTCGGCTATTTCACTTATCTTTAGAAAAAAAAAAAACAATGAAATGGGATGAAACATATTATTCTTTCTTTTTTGTAAAACGCATAGCGCTGTTGATACGTCTGCAGTTAACATTTTTTGGATGTTCATTGTCTGCAACATATTTATAGTTGATTAACGCCCTCTTAAATTCTTGAAATGAAACTTTCTGATTTTGATTGATGGTATTTGTTTGTTTGTTTCTTTGTTTCTTTGTTTGTTTGAGTTTTTATACACCCCATATAATGCATATATAATTTCATCAATATAGATATTACTTTTGTCAAATTATGTATTTCTAAATGACGAAACGAATTGCATAAAATTTCTCCACTTTTTCATTCAACAGCCTTATATATATATATATATATATATATATATATATATATATATATATATATATACACGAGTGGGCCCGTGCCGTCTAAAATAACGGCAACATATATATTAATGTACCTAGTGTTGAGTAGCTTACATTAAGACATAAGAAAAACAAAATAATCCAACCCCCTCCCTGAGTGTGACAGAAGGGATATATATAAACAAATGCACTACTATAACACGTCCCCTGGCTGCGTCCAGTCAACCTCCTTGATTTTTGCCGATTCCGCCCACGCTGTGTTGCTGTTTCGGAACAACCAACCCAAGACAGCTTATTACCACTTAACGAGGCTGGTCTAGACATGCGAGGGATTGGTATATGATGAAAACCAGATTTAAGACCGCAACGACACGGTGTAGATTTATGTATATCTATATATATCGAATAATTACAAGTTTACAAGCAAGTCAAAATAAGTGGCGAAAAAGAAATGTTGGCTGGTATTTCATTAGCACGATAATATTCGCGGTGTGTTATTTCTACGGGATGACCGGTATTCAAATTTACACAATCTCTCTCTCCCGTTTTTCTCTTTGTTGTCTAGCAGCAGGCGAGTTTTCAGTCCGTCCGCCTTTCAGTCCGTCTTCCTTTCAAATCTTTTTCCAACTTGCCTTCCCAAGACTCGGCAGTCGACCGTCTATACTTGTCATTGCATTCTGATTTTGTTAAACAGGCACCCACACTGAGATGGGAAAGAGGTGGATAAGGTTTCCATTCCCTCATTGTATAACTCATAGCAGCTCGAAATGAAAACGTTTGCATTCAACCATTTCGACTTCCAATAGAAGGAAAGATAACACATTCCCATCTACTGTCTGCCTGCTCCTAGCAACTGTCCTAGTAATCCAGTACGCAGGAAACTGTCAAGGCCTCATTTCGACCCAGTGTCATCCATCGTCAAAACCCATTGACATATAATTTGACCAGATACACTTTGATAAATTTGTGATGTGGAGCCAAAAAGTGGGTCCACGGAAAAATATAACACGGAACACGAGGTGTAGGTTAAAGGAAGATGTATTTACAGAAAAGGTTACAAAGAAGAAGGTACAAATAAGTAGAGCTTATGAATCCAGTATAGTCCTTGGTAGCAGACTGCGGTCATGCGCACAGTGCTACTGCCTGCTCTCCTCTCACCCTTACTGCTACCACACACCTATTAATATAGCAGTGGGTGAGTTCATGTTGACGTGAGTCTGGGTTCCACAACAATTTGCTTAAAAATAATTTTGTGCTCAGTGTACTCCGCAGCTAGATTTTCCACTTGTTAACACTTCAGCTACTTTTCCCGACAAAATAATTGTATCCTCCAGTTTTAGAAAAATATTTCCTCATCTTGAAAACCACTTACAATTAATACCAGCCATCTAAAAATAGTGTTACACGACGGCTTTTATTATAATAGAGAGGATATAATCGGATGTCTAATCGTACTGATGAGCTGTGATACAGCGAAACAGATCTGTCTGCAGATGACTATTTCCGCTCTCACAGCCTGATTGAGCACTCTAGAGGAATGTTAGACTTTGAGAAAACAGTCGCTACTCTAGCATCTACGCATCGTTCATTCAGTAATGAATTAGAACACTCTCAGCTACTGGCATATGTTTACATGGTATATCACACGCTAAAAATCTGCCTCCTTCTACCGAGCGCCCATAGCTCAGAAGTAGAATCGCCGGCAAATGTCAATTCGGTTGGGTTTCAATCCTGGCTAAAAGTAATCAGATGTCTAACCGTACTGATGAGCTGTGATACAGCTCGGTAGAAGGAGGCAGACTTTTTAGCGTGTATATTATCATTATACATGCCCAATAGCCAGAGTGCTCTAATTCATTGCTGACTGAGCGATGCGTATATGCCAGAGTAGCTACTGTTTTTCAAAGTCTAACATTCTTCCAGAGTGCTCAATCAGGGTGTAAGAGCGTAAATAGTCATCCACAGACAGATCTGTTTCGCTGTATCACAGCTCATCAGTACGGTTAGACATCCGATTGCTTTTTACCCAGAATTGAAACCCCGATTGAAACTATGGGCGCTCGGTAGAAGGAGGCAGACTTTTTAGCGTGTATATTATCATTATACACGCCCAATAGCCAAAGATTTGGTTAAATAAAGAAGACAAGAGAAAAACTACATTTTTGTCACCTACGCGTTTCATCCTGTGGTGGATTTTATCAAGGCAAATAGATGAAACGAATTTTATTTTAAATAACGTATCTATAAGCAAAAAATTGTTAGCAACTAAAAAAAAAATAGTTCACAAATTATTTTTAAGATTAACAGAAATTATTAAGCATTAAGAAACAATTAAAAACGTCATAGTTCATATTTGAAGAGAAGGTTTTCATGTGCAGCAAAATATCATGTTATGAGATGTTAAAACGATGGAAATAACCATTTTCTTTGGATTTTTTAATATTTTTGTTGTGTATATTGGCCTGAGAAAGTATTGTTTCTATAAGGAAAGGTGAGATTGTGAAAAAGAGCGGAGCGCAGATTAATATTTTGTTAATATTGGATGGCGGCGCTGTCGAGAATTTTCCTTCTGAATGAATTGTTTTCTCTTTTTATGAGTATGGCATTATTTGGTCGAATTTATTTCTGTGAATCACCATTGCCTTCATTAAATTATTATTTGAGATGTTCCTTCTGTGTTCACATCTACGTTTTTTAAGTTCCTACTTGTTTCTCCGATGTATTTTGAGGGACAATTCTGAATATGTATGCTGTTGTTTATTTTATTATTGTAGATAATGTTGTTTTGTTGCGGTTGTGTGTTTTATGTGCCTTTCTTTTTGCGTTGTGAATAAACTGATAAGGGTATTGTAAGTTTTTGAATGTGTTTTCTATGTATATTTCTTCTTTGGATAAATATAGAGAACTTCAGAATCTTAATGCTCTTAATAACACATACATTATACTACATACAAACTCCATTACATCTACTATCCAGTACAATTTATCTCATTTAAAAAAACATCCAACAACCACCTCAAAAAATATGATTATGAACATGGTCGAATCTAAATAAAAAACCCAAAACCATAATTACTCAGAAGCAGGAATACACAAAATAAATTGCCAAGTTTTTAATTAGTAATACAGTGGAACCTGCCGTATGCAACCCTCTTCGTCAGTGACTAACAGCTATTAACGACCGTTTTTCTATGCACGGACGATTTGCTAATGTTAATTAACATCAGGTATAAACACCGGAAAACCCGGCAAAATTACCTTACTAAAAAAATGTGGTAATCAAGATTTTTAATTACAATATTGGTCAGTTTAAAAAGATAAATATTTTGAACCAAAAATGGAGACAGTATTATTTTACAGAAGGTAGCTAAAGAAAGCAAAAAAGAAAAGACTAAACAAAGCATAAACTACAAGAAAACTGAATGCATAGTTATCAGCAAAAAGAAACTTAAATGCCGACTACAAGTCGGGGATACTAAAACAAAGCAGGTCAGTCAGTTAAGTGCCATACTGGATACACACTTTGGGCGATCATGTCTCGAAAGTGACATGACTGACTGGGCAGAAGATTATCCCGCAGTAGATTGCCATTACTTTCTGCTGTAGACTGGTTGCCAACCAAGGCTATAGAACCCAATCTGTCGTGTTATTTAACCCATAACTAGAGTGAAGAAACGGATTAAAACCTATCCTAAGAGTATTTGTGCGTAAGTGAATAGATACAGAAATCTAAACCCGGTTCATACTCCTCCCACCTCTATTGAACAGATGTAGACGCTTATCTCTTGATCCCTGTTTAGGAAGTGGTTTCCAGCTAACTTCAGTATTGGTGTTACCGTGATTTTCCTGCAACGTGTGTGGTCGGTGGCAACGTCTCCTCATTGTGAGGGTACCGGTTTGGCAGTTTTCTGGTTGCTGTTCCCGACTAGTAGTTAGGAGCTCTAACTCTTGCGTAGCGTCAACAGCGGCTGCTCTGATCAGCAGTTGCATAATATCGGGGTCCTTGTAGTGCCATGTCGCCCATAGATATGTATCCCTGCAAGCGTTTTCGGTGGGCAACCCCGAGACCACACTTTGTTCCAGCCCGCGCCAGTTCCCTTTGAGCGCATGTCGTAGTTAATGACCGTCTGCCTCCTCTACTCGAGGTCTTTCCTTACCAACAATTCAATATGAATAACCATATAAAAAAAAATCTAAACCATTTAAACTTAAATCACTTAAACCTCTTAACATTTCTTTTACTAACATCCGGGGCATTCGTACTAACTTCTGTAGTGTAGAATCTTTCCTCCATGAAAAGTCCCCTGACATCCTAGATCTCTGTGAGACTAACCCCTCAATTTCCTTCTTTTTTTTTTAATCATATCACCCCGAGCAAGGCGGTAACGCCACTGATGTGCAAGGGGGTACGTAAGAGTGAATAGATTGGAAAAGAGAAAGCCGGAAACCACAACCTAAACAGGGAAAAAGGGATGAGCCTCTCCACCTGTTAAATAGACGTGGGTGGAGTGTGAACCGGGCGATAGTTTAGTCTATCTACTCCAATTGAAAAAAAAAGTGAAAAGATTGGAAAAGAGAAAGCCGGAAACCACAACCTAAACAGGGAAAAAGGGATGAGCCTCTCCACCTGTTAAATAGACGTGGGTGGAGTGTGAACCGGGCGATAGTTTAGTCTATCTACTCCAATTGAAAAAAAAAGTGAAAAGATTGGAAAAGAGAAAGTCGGAAACCACATCCTAAACAGGGAGCAAGGGATGAGCCTCTATACCTGTTCAACAGACGTGGGTGGAGTGTGAACCGGGCGGTAGTTTAGTCTATCTACTCCAATTGAAAAAAAAAGTGAAGATTGGAAGAAAAAACCGAAAACCACATCCTAAACAGGGAACAAGGGATGAGCCTCTTCACCTGTTCAACAGATGTGGGTGGAGTGTGAACCGGGCTGTAGTTTAGACTATCTACTCCAATCGAAGAAGAAGAAAGAAAAAAAAGTAACGGTGGTGAGTTAACTAAGTTTTAGTTAAAGTCCGGTCAAAGAAATTTCTTTGAAAAAAGGTAAAGAATACTCGTTCAAATAACCATGAAACTATATTAAAATTAGCCACAAAAAATAAAACAAAATAAAATCAAAGCAAAATTATAACTTACTTTTAAGAATATTTCAAAGCTGATCCTAAACCAAACGCACGTGTGCTAACGGCAGTAGAGAAAAAGAATTATTTTATCTTTTGGCTGATGGGTGGTGGGGTCAACTAGACAATGACCAGTTTTCTGACTTCTCGATCCCTGGCTATCTTCCCCTTTTAAGGAAGGATACCACTGTCTATATGCATGTGCTGGGGGTCTACGTTAGTGAACACCTCCCTCTAGCTAGAGTGACATCCCTCGAATCCCCTGCCCACCCATATGTATGTCTCCGTTTGTCACTTCTTAGTTTGGTTAGATACGTTTTCTTTCTGTACCGTTATCCCTCCTCCCCCTACTGCTCTCAGCTAGACGGCATCTCTGACAATATAGATAACTTTACATCCTCGCAGCCATTTGCTTATATATTTGTGTTCGGATATCATAACGGCCATTATGCCGAGGGGTTAAAAGACTCTGGTACTGATTCAGCTGACATCCACGCCATGAACTTTGCCATTTCCCAATCCCTTACGCAAGTGGTGGATTTCCCCACAAGCTTTCTCAGCATCCCCTCAGGACGCGCCTGTCTACTAGATCTATGCTTCATCGCTGTACCTGACTCCTGCTAACTCTCGCAGCTTTTCCGTCTTGGCCACTCCGATCATGCTGTTGTCTCTCTCAATATTTCTCACCACTCTCACTCTCCCCAGGAGCCTCCTATCGACAGGATCTCCTACTGCTACCGAAGAGCTGACTGGGACGCGTTTCGTGATTTCCTATGCGACGTCTCTTGGAGAAATGTTTTCGGTCTCCCAGTTGATGACGAACCTCTAGGATTTCTCCTGTGTGAAAGCTGGCGTCTCTATCTATCCTGTGAGTATTAAATTCTCCAAACTTTCCTTCCTCATTACTTGTCACAGTAACCTTAGCTGTCACTTCCTGATACTAAGTATAAGTTTTCTTCTCATTTGCATCCTCTCCAACATCTCATCGTTGCTTAAGTGCTCATTCCATGGTATCCGCAGCATCCTACTGTACAACCACATTTCTGCTGCCTCGAGGCTCTCCTTCATCCTTGAAGTGGCCGTCTAACATACGTTGCCATACAGAATTTCAGCGCTCTTTTCTTTGTTTCTAATGCAATTTTCCTGTCTCTCAGGGCTCTCATTAGCTTTTGAAATGCATCCTTAGCCATACCAATGCATCCGTAGCCATACCAATGCATCTTTAGCCATACCAATGGATCCTTAGCCATACCAATGCATCTTTAGCCATACCAATGCATCTTTAGCCATACCAATGCATCCTTAGCCATACCAATGCATCTTTAGCCATACCAATGCATCCTTAGCCATACCAATGCATCTTTAGCCTACCAATGCAATCCTTAGCCATCCAATGCATCTTTAGCCATACCAATGCATCTTTAGCCATACCAATGCATCCTTTAGCCATACCAATGCATCCTTAGCCATACCAATGCATCTTTAGCCATACCAATGCATCTTTAGCCATACCAATGCATCCTTTAGCCATACCAATGCATCTTTAGCCATACCAATGCATCCTTAGCCATACCAATGCATCTTTAGCCATACCAATGCATCCTTTAGCCATACCAATGCATTTAGCCTTACCAATGCCATCCTTAGCCAATACCAATGCATCTTTAGCCATATCCAATGCATCCTTAGCCATACCAATGCATCCTTTAGCCATACCAATGCATCCTTTAGCCATACCAATGCATCCTTAGCCATACCAATGCATCTTTAGCCATACCAATGCATCCTTTAGCCATACCAATGCATCCTTTAGCCATACCAATGCATCTTTAGCCATACCAATGCATCCTTAGCCATACCAATGCATCTTTAGCCATACCAATGCATCCTTAGCCATACCAATGCATCCTTAGCCATACCAATGCATCTTTAGCCATACCAATGCATCCTTAGCCATACCAATGCATCCTTAGCCATACCAATGCATCCTTAGCCATACCAATGCTTCTTTAGCCATACCAATGCATCTTTAGCCATACCAATGCATCCTTAGCCATACCAATGCATCTTTAGCCATACCAATGCATCCTTAGCCATACCAATGCATCCTTAGCCATACCAATGCATCTTTAGCCATACCAATGCTTCTTTAGCCATACCAATGCATCCTTAGCCATAGCAATGCATCCTTAGCCATACCAATGCATCTTTAGCCATACCAATGCATCCTTATAGCTATACCAATGCATCTTTAGCCAACCAATGCATCTTAAGCTATACCAATGCATCCTTAGCCATACCAATGACCATTGCTACCAATGCATCTTTAGCCATACCAATGCATCCTTAGCCATACCAATGCATCCTTAGCCATACCAATGCATCTTTAGCCATACCTATACGATCCTTTAGCCATACCAATGCATCCTTAGCTATACCAATGCATCTTTAGCCATACCAATGCATCTCTTAGCCATACCAATGCTTCTTTAGCCATACCAATGCATCTTTAGCCATACCAATGCATCCTTAGCCATACCAATGCATCTTTTAGCCATACCAATGCATCCTTAGCCATACCAATGCATCCTTAGCCATACCAATGCATCTTTTAGCCATACCAATGCTTCTTTAGCCATACTCAATGCATCCTTAGCCATACCAAATGCATCTTTAGCCATACTAATGTATCCTTAGCCATACCAATGCATCTTTAGCCATACCAATGCATCTTTAGCCATACCAATGCATCTTTTAATTGCCTCAATGCATCTTTAGCCATACCTAATGCATCTTTAGCCATACCAATGGTCCTTAGCCATACCAATGCATCCTTAGCCATACCAATGTATCCTACTACCAATGCATCCTTAGCCATACCAATGCATCCTTAGCCATACCAATGCATCTAGGCCATACCAACACCCTTAGCCATACCAATGCATCTTTAGCCATACCAATGCATCTTTAGCCATACCAATGCATCCTTAGCCATACCAATGCATCTTTAGCCATACCAATGCATCCTTAGCCATACCAATGCATCTTTAGCCATACCAATGCATCCTTAGCCATACCAATGCATCCTGAGCCAAGTACCAATGCATCTTTAGCCATACCAATGCATCCTTAGCCATACCAATGCATCCTTAGCCATACCAATGCATCCTTAGCCATACCAATGCTTCTTTAGCCATACCAATGCATCTTTAGCCATACCAATGCATCCTTAGCCATACCAATGGCATCTTTAGCTATACCAATGCATCCTTTAGCCATACCAATGCATCCTTAGCCATACCAATGCATCCTTAGCCATACCAATGCTTCTTTAGCCATACCAATGCATCTTTAGCCATACCAATGCATCTTTAGCCATACCAATGCATCTTAGCCATACCAATGCATCTCTAGCCATACCAATGCATCCTTAGCCATACCAATGCATCTTTAGCCATACCAATGCATCCTTAGCCATACCAATGCATCTTTAGCCATACCAATGCATCTTTAGCCATACCAATGCATCCTTAGCCATACCAATGCATCTTTAGCTATACTAATGCATCCTTTAGCCATACCAATGCATCTTTAGCCATACCAATGCATCCTTTAAGTCATACCAATGCATCCTTAGCCATACCAATGCATCTTTAGCCATACCAATGCATCTTTAGCCATACCAATGCATCTTTAGCCATACCAATGCATCTTTAGCCATACCAATGCATCCTTAGCCATACCAATGCATCTTTAGCCATACCAATGCATCCTTAGCCATACCAATGCATCTTTTGAACATACCAATGCATCCTTAGCCATACCAATGCATCTTTAGCCATACCAATGCATCCTTAGCCATACTTAATGCATCCTTAGCCATACCAATACATCTTTAGCCATACCAATGCATCCTTAGCCATACCAATGCATCCTTAGCCATACCAATGCATCTTTAGCCATACCAATGCATCCTTTAGCCATGTTCAATGCATCTTTAGCCATACCAATGCATCCTTAGCCATACCAATGCATCTTTAGCCATACCAATGCATCCTTAGCCATACCAATGCACTTCTTAGCCATACCAATGCATCTTTAGCCATACCAATGCATCCTTAGCTATACCAATGCATCTTTAGCCATACCAATGCATCTTTAGCCATACCAATGCATCCTTAGCTATACCAATGCATCTTTAGCCATACCAATGCATCCTTAGCCATACCAATGCATCTTTAGCCATACCAATGCATCCTTAGCCATACCAATGCATCTTTAGCCATACCAATGCATCCTTAGCCATACCAATGCATCCTTGTTTTACCTAATGCATCCTTAGCCATACCAATGTGTCTTAGGAACTCAATGCCACTCTTTCCATCCTCTGTCAGAACGCTTTCAAGGTATTTAATTTTTTTTATTTCAGTCTCTCCAACCTGTAGATGGCGTTCTGGGGTACTGTATAATGAATAAAAACATAGCATCTACTAAAATATGAGTATCCATTAAAAATTGCGTTTAAATAAATAAACTATACATACAGTCATCCGCAGACAGATCTGTTTCGCTGTATCACAGCTCATCAGTACGGTTAGACAGCTAATTGCCTTTTACCCAGGATTGAAAGCCGACCAAATTGGCGTCAGTCGACGATTCTACCTCTGAGCTATGGGCGCTCGGTAGAAGGGTGCAAATTTTTTAGCGTATGTATTATCATTATACACGCCCAATAGCTGAGAGTGTTCTAATTCATGACTGAATGAACGATGCGTAGATGCTAGAGTAGCTACTGTTTTTCAAAGTCTACCATTCTTCTAGAGTGCTCAATATGCGCTCACATGTTCGTATATATCAGATCCACGATTATAAACAATCATGCAGGCACATATATATATGTGTGTGTGTGTGTGTGTGTGTGTGTGTGTGTGTGTGTGTGTGTGTGTGTGTGTGTGTGTGTTGATTTATATCTATTCTCAAGTAGTTACTCGATAATCAGTTGTATTTATCAATAAAAAATTGTTACATTTATCTTTCAGCGGAATCTTGAATGAAAACGAGGCTGGAAAGTGTCAGACAGTGCGGTGACGTGACCTTAGCATTAGTTGGCACTTGATTCTAATGTTTCTCGCTAGAGATTACGCCAGTAGTATGCTATTCACTTAGGTCATTTATTTATTAATCTTTTTCTTCATCATCTTTCTTCTCCTCTCCTTTTCTTACGATTTCTTCCTCCTCCTCTTTCTTATATTTTTACTCCTCTGATCTTTATTTTCCGCTTCTTTTTTTCTTATTTCGTTCTTTTTCCTCTCTTTTCACTCTCCTCGTATTTCTACTCACCTTCTCCTTCTTCCTCTTATATTCCTTCTCCTATTTTCAATCCGCCTCCACCTTCGCGTCTACTTCCATCACTACCTCTTCCTTGTCTTCTTCCTCTTCTCTTCTTTCTCCTTCCTCTTTCTCTTGTCCTTTCGCTTCTTCTTCTAATTTAAAAATCTTTTCTTTTTTTTTTTTAATCGTATCACCCCGAGCAAGGCAGTAACGCCACTGATGTGCAGGGGGCTACGTAATAGTGAAAAGATTGGAAAAGAGAAAGCCGGAAACCACATCCTAATCAGGGAACAGAGGATGAGCCTCTTAACGTGTTCAATAGACGTGGGTGGAATGTGAACCGGGCGATGGATAGATCTATCTACTCCAATTGAAAAAAACAAAAAAACAAAATGAAAAGATTGGAAAAGAGAAAGCCGGAAACCACATCCTAAACAGGGAACAAGGGATGAGCCTCTTAAACTGTTCAATAGATGTGGATGGAGTGTGAACTGGGCGATAGTTTAGTCTATCTACTCCAATTGAAAAAAAAAACAAAGTGGAAGATTGGAAAAGAGAAAGCCGGAAACCACATCCTAAACAGGGAACAAGGGATGAGCCTCTTAACCTGTTCAATCGACGTGGGTGGAGTGTGAACCGGGCGATAGATAGATCTATCTACTCCAATTTTGCTACTTTTTCATCAAAACACGTATGTTTCTTGATATGTTTTTACAATTTTTTTGAAAAGATAGACTCGAGAAGGAAACTGATACTTAACATCAGGGACAAAACAAATGAAAGTTTTGAGACGTATTCACTTACGCACAAATACCCTTGGGAAAAGTATTAATCCGACTCTTCCCTCCAGTTATGGGTTAAATAACAGGCCATAATAATAATATTCTGTCCAGTCAGCCATGTCTTTTTCGAGACATGATCGCCCAAAGCGTGTATCCCGTATGACACCTAACTGGGATGTGCGTTTTGGTGAGGTGGATATCGGCTCGAAACGAGAAATCGGGGAGCCGGGTTCAAAGTTCAGTTGAATTCCTTGCATTTCCATACGTGAAAATACCCTTGGGAAAGGTATTAATCCCTTTCTTCCCTCCATTTATGGGTTGAACAATAGGACAGATTGAGTTCTATAGCCTTGGCTGGCAACCAGTCTACCACATAAATCAATGACAACCAACTGCGGGATAATATTCTGCCCAGTCAGTCATGTCTCTTTTGAGACATGATCACCCAAAGCCTGTATCACGTATGGCACTTAACTGACCAATTGAGGAAGAAGAGTTTGCAGAACCTTATGCTCACGATCCGGATAGAGGGGAACAGAGACAAATCAAATCAGCGCATGACTTACTTGACTGACTTGAGCGGATAAAAGGTGGACCGGGAATTGAGTGTGATAACAGGAGAAGGGGTATTCTCAAGGGGTATTCTCAAGGGACACGGTACATAGAAGATTCCCAATTTGTAATTTTCATATTGGACTGACCATTTTGTTAGTAACCATACAGTCACTTTTCTTATACTTTATACTTAGTCCTTTCTTCTTGCTATCCTTCACTCCCTTCTGCATGAGCTCTTGTAGTTTTTTCTACCATCGATTAAAATTCAGAAAATCTTTTTTTAAATAGTTTTCCCAGAAAAATAGGCTCCCATGTTCATTAACTGCTATCAATATTTCTAGTAGTGATGAAAATTTCCTTCCTAACCTTTTGTTTAAGTTTATGTGGAAGTCAGTATCTTGATTATATCATTATTATCCCTTCTAGATCCATGCGCTATCCATTTTTGTTGTTGCTGCTGTTGGATGTCTTCAGTTGTGTGTGTTTTTGATTTTTTTTTTTTTTTTGTTAATTAGCGTCAATCTATAAGATATGATAAAGAATCTTCTTTTTTTAAAACTAAAGGATTCATTCATTTAAAGCCATTTTTAAACTTCGATATGAGGAAACAGTTATACAGGCACTGAAGTTGGCACTCTAAAAGTTATTTATCATGCTTTACGTCGCTACATGATCGTCGTAGATTGGACACCCTTTGTAGTTAATACTCGCTACATAGCAAAATGGATAGTACGATAAATTGTCAACCATCGTATTACGGTAGACACTCTAAAGGGTGTTTATCGTGCTTAACTAACTCCAGAACAAGGTTACCACAGCGAAGCATCCAGTGGGGATCGAAACCGTAGTTGCTTGGGGAGAGTTTATTACCACTGAACAATGGCATGAGTCCCACGTGCTGATGGTATCAACAAAAAGTGGTGAGGCTGATTGAGGGTTTAGGGGGTTTGGCCGAGATGAAGAGGCGTGTAAAAGGAAACATTTGCAGAGAAAAAAAAAACGTCGATACTTAAAAAGACTGTGGAGTAGGCGTGGAAGGGGAGCAGCAGTACCGGTAAATTTTACGGGGTCAGTTCAAAAGATTGGATAAATTCTTCGTATTTTTCCGCCATCTTTTGCCAGGAAGTAACACAGCTGTTGATCGATGATAAAAAAAGAAAAGTCGAATGAGGCGGATGGTTAAAGAAAGGATAGAGGAAAGGAGAATAAAAGAAGGAAAATTAGAAAAACAAAAAGATTGAATGAATGAATGAATGAATGAATGAATGAATGAAGAATATATGAAGAAAGAAAAAATAAAGACAAAACGCATGAAAAGCATGGCAGAAGATAAATCAAGAAAGAAAAACAAAGAAAAAGAAAAAAAGAAAAAGAAAAAGAAAACGGTAAAAAGAATGTCTACTGGAAGGAAGAATGAAAATGAAATAGAATGGCAAATAAATAAGAAAGAAAAAGAGAAATAAAGAAAATTGTAGAAAGAAAGAAAGAAAGAAAATGGTAGACATCATGTAAGAAATGTCTACGGGAAAAGAAAAGAAAGAAAATTAATGTGCAAATAAGCGAAATAAAAATGAAAGATAGAACAAAATAAAATCATATAAAAAAACAGAAAGAAAGAAGCAAGACGCTATTAATGAAGAGAAAATGTACGTAGATGAAAATAAACGATGAAATTAACTCTGAAGAAAGAAAGTAAAAATAAAATAAGAAAAAGAAAGAAAGGGAGAAAAAAGAAGTAAAAAGTCATTAATGAAGGGAACATATAGGTAAATGAAAATAAACGACGAAAATAACTCAGAAGAAAGAAAGTAAAAAAGAAAAGAAAAGAAAGAAAGAAAGAAAGCAAGAAAGAAAGCAAGCAAGCAAGAAAGAAAGAAAGAAAGAAAGAAAGAATTAAAGACAAAACGAAAGAAAAGCATGGTAGAAGATAAAACAAGAAAGAAAAACAAAGAAAAACAGAAAACAAAAACAAAAGAAAAAAAAAGGAAACGGTAAAAAGAATGTCTACCGGAAGGAAGAATGAAAATGAAATAGACAGGCAAATAAATGAGAAATAAAGAAAGAAAGAAAGAAAGAAAGAAAGAAAGAAAGAAAAAGTCATCAATGACGAGAACATGTAGGCAAATGAAAATAAACTCTGAAAAAAGAAAGTAAAAAAGAAAAGAAAAGAAAGAAAATGTTATTAATGAAGAGAACATGTAGAAAGATGAAAATAAACTATTAAAGTAACTCTGAACAAAGAAAGTAAATAAAAAAAAATAATAATCTACATTAACAATCTCTCAGATGTAATAAGATCCCAAGTAGGCATATACGCTGACGACACGACGGTTGACTCTCGCATCGATCAAAAATCTGCCGAGGCTGAAAAAGCAAACGTCGCTGCCGAGCTTGAAGAGAACCTCCGATCCGTAGTGGACTGGGGTAAGAAATGGCTTTTGAATTTTAATATTCCCAGAACGAAGCTGCGATCTATTAACCATCACGGACAATCGCTCCTGTCCCCCATTAGCATGGATCAGGTTAGTCTCCCTGAAAACAAAACACTGCGCCTCCTCGGCTTAACTCTCACAACAGACCTCCAGTGCAATGACTATATAGAGTCCATAGCTAAATCCGCTGCTAAGAAAGTCGGTTCTCTGTGTAGGGCCAGAAAGTTTTTCCGCCTGAAACAATCCTGCACGTATATAAATCTACCATCCGCTTGTGCATTGAATACTGCTGCCACATCTGGTCGAGTGCTCCTGCTATCCACCTAGATGTCCTTGACAAAATCCAACGGAGAATCTGTAATGTGATAGATCCCGACTTGGCAGCTCAGATACAGTCGCTTTCTCACCAGCTTCAATGTGTCTCTTCTACAAATACTTGCACGGTTTCTGCTCCGATGAACTTGGCTCACTGATGCCCCCTCATATAAATTTACTCGAGCCGCACGATTAGCAACTAGGTACCACCGTTTTACAGTGAAACCAATAAAATGTAAACACAAATTCTACTCCAACAGCTTATTTTCTCACATGTACTTGCTTGCCCGGCAGCTACAATCTCCAAGAATTTAAATGTAAAGTCAATAGTCATCTCCTATCTCACTAACCTGCATCCTCTCTCTGGTTCTCCTTTCTCCGTCCACTCCACTCTCATCCTTCTATTACTCACTTCCTGACACTCCCTATAACCTGTCACTCTTTTTCATAACTTTCCTTCTATATGACCCCCTCCCCTGCAAAACAGGGGCAGTAAAATGCCTTGATCGGGGCGATATGATTATAAAAATAAATAAATCATGATGTGTATATAAATGGGGGTTCAATTCTACATTACAATCAATATATAAATTGATCACCTATTTTATGGCCACAGTCAGGTTTCTCTTATCCACTTCCTAACACCCCCTCTAACCTGTCACTTTTTTCATAACTTTCCTTCTATGTGACCCCCTGCAAAATAGTGGCAGTAAAATGCCTTGATTGGGGCGATATGATTATAAAAAAAACGGGAAAGAAAGAAAGAAAGAAAGAAAGAAAGAAAGAAAGAAAGAATATGGAAAAAAATGGTAGACAAAAAAAAATATGCCTGCAAGTGGGAAGAAAGAAAACTAAATATCTTGGCAAATAAAGAAATAAAATGGTAGATAAATCGAAAGAAATATCTACAGGAAAGAAGAAATAAAATTAAAGATAAGGTCATAGAAGCAAAGTGAAAAATGAACCTGAAAACGAATGAAAATCACACCACAAGAATCTGAAAAGAAAGAAATGAAAATATAGATAAACGCAACGATGAGATTTTGGAAAGAATGCAAACAAGAAGAAAACTTATACTTACCATCAGGAAGAGAAAAGCACAAAGATCACGGCATAAAAAAGAAAGAGAAAGCCTATGAGAAAGAAAGAAAAACAAGAGAGAAAGAAAGAAAAAAGTTTAAGATAGAAGACATATTACAAATATTGAAGTAAAATGAAGATGTAAAAAGATAGTTTGCTTTTGTTTATAATAGTGTCGCCCCAGGCAAGGCATTTTACTGCCACTGTTGTGCAGGGGCTTACATAGAAGGAAAGTTATGAGAAAGAGTGACAGGTTACAGGTGGTGTCAGGAGGAGGGTAAGAAAAGGATGAGAATACTGATAAGAGTGGGGTGGTTGAGAAAGAAAAGTGATGAAAAATAACAAGGTTTATAAAGAAATTAAGCAACGATATAAAAAGAAAGACGCTCACTCGAAAACAAAAAAAAACAAAAAAAAAAGAACAAGAGAAAATACGAAACTAAATCACTATAGGAGTGAGAAAAAAAAGAGTGAAGGAAAAAAACAGAAGAAAAAACAAAGGTAGAATGTGAGAAAGAAGGTTTATAAGAAAAGAAAAATAAAGGAAGAAAAAGAACGAGAAATCCGAGTTAACGACAACAGGAAAGAAAAAAGAACGAGAAAGTGAGTGGAACGAAAGTAAAATAAGAAGAAAGAATGAAAGATTATGAGAAGAAAAAACTATGAAGAAAAAACTATGAAGAAAAGCCAAAGGCAGGTTAATTACGGTAGGAAAGAAAAGAGAAATAAAAAAAGAAGATGAAAAAAACAAAAAGAAAGGAGAAGAAAGTCTAAAAAAACAAGAAAAACGAAGTTAAATAACAATTTCATCTTTGTATATGATAATGGACTCGACTGAGTATATATATATATATATATATATATATATATATATATATATATATATATATATATATTCCTGCTATAGAGAGAACAACAGTTGTGAGTTATAGTAGAGATCCGTGAGAACAATCGGAGAGTACCGGAACGGATACGTAAATTACCGAGAGATACCGAAGTTACCCAGAGATTACCGCATCAGAAGTCAGACTAGCTCTGATATCCACTCAGTTAGAATAATATACACGGATATACTATTTCCAACGACTTCACTTCAAGACTTGTATATATTTATTTCTTACTAATAGTATTCCTGGATTTAGTAACCTGCGTTCGAGTTTGTATATTACGTTCAATATAACCTACTTTTCTATCTCCATATCTGTTTTTGTTGTTCATTATAATCGAAGAAAGAAAGAAAGAAAGAAACCAAAAAAAGAAACCAGGTTTAATAGAAATAAAAAGGAAAGAAAGAAAGAAAGAAAGAAAGAAAGAAAGAAAGAAAGAAAGAAGCCCGGTTTAACAGAAATAAGAAAGAAAGAAAGAAAGAAAGAAAGAAAGAAAATACCAAGTTTAATAGGAATAAGAAAGAAGATAAAAAATAGAAGAAAGAAAGAAAGAAAGAAAGAAAGAAAGAAAAAAAGAAAGAAACCAGGTTTCATAGGAATAAGAAAGAAGATAAAAAAGAAATCGGAGAAAGAAAGATAGAAAGAAAGAAAGAATGAAAGAAAGAAAGAAAGAAAGAAAGAAAAACTAGGTTTCATGATAATAACGAAAGGTAATCCCCATAAAAACGAAAGGAGAAATGGGAAAAAGAAGAGGTAGAATAAGAAAAGAGACAGAAAGATGAGTAAAGTAACAATAAAGAACGAAAATATACAAAGAAATGAGAAAAAGAGTTAATAACAGAGAGAAAGGGATGAAAGTTAAGTTACAATGGAAGAAAAAAAGTAAAGAAAGCGAAAAAAGAAAAAAAACTATTCAAGAAAGGAAAAAAATAAAACCATATTTGGTGATGGTCACTCAGGTTTGCATTTATTGACGGAGAAAGAGTCCATTCCTGCAAGTAGAGCACTATAAAAGAAAGAAAGAAAGAAAGAAAGAAAGAAAGAAAGAAAGAAAGAGCATAAAGAAAGCAAGAAAGAAAGAAAGAGCATAAACAAAGCAAGAAAGAAAGAAAGAACATAAAGAAAGCAAGAAAGAAAGAAAGAGCATAAAGAAAGCAAGAAAGAAAGAAAGAAAGAAAGAGCATAAAGAAAGAAAGAAAGAAAGAAAGCAAAAAAGAAAGAAAGAAAGAAAGAAAGAGCATAAAGAAAGAAAGAAAGAAAGAAAGAGCATAAAGAAAGAAAGAAAGAAAGAAAGAAAGAAATAGCATAAAGAAAGCAAGAAAGAAAGAAAGAAAGAAAGAGCATAAAGAAAGCAAGAAAGAAAGAAAGAGCATAAAGAAAGCAAGAAAGAAAGAAAGAAAGAAAGAAAGAAAGAAAGCAAGAAAGAAAGAAAGAAAGAAAGAAATAGCATAAAGAAAGAAAGAAAGAGCATAAAGAAAGCAAGAAAGAAAGAAAGAAAGAGCATAAAGAAAGCAAGAAAGAAAGAAAGAAAGAAAGAAAGAAATAGCATAAAGAAAGAAAGAAAGAGCATAAAGAAAGCAAGAAAGAAAGAAAGAAAGAGCATAAAGAAAGAAAGAAAGAAAGAAAGAAAGAAAGAGCATAAAGAAAGCAAGAAAGAAAGAAAGAAAGAAAGAAAGAGCATAAAGAAAGCAAGAAAGAAAGAAAGAAAGAAAGAAAGAGCATAAAGAAAGCAAGTAAACAATGGGTTAAAATTGTTCAAGTGCTGTCCTGAGATGAGGAGTTCCGAAACGACTTAAAACCGACCATTGTGAATACTGATAAGTGCTCTTCGGACAAAATCTTCAAATAAATATTTTGACTAAACGTTGTATCCTATAAAATCGGTCGCTTAATATCGATAATACACAGTGAGATTGTCAGTTCAACAGATTGACAAGTATTCATACCAGTATCTGTATTGTCAATGGTAAATTAGGGGTCATCATTCAGGAACCATGCGGAATTCCTTGACCGATCAGATAATTTTACTATCGGTTTTTGAAATTGATAAAAATCTTTCCCTTAAAAGAATTTTTTTTTCTTTAATTGTATCACCCCGAGCAAGGCGGTAACGCCACTGATGTGCGGGGGGGCTACGTAATAGTGAAAAGATTGGAAAAGAGAAAGTCGGAAACCACATCCTAAACAGGTAACAAAGGATGAGCCTCTTAACCTGTTCAATAGACGTGAGTGAAGTTTGAACCGGGCGATAGATTAGTCTATCTACTCCAATAAAAAAAAAACTGAGAAGATTTTAAAAGAGAAAGCCGGAAACCACATCCTAAACAGGGAACAAAGGATGAGCCTCTTCACCTGTTCAATAGACGTGGGTGGAGTGTGAACTATTATTCAGGAAAACCTGTTTCTAAATTACACTATCTATTACACCGGTTGACATTCTTTTCCAACCCCAAAATTTTGTTGGGCACGTGTTTCTGGTATATGTTTTCACACTGATTGAAAATCAAGTCTGCTTTGCTCCATCACATCAGGTTTTCTCTGTACAGATGATGCCTTTTTTGCTCAAAATAGGCCAAAATGTCTAATTTTACTTTAAAGTGTCATGACATAATAAGGAAACTTGAAACAGTATTAACATTATTCGAACTATTGTCCTCCACTTTATTGCCATTTGTAAGACGTTTCGGCCGTTAGACGCTCCGATCTTAATCAGGTGCAAAGAATTTCGAACCGAACCCTTTATTACAATTACTGTGGTATATCATCCTCATTCCTTAAGTAAAGCCTCGATTGGAAGTCATGAGTTATCTCCCTCTAACCCTGCAAGTTACTTGTTCACCACTACTGTAGCCTGGTATTGAAATCACAACACTAAGAGTCAAGTCAGGAACTAAGAGTTCAATATGGCATTAGGTAATATTTATAGGTCAGAAAATAGTAACTGAAACTGCTGAAAATACACTTAGGAGGTTATTAAGATATTTTTCCTTGTATCTAACATTCTAACAGTTACTTGAATCTAACAGTTACTTGAATCTAACAGTTACTTGAATCTAACAGTAACTTGAATCTAACAGTTACTTGAATCTAACAGTAACTTGAATCTAACAGTTACTTGAATCTAACAGTAACTTGAATCTAACAGTTACTTGAATCTAACAGTAACTTGAATCTAACAGTTACTTGAATCTAACAGTAACTTGAATCTAACAGTTACTTGAATCTAACATTCTATATTTCTAAGATGAGATCGTATTTACAGTATTTACATTATTTGGACTATTATCCTCATCTCTGTTGTCATTTTTGCAACGTCCGGAAATTTCTAGCACCTGAAGAAGACGGAAGCGCACAACGGCCGAATCGTTGTAAAAATGACATCAAGGATGAGGACAATATTTCAAATTATGTAAACAGTGTAATTCAGTACTCTCTTCTTTGTTTCCAACGAAATTTTCCTCTTTCTCAATACTCTACTTAGCTTTTATAAAGCGTCTTTGGTCATGCGAATGCGCATTCGGATCTCTGTTAAGACAAATCCCAGGTATTTCAATTTTTGCTTGATTTTCGTATCCTCGACCTGTAGTAGGCATTTTGGGCTCCTCTTTTTGGTGATGACCATGCATTCAGTTTTCTTGTAGTTTATAATCAGTGCTTTCTTTCCACTTTTTCTGATCTTCTGAAGGAGATCTTCTAGATCAACACTGTGTCATTTGCGTACAATTTTTTAATTTAAAAAAATCTTTTCTGTCAAAAAAAAAACAAAAAAAAAAACAGCGCTCCCCACCACCATTTCTAAGGTACATAGTCTTCTGTAGTGAAAATTGCTGAGATACGTACTGAGAAAAACTACCTTGAACCTTTTTAGTAGTGCGTTCCGCCTTATGATGAGTCATGGATCATGTGACCTACTTGTCGAGAAATGTTGCCTATGCCTGGCCTAAATGAATAATTCGCTTGCATTCATTTGTAATCAGTGAACTGAGAAAATTATTCTATATAGACAATAGTCTGAAATTTATGAACTGTATGACATCCATATGAGACTGTAGATCTGACGAGACTAAGAACGCGGCTCGAATTCACGCCTTTCGTAGTCAGTCAATTAACTTTGTAGCCCACCTTTGCACATGGAAATAATGCATTTATTTATAAGAATGGTTGAAATTAATGCCTGAAAGATTTCACAGCTTAAGCATCATTCGTTTATAGTCAGCCTATGAACTTTTCAGCCCACCCTGTTAGATAGATAGATAGATAGATAGATAATTTACTAAGCTTCACTTAGATGTGACACAAGGCCGATGATATGGGGTACCCAGTGAGGATCGAACACACCACTAGCGAGACAAGCTTTCTAACCATTACACCACGTCGAGTTACCCTATATATATATATATATATATATATATATATATATATATATATATATAATTACTTAGTTTCTGGTCATAATAAGATTAGACCAGTGTACATTTGTATTAAAATTTGTTCAATACAATTATATTGTAAAACTTTTTAATATTTTCCATTTGTTAAGTTATTACGCGACCTAGGTTTCTACCATGCGTGGTGTATTCAGGCGATTTTCAATAACTGATTTTACCGTTAACTTTATTATTATTAATATTTAAGAACGCTCACGTAACGGTGTTTTTGTTTTGTTTTGTTTTTTTGTTTTTTTAACGCTCAAGTGGCAGGGAATTTGAACGCGTAATTTTTAAAATTACAAGGAATTATGACGTTTTCATCCATGCTTGTATGACCCTAAGAGGTATTTTTTGTATGGTTACACTTAGTCAACAAATTTTCAACAGAAACAAAATCAAGCTAAGTTATAGTTGCATTAGTAATTTAGATACTTTCATAAAAACGCCAGAAAATTAGATAGCATTGTGCAAAACAAAACCACTAATAAAGAATGCAACTACAGGGACAAAAATAAATGTCCACTTCCAGGACTTTCCAACACAAAAGAAGTCATTTACAAGGCAAAGGTCAGTCAGTTAAGTGCCATACGTGATACACGCTTGGGCGATCATGTCTCGAAAGAGACATGACTGACTGGGCAGAAGATTATTCCGCAATAGGTTGCCATTGCTTTCTGCGGTAGACTCGTTGCCGACCAAGGCTATAGAACCCAATCTGTCCTGTTATTTGACTCATAGCTAGAAAGGGAAAATATGTATTATATTATTATATAGTAATAGGTGGGGGATCAGTGTATTACTTCATAACAATATAAAACTGATCCCCCATTTTATGCCCAGTCGTGGCCTTAATCATATGTTCCAACTATTATATTCAGTCAGTCAGTTAAGTGCCATACGTGAGACACGCTTGGGCGATCATGTCACGAAAGAGACATGACTGACTGGGCAGAAGATTGTTCCGCAGTAGGTTGCCATTGCTTTCTGCGAAGGCAAAGGCAAAGGTACATGACTTAAATGGCCAAAATAAAATATATTTGGTTATCAACCAAAGACACCTTTAAGACCAGATGGTTCAAGCACAAGTCTACATTCAAAATAGAAAACTTAAAAAACTGTACAAAATTAGTTAACCACGTGTAGAAATTGAAATCAAAATATGGAAACGACGCAGATATAACGTGGAGTATAGTAAAAACAGCCAAGCCTTACGACAGTGGCAAAATATGTAGACTGTGACAAGAAGAAAAGTTAGAGATTATGCTATTCCCAAACAAAAACGAACTATTGAATAAAAGAACGGAAATTATGACTTAGTGTAACCATACTAAAAAATACTCCTCAGGTTCATACAACCATTGATGAAAACGTCATAATTCCTGGTAATTTTAAAAATTGCACGTTCAAAAATTTTCTGCAACGTTAGCGTTCAAAAAAAAAATACCGTTACGTGAGCGTTCTTAAATAATAATTAAAAAAACGGTAAAACCCCCTGAAGACATTACTCATGGTAGAAACTTAGGTCGCGTAATAACTCGTTTACAAATGGAATTTACATAGATAGATAGATAGATAGATAGATAGATAGATAGATAGATAGATAGATAGATAATGAAGAGTGATATATGATGAAAAGAGATAGATAAATAGATAGATAGATAGATAGATAGATAGATAGATAGATAATGAAGAGTGATATATAATGAAAAGAGATAGATAGATAGATAGATAGATAGATAGATAGATAGATAATGAAGAGTGATATATAAAAGAATGAAAATAGATAGATAGATAGATAGATAGATAGATAGATAGATAATGAAGAGATAGATAGATAGATAGAATAGATAGATAGATAGATAATGAAGATGATATATAATAAAAGATAGATAGATAGATAGATAGATAGATAGATAATGAAGAGTGATATATAATAAAAGAAAAGATAGATAGATAGATAGATAGATAGATAGATAGATAGATAGATAATGAAGAGTGATATATAATGAAAAGAGATAGATAGATAGATAGATAGATAGATAGATAGATAATGAAGAGATATATAATGAAGAGAGATAGATAAGAAAATAGATAGATAGATAGATAGATAGATAGATAGATAGATAGATAGATAATGAAGAGTGATATATAATGAAAAGAGATAGATAGATAGATAGATAGATAGATAGATAGATAGATAGATAGATAGATAGGGTATTGGTTAAATAACGTAAAACTCATGTCCTGAGGAAAATGACTCATTACAAATTAAGAGAAATAACAGCACTTTCTCACGCTATTTCAGTATACATTTGTGGGTATTAAGAAAATTTTAGGCTCCACATAGGATTGTTTGTAAAATCAAATCTGGAGTTTTGCTATGCTTTGGAAATTGGGTCAGATCGAAAACTCACATAATCTGCGCTTAAATGAACAAGATGTTGAGATGCAAATCAAATTTTCTGCACAGAAAATCATAATCACAATAAGGCAAGTATGAATTCATTTTTTGTTCGTTCAGTCAATTAAGTACCATATGTGATACACGCTTTGGGCGATCATGTCTCGAAGGAGACATGACTGACTGGACAGAAGATTATCCCGCAATATGTTGCCATTGCATTCTACAGTAGACTGGTTACCAACCAATGCTATAGAACCCAATCTGTCCTATCATTTAACCCATAACTGAAGGGAAGAGGTCGATTAATACCTTTCCCAAGGGTATTTGTGCATAAGTAAATGCAAGAAACTCAACTGAAATTCGAACTCGGCTCCTCAATATCCACTGTGCCGCAACGCACATCCAGCACTACAAAGCACATTGTTCGTTAATTAACGCATTTTTTTTATTTCGATAACAGTTTCAAGTAAATATTATTTAATGTTCACCTGTCTTTCTTCTCTTGTCGTTGCACTGTTAACAATTCTTTTACAATCATCTCCACCCTGTACAAGGCCCAAGAACCACTCGAGATAATGTTACAGAATAAGAGAGGCGGTTTATGAAGATATGTGTGAAAGATAAGGGTAAGCCCTAGAATTGAACAAGTTAAGCCTTTGCTGCATATTGCTTAAAATTGTAACCTTTCTCTAACTTTTGTTGCATATTGGAGTAGATAGACTAAACTACCGCCCGGTTCACACTCCACCCACGTCTATTGAAGAGGTGAAGAGGCTCATCCCTTGTTTCCTGTTTAGAATATGGTTTCCGGTTTTCTCTTTTCCAATCTTTTCACTTTTTTTTGTTTATTTTTTTTTGTTTGTTTATTTTTTTCAATTGGAGTAGATAGACTAAACTATCGCCCGTTCACACTCTACCCACGTCTATTTAACAGGTGTAGAGGTTCATCCCCTTTTCCCTTTTTAGGTTGTGGGTTCCGGCTTTCTCTTTTCTAATCTATTCACTCTTACGTAGCCCCTTGCACATCAGTGGTGTTACCGCCTTGCTCGGGGTGATATGATTAAAAAAAATATTGCAACCAATATGCAACAAAGGGTTAAGTTAGCAGTGATCGGTGAGGAGGTTCTACAGGGTAGCGTTTCGTGGGCAGAAGCTGTAAGAATGGAACAGAATATTCATCATGAATATTCACCAGTTTGACTTACAGGAAATTAAAACAAAAATTGTAAACATAAAAGGGATCTTACATACAACAATTTATCAAATGACTTAGTTCTACATAACAATAAATTCAACCACAACTTGAATTCAAACAATGCCGCACTTCTTAATAGAGTAATTAATTTAGACGGAAAATTCTCGGGAGTGCCGATATTAAATCCTAACAAAATATAAATCTGCGTCCTGGATTTTTTCAAATATCGCCATTCCCGAAAGAATTAATATTTTCCCAAGTCAACATACATGGTTATAAAAAATGTTCTAAAAATGAAAAGAAAACGGTTAAATTCACAACCTTATGTTATTTAAAATATATAACACATAAATTAATCCCAAACTAAAATTTGCTTAAAAATGTCAAGAACATCTTTTACTCACTTTCGTATATTAGACATTAAATTATATCACTTAGTGTCCTCCATAACTTACTTAGACTTTTCAGTTTGCCTGATTAATAATTATTAGCGTTTCTTACATTTATTAACGTTAATAAATATTTAAAGTTTCTAACATTTAATAAGAATGTGGGTTGTGGTGCGGTGGATAGCGGCTCGGAACGAGAAATCGGGGAGCCGAGTTCGAATTCCAGTTGAATTCATTGCATTGAATTACGCCCAAATACCCTTAGGAAAGGTATTAATCTGTCTCTTCCCTCCAGTTATGGGTTAAATAACAGAACGGATTGGGTTCTATAGCCTTGGTCGGCAACCAGTCTACCGCAGAAAATAATGGCAACCTAGTGCAGGATAGATAATCTTCTGCCCAGTCAGTTATGTCCCTTTCGAGACATGATTGCCCAAGCGTGTATGACACTTAACTGACATTTAATAATCTTGAAACATAACAACTTTTTTCAAATGCTTTTTAGGAATAAAAATCTTTGTCAAATCTTTGATTAAGTCAGAGGACCAAACACGTTAGCTAAGATAAGTTTTCCTTTTGTCATTATTCATGCAAGATATTCTAATTCAATTGTAAAATAGCTTTCAAAGAAAAGCAAAATGATCCTAATGGCAGAAGAGATTATATAAAATCAGAAAAGGAATAATGATGCGAGACGTCAGAAAAAGATTGATCTGTTTTCAAAGGCTTATCAATCAACCCTTTTCAGGATATTGAAAGCCAGAAAATATTTTTGGAGTATCAGAATTTATTTGGTAGTTAGGGATATAATAATGGTTTAATGACACAAGTCTTACTAATAAAAGCCACAGCTGAGGGAACAGAAGAGGTGAGTTCATATCTTCGCCAGTGGTCTCTTGCGCATAAGTGAATATAACGGATCCAACGGTAATTTGAACTCGGTTTTCCGATTAGCAATTCCGTGCCGTTATCCGTTACACCACCCGCACATCCAAGATTAATGTACCTGGTATTCCCAACGATCACCTATCTAAGTAATGAGCGGACCCTACGTTGCTAAACTTTGGTGATTATACGGGAATTGGTGTTTTAATGTGAATTGACCGTAAGCTTTTGAGGTCTGGAAGGAACTTGAGACTCCAAAAACACCCAAAGTATGGAACCCCATTGTGCCTTCCTTGTATGGATTTCATGATGAAAAAACGATATTTACTTTTTTAAAATATTGAAAGTTAAAAGGGAGTTTTTCTCGTGATATGCAAGTAATCTATAGGCAAATGTTCGTTTTAGGTGCCGACGGCTTTTCCCCCTTGAAATTTATCCAAAATAGCATTATTTTTGTGCAAATGTATATGCTGAACTCAAATCAACAATTGAAGAAACTTACCTTTTTTGCTTTGAAAGTCCATAAAAAAAAAAACGAACTATATCTCCCGTCACTCTCACGAAGTCATGTAATTAACTGCAGAATGACGTTCTACGTAGGCAGCGATTTTCTTCCTTTACTGAAACTTCCGGCGATGTACTTGATGTCATGAAAGTAATAAGCGTAGAAATACAATAGCGCATTACATTCATTACCGGAAGTAGATCGCCGGAAGTATCAGTAAATGAAGAAAAATCGACCAAACATCTGCCAAATACGCAGTACGTCATTCTGCAGTTAATTACATGACTTCGTGAGAGTTACGGGAGAGAAAAAGTGCAAGATATAGTTCGTTTTTTTTATGGACATTTAGATAAAAGAAGGTAAGTTTTTTCAATAACTAACAGTTGATTTGAGTTCAGCATATACATTTGCACAGAGATAATGCTATTTTGGATAAATTTGAAGGGGAAAAGCGTCGGGACTTACAACGAAAATTTACCAATCTATAAATTAATTATAGGCTACTTGTAGGTTTTCAATTCATTTCGCTTCCTTAACTGTTGTAAAACTTCAAACGATGTGAAAATTATGATAAAATTAATATGGCCGCAAGCTTAAAATAAGGAAGAACAAGAATAAATATACAAGACATTAGAAGAAAAGAAAAAAAAGAAGAGAAGAAGAAATAAAGAATAAAAGAAAATAAAAATATGAGATTAGACAAAAGACGAAAAAGAATAAACACAAAGTATTCAAAAAGGAAGAAAAAGACAAGATTTCATTGAAAAATAAAGTAAAAGATAAATTAGAATCCATGAATTAAAAAAAAGAAGGAAAAACACGAACGGTTTGAAGAAAGAAGATTCATGAAAAGGAAAAGAGAAGAAAGACATGTTAAAGAACAGATAAAAAAAAACACGTAGTTTCGGGGAAAGAAGGAAGAGAAAAAAAAATTCAAAAGACAAATTTCAAATCGACGATTAAAGCGGTGAGAAGCAAAACCAGTCATAGAATTAAGATACCGGAACGCAAAAGGAACGAAAAAAATGTAACATCTGGATTTGAAGTTGTTAACAAAGAGCAAAACAAATTAAGAAAGGCATAAAACAAAGCAAAAAAATAAAAAATAAGAAAGAAAATGTCGGACTAGTGAACGGTCGAAGAGAAAGTGGGGGCGACTGAAAAGAAATAAAGAAATAAAAACAGGTCACCGTAATCCTTACTAATCCAAATGACATTGAGCAGTTAGTGATGGCAAAATAGTTCAGCTGAATTGAAATAGTTCAGATGCAGTTGTCTCCCCTGTTTCATGTCAAGGTCTTTCCAGGTGTCGCTTATCTTTTCATGGTATTTTACTTATTTATTTATATTTATTTTATTTTATTTTTTTTTTTTTTGGTTATTTTACATGATTTTATCATTCCTTTCTTTTAATTTGAAATATTTGTCTGTGCATTCTTTGCAATCTTTCTTCTTCTTCTTCTTCTTCTTCTTCTTCTTCTTCTTCTTCTTCTTCTATGTACCCTGTTCTTTCAGGACGTAGGCGATCATGGCCTTCCACGTCTCCCTATCCCTGGTGGCTCTTAGCACGCTTTCTCCTCTAACGCCTGTCAGCCCCCGTTCTGTCATCCACCTGCTCAGGCCTTTTAAATATGTTATCTGCTGCTTTCCTCTGTCTCATTTTCCCTCTATCTGGGCTGTTAGTATCAGGTTCTCCAAGACCTCCTTCCTCATTGCATGTCCCAGGAACACTCTTCCTGATGCTCAATATTAATTTCTTTTTAGTTTCCATTCTTTCCAACACCTCGTCATTGCTCGGTCCACGATATCCGCAGCATCCTTCTGTAGAAGCACATCTCATCTGCTTCAGTTTTTCAATTCATCTTTGGTGATATTGTCCAACATTCACTGTCATATTGAAGAACTGAAATCACATAGCAATCTAGTACTCTCTTCTTTGTTTCTAGTGAAAGTTTCCTGTGTCTTAATACTTGACTCAGCTTCTGGAACGCGTCTTTCACCATGCCAATTCGCCTTTGAATCTCCGTCTTCAGTTAGAACACTTCACAGATATTTAAATTTTCGTACCTACTTGATTTTAACATCCCCCACCTGTATTTGGCACTTTGGGCTGCTCTTTTTGTTGACGACCATGCATTCGAGGCTACCTTAACCTTGAGGTAAGTTTTCTCTTTGTTATCTGGTCTTGTCTTCTAGTCGTTGGCGTAAAAATTCTGCGCCCGTGCCGTGTGATAACTGACATATTAGCAGTTTCTCTATGCAGAAAGTAGAACGAATCCATTTTGAGTATGTCATTATATTGATACTAGCGTTGATACCGGCGTTGCTCGGGTGTAATGAAAGCTTTAAAACTAATCCATGGTCCTGGAGCTCAGACTCTTTGGACGTTGGCATGAAAGACTAAAAAGCAATAGTTATTTCCAGTTAAAGCGAAACCGTAGACTGAAAGAAAAATGAATGGATGTAAGTCAAATTTTGATTTCCTGGTATCGATATCAAATAAGTTTTTTTCGTCGTAAACTGAATTTTGAAGGCTAAATAAGTCCTCTGAGTAAATGGTATCATGGCTGAGACTAAGAACTACAATTATACCTACTTAGAGCCAAACCCGAAGCAAAACTAAAATAAAAGGACTGAAAAAATACAGACATACAGGCAAATAAACAGACACACACACAAACATCTTGTCTTTTATATATATATATATATGATTGATTTTCTGCTCTATTATAAGAACTGCAACCTTGAAACTTCTGGGTATCGTTTCTTATATCTTTGTCTATGAGTGTATCAAATTTCATTAAAATCGGACCACTCCTTCTATAACCCGATTTTTTCGATTATCGATTTTCGATATTTATCGGGCGTACCTCGACACAAAACTTAGCTAAGAACACTCGCAGACGCTTATAGTACAACTGTGTACATGTTCAAGAAAATCGGTTAAGCCGTTTCGGAGTCTATAGGTAACGGACACACACACACACACAGATACACACACAGACAGACACACAGAGAAAAAGTTCCATTTATAAATAAGTTTAGATTATCCATGCTTAACGTAGTACGGAACAAAAACGACTAAACTGAAAAAATACTTATACGCTCGAAGATAGTGTTGCACCGTTTTTACAACTAGGGAGTTTCTACCAACCTTGAAAAAAATTCAAAAATTTAGTGGGAACTAAACGCAATTATAACCAATTCCTTTACATTGTAGCGTAGGGCGCTGGTTAATGTTTCTTTGATTCGGCCTTGTGTCAGGCATATGGAACTCCCTACAGATTACAAGAAGTATGCAGAATAATGTTCATCAGGTTTTCATCTGAAGGTTGGTTGTCGGCAGGTTGGAATATGTGGAATTGTGTAGAAGAGTGGAATAATAAAATATACATTTTGAATGTTAAAATAGAAATTTATTAAAATGAGGAATAACATAAGTTGTAGAAGTTAATGTGTAATTAGAAACATTATTAAGAGGTTAAGGGTAGAGTTCGTACAAAATGTTCTAGGAGTAATTGTTGAAATAAATAAAGAGAAAGAGGACAATGTCCGAGTTGACCTGAAGCTTCTTTCGTTACATTTAAGCGGTGTCTCTCGCTGCTCCCATCTCTGACTCTTGACTAACGCCGAGGTCATTTATATAGTCCTTTTGAATTTCACACTGGATCGCCAAGTCCTTCCAAGTCTTACAAGCCATTGCTCCCATTGGTAAAAAATCATTTTAACACCTACTTGCGAAATCTGGGTTCGATTTTTTCGTTTAGCACATGGTCAATCCTTTTTCTATTTGGGAAAACCAAGATTTCACACGTCATTGTGAATTTTTGTAAAAGAGAAGAAGAGAGTTGATTTTAATTAATTTCTGATCCGCAAGAACATATATATATATATATTTATCTATAAAGCTGACTTTAGTACGGTACATGAGTTAGAAATAGGAATTGAAAGAGTGTGTTGCGCCAATAATTCGAAATGCTGACTTTTGTAAAATATTTTTTCTTCCAATGCATCATTTAAATAAGCTAATTGTTCATTTTAGCGTTTCGTAATAATTCGCTTTGTAATCTACTAAAGACATAAATAAATTTCCCTCTAGATTCCTGTCGTGAATAAGATAGTGAAAAATGTTCTGGCTCTCTCTTGCCATCGATATGCACTGTGAGTGTCAAATTCTCCAAGATCTCTTTCCTCATTAGGTGTTCCAAATATTTTAGTTGGCTCTGACTGATTCTGGTTATAAGTGTCTTTTTTCTTTCTATCTTCATTAAAAACTTCTTCATATCTTAAACGCCCCGTTCTGTAGAACCATATTTCTGTTGCTTCCAGTTTTCTGTTTGTGGGAAGATTGTCCAGCATTCACATACATAAGGATTGATTTTACATAATAGTTTCAGGACACTTTTCTTTGTTTCTAATAAACTTTTTCTGTTTCTTAGTACTTTGCGTAGCTTTTGAAAAAGCATTTTTCTAATGTAAAATAATAAAACAATTTCACATGTCCAGCAATACATGACCATGATGAAATCTCGCAATGACATAAATTGACACTAAAACACTTACCCTCCTCATCATATATCACATGATTCCTTCGGATCAATTGGGTACCATATATACTTCAGTTGTACCATCAACAATTTAAGACAAGATAACCTGAGAGAGCACATTCTTTTCCATTTTGATTCTTAATTAAGACTTGTTCATCTCCTAGACCAAGAGTCGGCAACCTACGGCCCGCGGGTCGGATCCGGTTCGCGAAAGCATTTTGAACGGCCCGCGAGCCAAATAATGAATACATATTTGTTATAACCCATGGATAGATTAAAAGATAACAGAACCAAAAGGAACGTAAAAGCGAAAGGTATCAGGGAGGGGCTGACATGCGCCGTAGCAGAAATCTTAAGATAGTTAAACATACGCGCATTTTACATACATGTAGGTACCTCCAATAAATCACTGCGTATTTTCTATACCTCAATTAAAATTTAATTTTTAAAAATAAAAATGTTTTTTTGAAGCTTTAATTTTAGCTTTAATTGAAAGCCAAGAGATTAAATTTACTAATTACAGTAAGCAAAATACCCTGGTTTAGTTCAAACCGAAATTATATTGATCGGAATCAAAGATTTAACTGCTGAAAATTTTTTTTTTAAATTTCCCGTCATTGTTGATTGATCGACACATTATGTAAACAGTAGCCAAATTTCTGTTTTAAAAATCTTGCAAAAAAAAAAATATCTCCTTGACACGTTATTTAAGTCGATTTTTATAATTGAAACTTACCTTTATCTGATTTCAAACAGGTAGTAAGTGATAACTGCCTGGAAATTTAAAATATAAATCTCTCTTTAACTACGGTAGCCCTCTTGTCAGCGCTATTTTATTGACAAGTAGTAGGTGTGAATGACGTTTGGATGGCAACCGAAAGTGACAAAAAACGTAACATTTGGTAGCTTAAAATGTAACATTTGGAAATTTAATTTTTTTTTTTGTTGTTTTTTAACTAAATAGTAAAATTAAAAATTTAACATAATATTTTCAGCAAGTATATAATATTTTATAGAATTTTAGTTTAGATTTATAGCCAGACTATGCTTTCTGAATAAATAAAAATATGTTTTCTGAATAAATAAAAATATGTTTTCTGAATAAATAAAAATATGCTTTCTGAATAAATAAAAATATGCTTTCTGAATAAATAAAAATATGCTTTCTGAATAAATAAAAATTCAAATATCTTTTAAAATAATTTAATAAGAAAGAATTAAATTAAAATAACCGAACTAAGTTATATTATGTTATTTATTAATATTTTTCTGAAATATTAAATATTTTTATTCTTAAATAACATATTTTTCTGAAATTATTTATTAATATGCTTTCTGAAAAATTTTAAAATTTAAATTTCTTTTAGAATAATTTCAATTTAATAAAAAAAAGAATGAAATTAGAATCAAAGTGTGGTTTGTGTCGTTTTCGATGTAAGGGGAATTCATCCAAACACTTGTTAACTTCTAAAAACAATACGACCTCTACGGAAACTTGTTATGACCCCTATGGAACACTGTACTTAATAAAAATTACCAATATTTTTTTTTTTTAATTATTTTAAAAATAAAATGGTTGAATGATTTTTATTAAACTTTTCATTTTTCGATAGGCAATATAATAATCAATTCTTAAGTAAAAAAGAAGATCAACAACGTTTTTATAAAAGGTTTTTAAAATATTTGTAACACTTTTATGAATTATTATAATAAAAAATAAAAACAATTATTTCAATATTTTATTAGTAAACGAATTTTTTTTTTCTTCAGACTATAATGTCCTTAATAATTATTATTTATTCCAGCAATTAAAAGTTTATCAAATTAAATTATATCAGAGTTTTATTGCATTTTTATCTTACTCTTCGGAGCAGATTTTCGGTCAGGTTGTCCACTTTAAAATAGAAAACATAGATGATTTATATGTCCTAATGAGTCCTGCATTTAACTAATAAAAAGATTTTTACAGCTAATTAAATTTTTTAAAATTTCATGGATTTACGTAGAGGGAGGGTAACAGAGTTAAAAAAAATATTTTCACCAAGATATTTAAAAAATAATAATTTCAAAAATAATTTCATTTATTTGTGAATGAGTACTGAAAGTTTCATTCAAATCTGACTAATATTTGATTTTTGCGAGAATTTTCAAATTAATGTTTGTCACCGGGAAAAAAGTGGGTTGCGTCATCATTACGTTACCCATTGTAAAACAGTCGTAAACTTTTATTTAGCCGCTAACTCAAATAAAAACAACATTTTCTATCAAATTTCGAAAATGCTAGCAGGGATTAAAAAAATGTTTTTAAATAATTAAAAATTGCTTTGATCTTTCCTCTTAATAATAATATAAATATTTTGATTGAAAAAATTTGTTTTATTAAGTTTATGAACTTTTTTATTCATACTATGCTGTTTCATGCTGTTTTTTAGCGTTCAATTGGAGGTACCTACATGCCTCATGAATGTGTGGATGATACCGCATGTGTACGTACGTAAGTGTATATCGTTGCAACTATTTGTCCTAGTATGTATGGGTATAAGTGTTTTATTTTTGTTTGATGTGTGTGTGTGGTTCGTTTGTGGTACAATTTTCAATAACAGTTTCAAACCTACATGTCATAATTTCATCCATTTCACTTCAGTTGATTTTTTTTCACTTTGAAGTATTTTAACGTTCCTTGAGGAAAATAAATTTTTGTTAGCTGTTTTCTAATTCTCGATTTTCTTTTGTTTTTCTGATTTCTCAATGTTTATTTTCATTATGGTTTTAAATATTTAGGTCGACAGGGGTTTGCATATGCAATTTTTCTTAATTTTTCATTAATGGCCTTCGTCCGGCCCGCGACCCGTCATTATAACACGATCCGGCCCACAGGATTTGCCAACCCCTGTCCTAGAATGATTATTCTGCCAAGACTACAGGGCCTAGTCTGCCCTATTATTTACGAGGGTTAGGAATTCAGTCATCCTTCTGCTAGATTGAAAATTGGCCAAGGCAATAGAGCTCAATCTTCTCTGCTATTTATAGCTGGAAAAAGATGTGTTACACGAAAATTTGAAAGGATTTGAACTTGGCACGCTCAGTCCATTTTTCGTGCCTATAACCGAAACACAACCTGTGCTCGAGCTAAAGAGACTACCATCTTGTAATGAGGAGGTTTTGGTTTCGCTTCTGTGAAATGAGGAGTTCTATACACTCTTTTCTTTACGTCAAAAAGAAACTTTTATATTCAAATGAATTTCACGGAAAATAATATTTTAGAAATGCACCGTATTTTTCGGGCATAAAAGGGGCATTTGTTTTTTATTCTAAAAGTATCTTTTAAAATTTCCCTGCGTCTTATACGACATATGTAAGCTTAAAATTCGCAATAGTCGACCGAAATTAGCTACCTAGTAACTTCTATTAGCTTAGACTTTAAAGTAACTTTCATATACCTACTGTCATTATTGAAAAGGCTATTATGCAGATTAAAAGTGTTATCATTGAGAATATTTTTTTTTTTTTTTAATCATATCACCCCAAGCAAGGCGGTAACGCCACTGATGCGCAGAGGGCTACGTAAGGGTAAAAAGATTGGAAAAGAGAAAGCCGAAAACCACATCCTAAACAGGAAACAAGGGATGAGCCTCTTCGCCTGTTCAATAGATGTGGGTGGAGTGTGAACCGGGCGATAGTTTAGTCTATCAACTCCAATTGAAAAAAAAATAATAAAGGAAAAGAGTGAAAAAATTGGAAAAGAGAAAACCGGAAACCGCATCCTAAACAGGAAACAAGGGATGAACCTCTTCACCTGTTCATTATATTCATTTCATCACGTTTAATATTAGTACTTTGTTTCATTAAAATTATATGCAATAAAATCAAATTATATATTTGTAAAATATATTTGCTTCATTAATATTTTCTTGCGATAACTTCCGGTTGCAATAAGAATGTTTATTGAAAATCAGTATCAGAGTTTTGATAACGAAGACGACAAATTTTATGAATTTGAAAATGAACAAAATTTTAATGGCAACTGTAATGTTTTACTCAATTGTAATAATTGCTTGATTTTTATTTTGTTTTCTCACCTTTGGGTATGGATGTGCGTTGTGGTGCAATGGATATCGGCTCGGAACGAGAAATCGGGGAGCCGAGTTCGAATTCCAGTTGAATCCATTGCATTCACATCCGCACAAATACCCTTGAGAAAGGTATTAATCCGTCTATTCCCTCCAGTTATGGGTTAAATAGCAGGATAGATTGGGTTCTATAGCCTTGGCTGGCAACCAATCTACAGAAATCAATGGGATACTGCGGGATAATCTTCTGCCCAGGCAGTCATGTCTCTTTCGGCTATAACATAAGACGCACGATTCACAAATTCAGGGCAAATCAAGAAAAAATTAGTAATTAGTAAAATTATTATTAAATGTTACAGCCGAGGCTATATTTATGAGGTATGATTTTGGTTAAACAAGCCATGGTTAGAATTAAAAATAACGGAAAACATCCCTATTATACCCAAAGGTCAGTCAGTTAAGTGCCATACGTGAAACACGCTTGGGCGATCATGTCTCGAAAGAGTCTTTTCTCTGGCACTGGGTTTAGGAAGAAAGTGATATTTCTATTTCGTCAAAATATACTAATAAAGTATCAGAAACCAGTTGCTCGTCAGCGCGTTTCTCTTCGGACTACGATTTTTTTTTATAATCATATCGCCCCAAGCAAGGCATTTTACTGCCACTGATGCGCAGGGGGGTTACATAAAAGGAAAGTGATGAAAAGAGGGACAGGTTATAAGGGTTGTCAGGAAGTGAGTAAGAGAAGGATGAGAATACTGTTGAGAGTGGAATGGACAGAGAAAGGAGCATGAGAGAGAGGATGCAAGTCAGTGAGATAGGAGATGACTATTGACTTTACATTTGAATTCTTGAAGATTGTAGCTGTCGGAAAAGCAAGTAAACGGAAGGAAATTCCACAGGCGAGAAGTGCGAGTAAAGAAGCTGATGGAGTAGAATTTTCGTTTATATTTTATTGGTTTCACAGTAAAAGGGTGGGACCTAATTACTAATCTTGTTGCTCGAGTAAATTCATACATAGAGGGCACCAGTGAGCTAAGATTATCAGAGCAGAAGCCGTGAAAGCATTTGTATAAGATACACAGTGAAGCCACATTGCGCCGGTGAGAAAGTGCCTGTATCCGAGTTGCCAAGTCGAGATCGATCACATTACAGATTCTCTGTTAGATTTTGTCATGGATCCCTAGGTGGATAGCAGGGACACCCGACCAGATATGGCAGCAGTATTCACTGCACGGGTGGATAGTAGATTGATATATGTTTGCTAAATTTTTTTGTTTCTAAAAAAAAAACATGTTTTTAGGTTCCAGTAGATAAAAAAAGGAGGTTTGTACTGCATTTATTTTTTTTTTATTTTGTTGTCATCCTGTCACCTTAAATTTTTTTTATCATACCTGTTTCTAGGTTACGATGGTAGAATGAGACTCGACAAGAATAGACAAAACCACACTGTCTAGAAAATGGCCTTGAACATGTAAACTTGTGCGAATATTTGTTCGTAGGAATTCAGGTTGGGATATTGCGTTTTTTTTTTATTTTGTTATCATCCGGTCAACTTAAATTTTTCAACTTACCTGTTTCTAGGTTACTATGGTAGAATATGACCGGGTAAGAAAAGACAAAACCTCAAAGTCTAGAACACGACCTTTTTATATAAACGTGTGCGAATAATTGGTTCGTAGAGATTCAGATTTGCATATTGCGAAAATGACCCGTACTCCACCCCAACAGAGCAATCTCTCTCTCTCTCTCTCTCTCTCTCTCTCTCTCTCTCTCTCTCTCTCATTTTTACTGATATTATTAGATCAGTACTACTGGTACTACTAGAACTACTGTTAATCCAGTACTACATCTAATGAAAAAATACAGATGAAAATAAATATTTCTCAAAAATGAATAATAATGGCTGGCAAGGCGTGATGGAATAAAAAGTGAGATGAGAGTAAGTACACATAAATTATAGTGCGTCTGTGAATATAATTGGTCGGTTTATTTTGTTAAGCGGCATATCAACACCTCCATGGGTTATTTAATGCCGAAATATAAATATTTTAATGTAATTTTATGTTTTCAATTCCAAATATTTTGTACATAATTTTATCCTGTATAAGGTGCTTTTATTTTTTTAAATATATATTTTGTAGATCATAAAATGTATTGTTGCTAATTTTATTATAAAAATATATCTTTATGTCTTTTTAATGTTGCATTTTAATTTTTCTATAAAAATGTATTGTTGTTCATTTTATTATAAAAATATGTACTGTTAAGTTTTGTTTGGGAGTTCACTCTTTACCCGTAGATGGGACCCCCTAACAGGTGCTACCACCCTCTGTGAATATAAGAAGTATGAAGACTGTGACGAAAGACATGACTTACCTCGGAATTCGAAACGAGCGTGAACGTGTCTTGCCTGCGAGATAATAACAAGAAAGAAAATATGGCCACTATTTATGCAATTTATGAGCATTTATCTCGTCCGAAATTGTACCATCATAGTATAATTTGGAAAATTCGATTAAACTGTCAAAAGCTGGTCTATTTTTCAGCTTGATAATTAAAAATTAGTATTACTTCATTTGTTTTTGTTAAAGTTGTTGCTTTTTTTTTTTACAGATATTATTTAGATAAGTTCATTAAGATCAACAGTCAGGACTATTTACGAATTTTAAGTGATCAACTGTATCCTATGGCTCAGAATTCGTTTCGGAGGAAATTGCCGTCTCTCACGATGATAATGCACCTATTCATACTGCTAAAATTGCAGCTGAATTGCACGAAGAACATTCTAATGAAGAACTTGTGAGTCTTGGGGTCCTTAGTCAGCAGGGACAGGATCTTCGGCTCAATGTTGCTGAGCTGTTCCGGGACTGAAAGGAGTTCATTTCCGGAAATGTAGTCCTTAAATCTCTCCTTTGCTTGCTCGTAGTATTGCTCGTCTTTCTTTATCTTCCCACCAACCCAGGCCACGGTGGAGGGAACCGGCGACTCTTGATTTTCAGCTACCTTTCCGCTAGGAGGAATGGGTGTTTCCTCCATACTTGGCGTCTGCCATTCGCCTTCTTTTGATGCCCACATCGGAGTGGAGGGCACAGGTTCTTCCAACTGCTTGGAAGTCATGGCCAAGCGCATTTTTTCCGTGCTAGGCGCTTGCCATTCCTTCCCTTTCCCAGTCGCTGCGGGAACCAGACTCTTGGGCCTTTCCTCGGCCATTGTCCTCCTGCCGACGGAGGCTTTGCTTATCGCCGTCACTTTCCCTTACGCTCGCCTACCGTACCGAAATCGTACCAAAACCTGGTTGCTTTCGCCAACGCAACTTCGATCGCACCGACACTACGCTTCAATCGCCTTCGAAGAGTAGCACAAACAACACGAACACCTGTTGTATGTGGGCCAAAGACATCTATTTATTGCATAATATATACAATTGTGGCACAAGGCCGAAAAAGGGGAGGGAGAAGAAAACTTGGGTTGGTCTGCCACTAACTATCTTATACCTAGCTAATCTGATTCACGACCCAGACACACGTTACAATATTTCTCTTTCACCATAAGCACTTATCCATCTACATACATACCGCCATACACCAAAATACCACACAGCATTCCAGGGACCTAAAAAATAACCCAAATGAGCATAAAAATTAATGATGCACAATATAATACAAAAATATATAAAAATATATTAACATGAAATGTCATGAGGGGCGGGGGTAAGATGACAATATCCCCAACAGAAATTTTTCAAACAAAAGTACAAATAAAACATGATGTTAGCTGGACCCACCCCACCCTAAAAAACAAAGAGGCCACTGTATTCTGCCCATAGGACAAAATCAAGCAGCTCACTTTCTACAGGGAATGGAGCAGAGAAAATAAATTGGCTGGGAGACGATGAAATGCTGAACCAGCCGAGATAAAACGGGACAAAAAATAACACGGAACCGGGAATCTCGAGCTGGCCCATAACCAAAGAGGTAATGCCGGGGAGCAGGCCGGGAAACACAATCACTCACATTAACTAGGTACACAAAAAGGGACTCACCTTAACCAAGGGGAGGGTTCCAGGGGAATCCACCCCGATGCACTTGGTAGATCTAAAAGAGAAAATCAAGGCTAGCCCCGCTCAAGCGAACCAGGCTCGCCACTTTTATCCACCTTTCGCTGAAGTCTGTCGACGTCAATCGTTTCCAATCAGTTCTAATCTTCCTTTTGAGCTGATGCTCAAAATATCGGATCAAATCCTGATGTGAAAGACGATCACCTCGCAAGACTTCCTCCTTTCGCGTCGTCCAAATCACCATTCGAGCCGTGGCTAGCAGCGTCAGAAACACCATCCGCTTCACTCCAGAGAACGGGGGCGACACATTGTCACAGGCGTATGCACGATCAATGAGCACGAGCTCACGCGGCGCGATACGAGCAGTCAACTCGCCGACACGATCCCACAACGGGCGAACGCGCATACAATGGTAGAAGGCGTGCTCAGACGTCTCCTTTAAACCAAGTACGCAACGTTCACAGTCTGGCAAATCTGCCGTGCCCATTGCGAAACGCACGTCATTGAGAGACAACCGATTCCGGGCTAATCGCCAAGTCAGAGTAAACTCAGGGTTGCTGAGATAATCCGAACCTGGCGCCCAAGACCAATGCAAGCGAAACTCATCCTCCGACATGCCGAGCGATTCGCGTAGTGGATCCTTCACGACGCCCGCCACTAATCCCCGATAGAAGACTTTCCTAGGCTGAGAAAGGTCACTAGACCGTGGAATGGCCCTTAGGGCCTCCGCACATTCGAGCAGGAATTTCGGTTGCCCCCGAGGCTTGCGGCAGCGCCCCAGGACCGGGGGAGTGATAGTGAGGCTAGGGAACGCGTCCCTCACTACCCCCGTAAGCAACGTATCTTCCTGTAACGCGCGCCTGAGAAACGCCAGCCTTAAGGCGAGCTTGTGGCTCGCCACGTGCGGCATTCCCAGACCCCCATTGCACGGACGTTGGTAACAGACTCCTTTGTCGACGTAATGTTTGCGTCCTCTCCAAAGAAAGGAGAGTAGCAAACGCTCGATCGCCTCCTCACGTTCGTCGCAAAGGGGAAGTACAGACAACCGGTAAAGGATCTTTGGAAAGAGATATGTAGAACACACCTCCGCCAAGCCCTTTAAGGACAACCTCCTTCGACGCCAAGTCTTGACCGCCGCGCCGACCTTTGCCTGTACTTCAGACCAATTCTTCTTCAACTGTAAGTCCGGACCGAACCAAACTCCGAGGATTTTGACCGGTCCGTCCGTCCAGTCGAAGGGCCCCGGGAGGGCAGAACCCTTCCAGGCACCTAACCGCAAGCCGGAAGACTTGTCGCCGGTTAATTTTGGCCCCTGTCACCTGTTCGTACCGTTCAAGCGCCTTCTGTACCGCTCTTATGTCCCCGCGGGAGGACACAAAAGTCGTCACGTCATCGGCGTACGCAGAAACCCTGGCTCGAGCGCCACCAGGTACCTTGATTCCGCGTAGGACCGGCCTGCACGTCCCGTCCCTCAGCCGGCGAAGGAGAGGCTCCAACGCCAAGACATAGAGTAAGGACGACAGTGGACAACCCTGTCGGACCGACCTAGACAGCGCAAAAGCGCTCGACAGCTTCCCGTTCACCTGTACCACAGCCGTGGGGGAGCGATACAGGAGACTAATCCAGCGGCAGAAGTCGGGTGCGAATCCGGCGGCCTGCAGGACAGCAGCCAGGTAGCCATGGTCAATCCTATCAAATGCCTTGGACTGATCCAAATTGATCAGCGCGGCCTCATCGTCGTCTTTTACACCCTCTAGGATCGTGCGGATCAAGTGCAGGTTGCTCTGAATTGTTCGGCCCTTCACAGAACAAGTCTGCTCAGGTCCCAACAGAGACTCGGCAACTAGCTGCAAGCGATTCGTCAGGATCTTGGCCAAAATCTTTAACTCTGTGTTTAGCAGAGTTATGGGCCTGTAATCATCTAATTCCCTCCCAACATCCTTGCCTTTTCTCAACAGTGTGACCACACCCCTGGTGAACCAGCTGGGGATGGACCCCTGCCGGAACCAGTTGTTGAACACAACAGTCAAGATCGGGACAAAGATGTGCGACAGCCTCAAGTACAATTCATAGGGCAAACCATCCAAACCTGGCGACTTGCCTCTGCCGACCTTCTTCAAAGCCGCGTAGACTTCGTCCTCCGTAATCTCTCCCTCGCAACTAGCCGCTTCAGCCGACAAAAGCCGGGGAAATTCAACCAAATAGCTGCGAAACTCCTCTTCACGGAGACCAGGCTCCTTGGTAAACCGGTGTTCGAAATGCCGCCGAAACGCCTCGCACATGTCGTCAGTGGACCTCAGGAGATGCCCCGCCGGGTCGCGCACCTCTCGAATGTAGCGATCGCCGCCTTGGCGAATTTCTTCCCTGCGCAGATCCGCGCCCAAGTTCACAGCTTCGGAAGACATCTTGCTTAACTTATGTCTAATTACCTGACCCAAGTAACGCTCGCTAGTCGAACGCTCAAGGGCCTCCTTAGCTAAGGCTATCTCTAGGGGATCCCCACCAGCCTCCGCCCGGGAGTAATTAGCTCTAAGTGTCTTCGCCTTGTTAGCCTTAACTAGTTTGAGCCGCTGGCTATATTGAGTGGCGAAAGACCTAATGCTATTCTTAAGGTTCTCCCACCACTTATTCCCAATGACTCCCCCAGTTAACGCCCGCTGCACTAAGTTAATTAGCTGGCACCGAAAGTCCCGCCTGTCCAGTAAGGACTGGTTGAACTTCCAATAACCAGCCATTCTAGCCCTAAATTCTAACGCTACACGGGCACAAACAAGTTTGTGGTCCGTATAGCCTAACCAGTGGAACGTTGGGCATTCTAAGAAGTCTACGTCGGCTTCTCTGACTAACACTCTATCCAGGTAGCTGACTACCTTGGTAGAGGGCCAACTACGCGCCCACGTCCACATGCTCCCGCCCGGATGATCGACCCGGTATCTATCAACGAGACCAAAATCGTCAATGAGATCAACCAGGCTACGATCACCACTCCTCCCGCTAGCGCCCCTCCCCTTATCCAATTTGGGGTCCAGGATGGCATTCCAGTCCCCCACTAGGATTAGTCGTGTTGAATCCACCAGGAAGGGCTCCAACAGCCGAAAAAAAGAGACCCGCTCACCTTGATCATTGGGCGCATAAACCGCAAGCAACCGGAACGAGTTGCTTTTCACTGCAATATCGGCCACGATCAACCGGCCCTCGGCACCGACATGGGCAAGGTCCACCCTCGCATCCAGGGTACGTCTGACCAGCAAAGAAACACCTCTGGCATACCGGTTCCCATATGCTGAATAAACGACAAAGTCATTAGACAGCACACAAGAATCGACGTCGCAAACAAAGTGAGTCTCTTGGATCGCGGCCACATCCACGCCGAACGACAAGAGGTCACGAAGCAGGCGGGCTGCCTTACCCCGATCCCTCAAGCCATTCGCATTCAAACTGGCTATCTTAATAGACACTGTTTAGATCTGAAAAGAGAAGAACTCAAAAAAATTAAGTGCATACGGGATAGAAATCCCTAGCAGACAAGACCCCGACGGATTGTCCTAGGGACCCTGTACCAACATCGGACGTAATCCGTCCGTCCAGGACAATCCCGCCGACGTCTGTAGGGTACGTTAATTTTACCACCCTATATAATGAGGGGTGGAGCAAAACTGGGACCCTCCCAGCACACAGTTTTGCCATTTTATTCAGTTCTGGTGTTCCAGTCCTGCACAAAACAATGTTTGGGTACTGCTTTTCTGCAGCGTTTATATGGTCCCACACCTTCAGACTCCCGCCAGTGCATCTTAATAAGGTGAGTACACCGGGGGCCTTCGGGAAATTAGCCGGATCTTCCGTTGATTTTCCGTCGATGGACGTACACTTGAGCAATGGCTTGAGTAGCGCTCTCCTTTGTGTCGTCCAATCCTTTTTAATTTCCTTCTGGTTAATTTTCATGATCTCTTCCCCTTGTGGGAGAGATTTCTTCTTTTTCCCTTTTCCAGGGGTTGGAGTTGAAGGAGTAGAGGGAGTGGAAAGGGTAGGGGATTTTTCCGTTGTCTCCGAAATTAGGGGGGTTAGCTTATGGACCGGGGACTGGGAACGCTTTCGCGGGGATGACGGAAGGCTTCTCGCCTTCTCAGCATAAGTCTACTTAGGCCGTACTGGAGACACCGGTGCTGACACAGTCTTCAGTACCACTTCCTTCTCTTTGCTGCGACTTTTGCGCAGCACTTTTGGGTTTTCTTCCTCCTCCTCAGCTTCCCTGCTCCTTTTAAGGGATGCTGATCTAGGTGGCTGCATCTCCACGTCCATCTTCTCTGGGGATTTTGGTCCCTGCTGCTGCTTTGTTGGGGTCGTTTTTGTTTGAGCCCGTGCGACATCCTGCTTTGGAGGTACTTTTGGTGGTGGAGGTGACTTTTGAGGAGAAGGTGTTTTTTCCTGTGGGGCCTTCACCTTTGAGCCCTTCTTGACCACCTTTTTCCACTCTCCATCTCCTTCCTTGCTTTTATCTACTGCTTTTTCTGCAGTTTGCTTTTCCAGGGTCGTCTTCGGAGATGGCTGCGACGTCTGCTGAGTTTTTGCTTGTGTTTGCGTCTTTGGGGCCGGATTCTTGGTTGGACACACCTTTGCCATGTGTTCCGAGGCCCCGCAGACCCAACAAGACGGCCTCCTTCCCTCAACCACCACAAAGATGGATCTTTTTCTGCAGGTTATTATGTTGGGTATCTCGGTGAATTCCTTCCTGGAGACGGTGATATTTACTGTCATATCCCCAGTCTGGAATCCACCCTTAGACACTACTGCAGAGACCTCCGCTACCCTGCCATATCTTGCGAAGAACGCCCCGACATGATCAAGAGTAATATCCATGGGTACCCCGTGTAGAGTTACACGTGTTTTGCGGGTACCCATGTACTCCGTTTGTAGTTCGAGTGTCTTCGTGGCCAAGGTAGTACCGGCCAGCTCTTTCGCTTCGTCCGCTGAGCCAAGCAGGACGTCCCACATGGCATGGCTCCTTCGGGCAATCATTTTTGCTCTGATTTCCAACGCTTTCACCGCGTCTTCAATTGCTTCCCTGCTGACCCCCACCAACTTGTGAGTCTTGGGGTCCTTAGTCAGCAGGGACAGGATCTTCGGCTCAATGTTGCTGAGCTGATCTGGAACTGAAAGGAGTTCATTTCCGGAGATGTAATCCTTAAATCTCTCCTTTGCTTGCTCGTAGTATTGCTCGTCTTTCTTGATCTTCCCACCAACCCAGGCCACGGTGGAGGGAACCGGCGACTTTTGACTCTCTGCTACCTTTCCGCTAGAAGGAATCGGTGTTTCCTCCATACTTGGCGTCTGCCATTCGCCTTCTTTTGATGCCCACATCGGAGTGGAGGGCACAGGTTCTTCCAACTGCTTGGAAGTCATAGCCAAGCGCATTTTTTCCGTGCTAGGCGCTTGCCATTCCTTCCCTTTCCCAGTCGCTGCGGGAACCGGACTCTTGGGCCTTTCCTCGGCCATTGTCCTCCTGCCGACGGAGGCTTTGCTTATCGCCGTCACTTTCCCTTACGCTCGCCTACCGTACCGAAATCGTACCAAAACCTGGTTGCTTTCGCCAACGCAACTTCGATCGCACCGACACTACGCTTCAATCGCCTTCGAAGAGTAGCACAAACAACACGAACACCTGTTGTATGTGGGCCAAAGACATCTATTTATTGCATAATATATACAATTGTGGCACAAGGCCGAAAAAGGGGAGGGAGAAGAAAACTTGGGTTGGTCTGCCACTAACTATCTTATACCTAGCTAATCTGATTCACGACCCAGACATACGTTACAATATTTCTCTTTCACCATAAGCACTTATCCATCTACATACATACCGCCATACACCAAAATACCACACAGCGTTCCAGGGACCTAAAAAATAACCCAAATGAGCATAAAAATTAATGATGCACAATATAATACAAAAATATATAAAAATATATTAACATGAAATGTCATGAGGGGCGGGGATAAGATGACAATATCCCCAACAGAAAATTTTTAAAACAAAAGTACAAATAAAACATGATGTTAGCTGGACCCACCCCACCCTAAAAAACAAAGAGGCCACTGTATTCTGCCCATAGGACAAAATCAAGCAGCTCACTTTCTACAGGGAATGGGGCAGAGAAAATAAATTGGCTGGGAGACGATGAAATGCTGAACCAGCCGAGATAAAACGGGACAAAAAAATAACACGGAACCGGGAATCTCGAGCTGGCCCATAACCAAAGAGGTAATGCCGGGGAGCAGGCCGGGAAACACAATCACTCACATTAACTAGGTACACAAAAAAGGGACTTACCTTAACCAAGGGGAGGGTTCCATGGGAATCCACCCCGATGCACTTGGTAGATCTAAAAGAGAAAATCAAGGCTAGCCCCGTTCAAGCGAACCAGGCTCGCCACTTTTATCCACCTTTCGCTGAAGTCTGTCGACGTCAATCGTTTCCAATCAGTTCTAATCTTCCTTTTGAGCTGATGCTCAAAATATCGGATCAAATCCTGATGTGAAAGACGATCACCTCGCAAGACTTCCTCCTTTCGCGTCGTCCAAATCACCATTCGAGCCGTGGCTAGCAGCGTCAGAAACACCATCCGCTTCACTCCAGAGAACGGGGGCGACACATTGTCACAGGCGTATGCACGATCAATGAGCACGAGCTCACGCGGCGCGATACGAGCAGTCAACTCGCCGACACGATCCCACAACGGGCGAACGCGCATACAATGGTAGAAGGCGTGCTCAGACGTCTCCTTTAAACCAAGTACGCAACGTTCACAGTCTGGCAAATCTGCCGTGCCCATTGCGAAACGCACGTCATTGAGAGACAACCGATTCCGGGCTAATCGCCAAGTCAGAGTAAACTCAGGGTTGCTGAGATAATCCGAACCTGGCGCCCAAGACCAATGCAAGCGAAACTCATCCTCCGACATGCCGAGCGATTCGCGTAGTGGATCCTTCACGACGCCCGCCACTAATCCCCGATAGAAGACTTTCCTAGGCTGAGAAAGGTCACTAGACCGTGGAATGGCCCTTAGGGCCTCCGCACATTCGAGCAGGAATTTCGGTTGCCCCCGAGGCTTGCGGCAGTGCCCCAGGACCGGGGGAGTGATAGTGAGGCTAGGGAACGCGTCCCTCACTACCCCCGTAAGCAACGTATCTTCCTGTAACGCGCGCCTGAGAAACGCCAGCTTTGAGGCGAGCTTGTGGCTCGCCACGTGCGGCATTCCCAGACCCCCATTGCACAGACGTTGGTAACAGACTCCTTTGTCGACGTAATGTTTGCGTCCTCTCCAAAGAAAGGAGAGTAGCAAACGCTCGATCGCCTCCTCACGTTCGTCGCAAAGGGGAAGTACAGACAGCCGGTAAAGGATCTTTGGAAAGAGATATGTAGAACACACCTCCGCCAAGCCCTTTAAGGACAACCTCCTTCGACGCCAAGTCTTGACCGCCGCGCCGACCTTTGCCTGTACTTCAGACCAATTCTTCTTCAACTGTAAGTCCGGACCGAACCAAACTCCGAGGATTTTGACCGGTCCGTCCGTCCAGTCGAAGGGCCCCGGGAGGGCAGAACCCTTCCAGGCACCTAACCGCAAGCCGGAAGACTTGTCGCGGTTAATTTTGGCCCCTGTCACCTGTTCGTACCGTTCAAGCGCCTTCTGTACCGCTCTTATGTCCCCGCGGGAGGACACAAAAGTCGTTACGTCATCGGCGTACGCAGAAACCCTGGCTCGAGCGCCACCAGGTACCTTGATTCCGCGTAGGACCGGCCTGCACGTCCCGTCCCTCAGCCGGCGAAGGAGAGGCTCCAACGCCAAGACATAAAGTAAGGACGACAGTGGACAACCCTGTCGGACCGACCTAGACAGCGCAAAAGCGCTCGACAGCTTCCCGTTCACCTGTACCACAGCCGTGGGGGAGCGATACAGGAGACTAATCCAGCGGCAGAAGTCGGGTGCGAATCCGGCGGCCTGCAGGACAGCAGCCAGGTAGCCATGGTCAATCCTATCAAATGCCTTGGACTGATCCAAATTGATCAGCGCGGCCTCATCGTCGTCTTTTACACCCTCTAGGATCGTGCGGATCAAGTGCAGGTTGCTCTGAATCGTTCGGCCCTTCACAGAACAAGTCTGCTCAGGTCCCAACAGAGACTCGGCAACTAGCTGCAAGCGATTCGTCAGGATCTTGGCCAAAATCTTTAACTCTGTGTTTAGCAGAGTTATGGGCCTGTAATCATCTAATTCCCTCCCAACATCCTTGCCTTTTCTCAACAGTGTGACCACACCCCTGGTGAACCAGCTGGGGATGGACCCCTGCCGGAACCAGTTGTTGAACACAGCAGTCAAGATCGGGACAAAGATGTGCGACAGCCTCAAGTACAATTCATAGGGCAAACCATCCAAACCTGGCGACTTGCCTCTGCCGACCTTCTTCAAAGCCGCATAGACTTCGTCCTCCGTAATCTCTCCCTCGCAACTAGCCGCTTCAGCCGACAAAAGCCGGGGAAAGTCAGCCAAATAGCTGCGAAACTCCTCTTCACGGAGACCAGGCTCCTTGGTAAACCGGTGTTCGAAATGCCGCCGAAACGCCTCGCACATGTCGTCAGTGGACCTCAGGAGATGTCCCGCCGGGTCGCGCACTTCTCGAATGTAGCGATCGCCGCCTTGGCGAATTTCTTCCCTGCGCAGATCCGCGCCCAAGTTCACAGCTTCGGAAGACATCTTGCTTAACTTATGTCTAATTACCTGACCCAAGTAACGCTCGCTAGTCGAACGCTCAAGGGCCTCCTTAGCTAAGGCTATCTCTAGGGGATCCCCACCAGCCTCCGCCCGGGAGTAATTAGCTCTAAGTGTCTTCGCCTTGTTAGCCTTAACTAGTTTGAGCCGCTGGCTATATTGAGTGGCGAAAGACCTAATGCTATTCTTAAGGTTCTCCCACCACTTATTCCCAATGACTCCCCCAGTTAACGCCCGCTGCACTAAGTTAATTAGCTGGCACCGAAAGTCCCGCCTGTCCAGTAAGGACTGGTTGAACTTCCAATAACCAGCCATTCTAGCCCTAAATTCTAAAGCTACACGGGCACAAACAAGTTTGTGGTCCGTATAGCCTAACCAGTGGAACGTTGGGCATTCTAAGAAGTCTACGTCGGCTTCTCTGACTAACACTCTATCCAGGTAGCTGACTACCTTGGTAGAGGGCCAACTACGCGCCCACGTCCACATGCTCCCGCCCGGATGATCGACCCGGTATCTATCAACGAGACCAAAATCGTCAATGAGATCAACCAGGCTACGATCACCACTCCTCCCGCTAGCGCCCCTCCCTTTATCCAATTTGGGGTCCAGGATGGCATTCCAGTCCCCCACTAGGATTAGTCGTGTTGAATCCACCAGGAAGGGCTCCAACAGCCGAAAAAAAGAGACCCGCTCACCTTGATCATTGGGCGCATAAACCGCAAGCAACCGGAACGAGTTGCTTTTCACTGCAATATCGGCCACGATCAACCGGCCCTCGGCACCGACATGGGCAAGGTCCACCCTCGCATCCAGGGTACGTCTGACCAGCAAAGAAACACCTCTGGCATACCGGTTCCCATATGCTGAATAAACGACAAAGTCATTAGACAGCACACAAGAATCGACGTCGCAAACAAAGTGAGTCTCTTGGATCGCGGCCACATCCACGCCGAACGACAAGAGGTCACGAAGCAGGCGGGCTGCCTTACCCCGATCCCTCAAGCCATTCGCATTCAAACTGGCTATCTTAATAGACACTGTTTAGATCTGAAAAGAGAAGAACTCAAAAAAATTAAGTGCATACGGGATAGAAATCCCTAGCAGACAAGACCCCGACGGATTGTCCTAGGGACCCTGTACCAACATCGGACGTAATCCGTCCGTCCAGGACAATCCCGCCGACGTCTGTAGGGTACGTTAATTTTACCACCCTATATAATGAGGGGTGGAGCAAAACTGGGACCCTCCCAGCACACAGTTTTGCCATTTTATTCAGTTCTGGTGTTCCAGTCCTGCACAAAACAATGTTTGGGTACTGCTTTTCTGCAGCGTTTATATGGTCCCACACCTTCAGACTCCCGCCAGTGCATCTTAATAAGGTGAGTACACCGGGGGCCTTCGGGAAATTAGCCGGATCTTCCGTTGATTTTCCGTCGATGGACGTACACTTGAGCAATGGCTTGAGTAGCGCTCTCCTTTGTGTCGTCCAATCCTTTTTAATTTCCTTCTGGTTAATTTTCATGATCTCTTCCCCTTGTGGGAGAGATTTCTTCTTTTTCCCTTTTCCAGGGGTTGGAGTTGAAGGAGTAGAGGGAGTGGAAAGGGTAGGGGATTTTTCCGTTGTCTCCGAAATTAGGGGGGTTAGCTTATGGACCGGGGACTGGGAACGCTTTCGCGGGGATGACGGAAGGCTTCTCGCCTTCTCAGCATAAGTCTACTTAGGCCGTACTGGAGACACCGGTGCTGACACAGTCTTCAGTACCACTTCCTTCTCTTTGCTGCGACTTTTGCGCAGCACTTTTGGGTTTTCTTCCTCCTCCTCAGCTTCCCTGCTCCTTTTAAGGGATGCTGATCTAGGTGGCTGCATCTCCACGTCCATCTTCTCTGGAGATTTTGGTCCCTGCTGCTGCTTTGTTGGGGTCGTTTTTGTTTGAGCCCGTGAGACATCCTGCTTTGGAGGTACTTTTGGTGGTGGAGGTGACTTTTGAGGAGAAGGTGTTTTTTCCTGTGGGGCCTTCACCTTTGAGCCCTTCTTGACCACCTTCTTCCACTCTCCATCTCCTTCTACTGCTTTTTCTGCAGTTTGCTTTTCCGGGGTCGTCTTCGGAGATGGCTGCGACGTCTGCTGCGTTTTTGCTTGTGTTTGCGTCTTTGGGGCCGGATTCTTGGTTGGACACACCTTTGCCATGTGTTCCGAGGCCCCGCAGACCCAACAAGACGGCCTCCTTCCCTCAACCACCACAAAGATGGATCTTTTTCTGCAGGTTATTATGTTGGGTATCTCGGTGAATTCCTTCCTGGAGACGGTGATGTTTACTGTCATATCCCCAGTCTGGAATCCACCCTTAGACACTACTGCAGCTACCTCCGCTACCCTGCCATATCTTGCGAAGAACGCCCCGACATGATCAAGAGTAATATCCATGGGTACCCCGTGTAGAGTTACACGTGTTTTGCGGGTACCCATGTACTCCGTTTGTAGTTCGAGTGTCTTCGTGGCCAAGGTAGTACCGGCCAGCTCTTTCGCTTCGTCCACTGAGCCAAGCAGGACGTCCCACATGGCATGGCTCCTTCGGGCAATCATTTTTGCTCTGATTTCCAAAGCTTTCACAGCTTCTTCAATTGCTTCCCTGCTGACCCCCACCAACTTGTGAGTCTTGGGGTCCTTAGTCAGCAGGGACAGGATCTTCGGCTCAATGTTGCTGAGCTGTTCCGGGACTGAAAGGAGTTCATTTCCGGAGATGTAGTCCTTAAATCTCTCCTTTGCTTCCTCGTAATATCTCTCGTCTTTCTTGATATTCCCTCCAACCCAGGCCACGTTGGAGGGAACCGGCGACTTTTGATTTTCAGCTACCTTTCCGCTAGGAGGAATGGGTGTTTCCTCCATACTTGGTGTCTGCCATTCGCCTTCTTTTGATGCCCACATCGGAGTGGGGGGCACAGGTTCTTCCAACTGCTTAGAAGTCATTGCCAAGCGCATTTTTTCCGTGCTAGGCGCTTGCCATTCCTTCCCATTCCCAGTTGCCGCTGGAACCGGACTCTTGGGCCTTTCCTCGGCCATTGTCCTCCTGCCGACGGAGGCTTTGCTTGTCGCCGTCACTTTCCCTTACGCTCGCCTACCGTACCGAAATCGTACCAAAACCTGGTTGCTTTCGCCAACGCAACTTCGATCGCACCGACACTACGCTTCAATCGCCTTCGAAGAGTAGCACAAACAACACGAACACCTGTTGTATGTGGGCCAAAGACAAATGGTGGATATTGTGCTCAATATTTATGGAGCTCAATACACACACTTAAATTATCAGCCAATCACTGCTTACAGAATAGACTTGCCTGTAACAGAATGCAATCTCCCAGGTTATTATTTAAACCACCTACCAATTTGCCCTGGTGGTTTTTTGGTCAGTTAGGATCAATTTCTATTCTAGTTGATTACTGGCTGGTTGTTCCATAAGATCTTTACATAAATAATAAGTCAACAGGGTGGTAGGTTCAAGAACATGCGCCTGGTGTGCCTCGAGATCAAAATGCTCGAATATAATACCTATTGATGGTGGTGAATCATTTAGGTCAATTGTCCGACATTTTCTTATTGGACTTTGGTGGCGATTATGTATATTCTTAGGAGCTTGTATCATGTAGACCAGGTCTCCCACTCTTTGTTTTATAGTGTCCACTTCCCAAAACGTCATATTATTTTTGTATACTTTAAAAAGTACTTGTTCGCCACAAGAGTAACGTTTTCTAGGAAGTGTTATTGTCTTTTTGAATTTAGGTTTTATTTTAGTGCATTTCCCTAAGCCGCCTGAAAACGCTTCCGGGAATTTTTCGTTTAGTTCCAGTTTCAGTTCTTCAATTTTGGACGTTGTAGTTTCTATTTTTCGACAGAACCTACTCATTGCCCAGTCCCACAAATTGAACTTTTCGATCCAATCTGTACCGAACAAATTTTCAGTATTTTTCATCACATACGCCCTCAATTTTTTGGTTGGTCCATTTAAAGTTACTGTAACAAATCAGTCAGTTAAGTGCCATACGTGATACACGCTTGGGCGATCATGTCTCGAAAGAGACATGACTGACTGGGCAGAAGATTATCCCGCAGTAGGTTGCCATTGCTTTCTGCGGTAGACTGGTTGCCGACCAAAGCTATAGAACCCAATCTGTCCTGTTATTTAACCTATAACCGGAAGGAAGAGACGGATTAATACCTTTCCCAAGGGTATTTGCGCGTAAGTGAATACAATGGAACTGGAATTCAACTGGAATTCGAACTTGGTTCCCCGGTTTCTCGTTCCGAGCCGATATCCACTGTACCACAACGCACAAATACCTCTCCTAAAATGCTTATTTTTTCACCTTTTACCGAGCGTGTTATTTTGTTATTTCTCAATAATGTTGGCTTTTTTTAGTCGTCTCCACGTATGCAAATTTATGATAGTCAAGTCAGATCCACTGTCCAGCTGGAATTTAATTGTTTTATTTAATATTTTCACTATTACATATTTTCACAAATTTCTGTCCACGTTATCGCTTGTCAGCGTCTGTCTGATTTTATTTTTTGTTCTTCTAGATTTTTTCGCATACCAGTAACTTGCTGTTAAATGACCAGCTTTACCGCAATTCTGGCATTTTTTTTCTTTCTGGACGAGCAAAATCTCATCCAGTGTAATTTTCCGCAAATGTAACACGGACCTGGTGGTGAATTTTCTTGTCTTATAGTATGCTTGTCACGATATTTTCTTTTCTTTCTTTCCGGGGAGGGATGTTTTGATCTGTTCATAATTTTTTTTTATATGAGCGACTCCCAACTCCTTGATATTCTTTGAGTCACTTTTTACTGATACTACCCTATGGCAGTCTTCTGCTAATTTTGGGAGGGTTAAACCTGGTTCATTTTCTAGTTTTGTTAGAATTCTACGTCTAACTTCCGCGTCTCGGGCTGAGACCAGACCTTGAGTAAAACTTAAGCATTTAAAGTCATCAGCAGATAATTCCGTTAGTTCGAAATCGTTAACGTATTTATTTACCGTAGCGGCAAATGTTAAATAGTCCTGCTGATAAATTAAGGCATTTCCATCCTTTTTGAAAAAGTGATATGCTTGGCCCAAATCATTCTGACAGTAGCTTAACTGTTTCTGAGAATTCCTGATCTGTCGTTTTCCTGGGGAGAATAAACTCAAAAAACCTTTTGTGCTCTGCTGTTTTTTTTTTTGTTTTTTTTTTGTTTTTGTTTTTTTTAATCATATCACCCCGGTGTACAGGGGGCTACGTAAGAGTGAAAAGATTGGAAAAGAGAAATCCGGAAACCACATCCTAAACAGGGAACAAGGGATGAGCCTCTACACCTGTTCAATAGACGTGAGTGGAGTGTGAACCGGGCGATACCTAACTTCCTTAGTAATAACCGCACTTTCTTAGAATTTGACCAGTTATTACAGTCGACGTTAAATAAATCCTCGTACCGCCTATAAAAAGCGTCAAAGGTTTTTTCGTCTTCGGGTACATACTCAAAAATTTCCATAGTTCTCCAGATAGCACTTTGAGAAAAAGCAGTATCGTTCTCAGTTTGTTTTTCTTTTAATGATTTAAAAAGTAACTCTTCAATTTTATTTTGTTGTTCCTCGGTCTTTTTAAATAATTATTCTTGCAAATCCATCAGTTGTTTATGTATCTCCATTAATAATTTTTGTGGTTGTAATTTCTCGTCGCTTTTTTTGTTGTTGATCCAATTGAGTTTTCATTAATTGAATTATCAATTTTTGTTCAATTTTTCGTAAACACGAGAGAGAAAAAACACTAGCTGTATTTACAGTTTTTTTATTGTTCTTTTTTTTTTTTTTCGTAAGACGTACGTCCAAAAGAAAGAAATAAGCTCAAAACAGATCTACTTACTGATTTTTCTGTGACGCCGTTTTGGGCTTATAGAGAATTTTTTTTTTTCCAACTCTGATTTTTTTCTTCTCTCTTTTTTTCTTTATTAGTTGCAGGTTGTTTTAGATGGAGTAAATATTCTTCCTTTCTTGATGCTTCACGTTTTTTTTTACTGATTATATGTGAGGGTGGGGGATATCCCTTGGTATTTGAAATCCTCATTCGACTGTTGATGTTCGCAATTTCTGTATTTGCTAGTTGATATGTGGCGATAGTGGCCAAAGAGAAAAGGGTTTCTTTTCTTGTGTGAATTCCTATATCTTTGCCGCTCGTTGATATGGCGACTGACTTGAAAAAACGTATTTTTCCTGTCCGCGTGAATTGTTCGAAACTTTCGTCGCCAGTTGATATGGTGATTGGACAAAGAAAAAGGTTTTCCTTCCCTGCGTGAATTGTTCGGATCTTCGTCGTCAGTTGATATGGACATGCTATGGGACCATAACATAATAAGTCAACAAGGCGGTAGGGTCAAGAAGAAATACAAACAATACAAAGAGATACAAAGAGATATAAAGAGGAAAGCAATAATAACTTCGCTGAATTGAAGTCGTACTGGGAACCAGAGACTTTGTCGCCCTTGCTCACTCCACACAATAGTCTCTCTCACACCTGCACACATCCTCGAGAGTAATTAAAAGAAGAGTCCATTATTAAGGAGGTAACTCCTCCACAACAGTTATATATCTATATATACATCTATAAGTATATATATATATATATATATATATATATATATATATACACATATACATACACATGTATATATACACATGCACATATATATATACATACACACACACATATATATATACATAAATACATATATATATTCATACATATATATATATATCCATATATATATATATATATATATATATATATATATATATCAGTCTGTTCATCTATCTATCTCAGTGCTCATAATCTATTTAGCTAGATTGATAACTTTTTGAATATGTTCGTAATCTATCTATCTATCTATCTATCTATCTATCTATCTATCTATCTATCTAAGTCTGTTCAGATCTATCTATCTATCTATCTATCTATCTATCTATCTATCTATGTACCTAGCTGTCTTTCTGTCTTTCTCTTTCTTTCTTTCTTTCTTTCTTTCTTTTCTTATCTGTCTTTCTCTGATCATATCTATCTATCTATCTATCTATCTATCTATCTATCTATCTATCTATCTATCTATCTATCTATCTATCTAAGTCTGTTCAGATCTATCTATCTATCTATCTATCTATCTATCTATCTATCTAAGTCTGATCATATCTATCTATCTATCTATCTATCTATCTATCTATCTATCTATGTGTTCATATCTATGTATCTATCTATCTCACGTTGTTCACATTCTATCTTTATATCTGTCTCAGTTTGTTCATAATATTTTTTTTCTGTTGGCGTCAGCATTACCAGCGTCTTTTTGCTTTCTTTATGTCTTATTCTATTGAACACTCTCTTTCATTTAACTCTTTATTTCTCACTCTTTCTCTTGTTCTAACTCTTTTACTCACAGCCTTTCCCTCTCCCTCTCACCCCTGTAATTATTTTAGATTCCTTTCTTTGTCTGTTTCACTTTGCATTATCAACGTAGTCTAATGTCAAAGACCAAAATAAAAATTAATTAGGACCAAAAATAAAGGAATTGTTTTTGTTTTTGTTTTTTGTTTTTGTTTTGTTTTGTTTTTCCGAATAGAACTGATTTATTTTATTTGTTTGTTTAACGACATGTCAACTCTTTAAGCATCATTTAATATCGAAATTTAATTTCCTTGTGAGCTCTGAAGCAATGAAGATAGGATACACGTTATTCTGCTTTCGCAGTTGATCACATGGTAGATGATTCATACTCAGCTTTTGTGCATGCACATATTTGTATTGGCATCTTTACTTGAGGCAGTGATGTGTGTGTGTGTTTTTGTTGTAGTTTTGTTGAAGATATGTTTTGGAATACAGTTGGGAGTTAAGGAATTGTAGGATATTATATGGACTAATGTCATGAAAGAGTTATTTCATGTTGTTTGGTTGATTTCGTTTAACGGCACATCAACCTCTGTTGGTTACTTAATGACGAAATCTAAATATTTCGAACGCGATTGCATGCCTTTAAGCACAGATAAAATATATTGTAGGTCACTTTACTATAAAATATATTGTTGATAATTCGACTATGAATAGGTATTGTTGATTTGAAGATCGTGATTTTATTGAATAAGTGTGCTCTTTATTATTTCAGTATATTTTTGTGTAATTTTGGTAAATAAATCTGTTAAAATGAGATGTCAGTATTATTATCATTTCTGCGTTATTTAGACGACAATTAATTCATAGATATGAATGGGACTGAGATAGATAGATAGATAGATAGATAGATAGATAGATAGATAGATAGATAGATAGATAGATAGATAGATAGATAGATAGATAGATATGAATGAGACTGAGATAGATAGATAGATAGATAGATAGATAGATAGATAGATAGATAGATAGATAGATAGATATGAATGAGACTGAGATAGATAGATAGATAGATAGATAGATAGATAGATAGATAGATAGATAGATAGATAGATAGATAGATATGAACGAGACTAAAATAGATAGATAGATAGATAGATAGATAGATAGATAGATAGTCTTAAGGATATAGATAGCTGCACACACACCTACACATATTGAGAATGGCCTCTGCGGGATAACAAGGAGATGATCACGTAGGAGACTAGAGTCAGCTTTGGAATAGCAGGTCTAGGATAGTTGACCCAGATAGCCTTAGTAACAAATGTCTAGAAAAGAAATAAGCTAGATATGGAAGTCAGTTGCAAGTCGTGAAGCAGCAGGAGTTAGAATTCGCGCCAAAAACAAATCATGTGGAAAGCAAAAGTTTAAAGTCAGTTGCAGGTCGAATCTCGATAGAACAAGTCATATTTGCTGAGCGCTGATAAATGATGAATGAAGGGAAAACGCATTTGAGTTGATAGCGTAAGTTAACCAATTCATCTTAAACAACTCCAGATAAGAAAAAGACCGAACTTATACATTCTTGTTCGTTAAAACAAGAAAGAAAGCGAGGCCGAATCGTTTTATCAAGAAAGAAAGAAATATAGCGACGAAGATAAGAGAAGATTTGTGTGCTGGTTTATATTTGTTGAAAGAAGAAGAAAAAAGTGAAGTCGAGCCGTTTATCGAGAAAGAAACAAATATAGCAACGAAAATGAAAGAAACTGTAATATTATTTGTATGCTGACTCCTACTTGTCAAAAGAAGAAGAAGAAAGCGAGGCCGAATCGTTTTATCAAGGAAGAAAGAAAGATAGCTACGAAGATAAGAAAAAAAGCTGTAATATAATTCGTACGCTGATTCCGGTTTATTCAAAGAAGAAAAGAAAGCAAAGTCAAGTGGTTTATCAAGAGAATAAAAAAAAGAAAGAGAGATAGCGATGCAGAGCAGTCAACATATAAATATAAAGGAGAAAGCGGAATTATTTGTATACAGAAAATACAACGCTGGTTGAAGAAAAGAATAAAGAAATGTGCGAACATTTCAGAAAATTTATATGCTGAAAATATAATAGTCAACTGAAATAAACAGAGACAGTCGTAACTACATACATTTCAAGTGTATAAAGAAAGAAAAGGAGGAAGAGAAAAAATAAAAGACAGTAAAAGAAAGAGAGAAGGAACTTATATAAAGATAAGGTATTATGTTATTAGACCCATGTTAGAACACGCATACACTTTCACGAATATTATGCTACCACATACATCATACCACATGTTTATAAATAATATGGTCCTCTCCATTTTATCTTGTGTTAATCTATTGCATTCATATCGCCTGTATTCATTCATATTTGCTGTTGTATATTGTAAATGGCTATTTCGACTATGTTGAGTACCCGAATATAATTTTGAGGTTTAGGTCATTAGACATTCTAATTCGTACTTAAATATTTCTTTTTTTTTATTTTGATCTTTTATTACTTATTAAAATTTTATATCAAAATCATCTCGTCTCGACATTCATCCTTGAATTGCTGGTCAGCGCTCGTGTTGATATATTGAAGCAGACCTGGGAAGGTTGCCATTTGATTATATAAATCGAACAGCAATCTTATTTTATTTTTTATTATTATTTATCATTGTCCATTTGTCATGATCTGGGACAGATAATCCGTATCTGTTCATAGATGTGAAAATGCAATATACCCGAATCGACCTGTAAACATCTTGATAGTTATCGTCGAGACAGGTATGTGACAATAGATAGATATGAATGAGACTGAGATAGATAGATAGATAGATAGATAGATAGATAGATAGATAGATAGATAGATAGATAAGAACAGATGAGATAGATAGATAGATAGATAGATAGATAGATAGATAGATAGATAGATAGATAGATAGATAGATAGATAGATAGATAACGAACAGACTGAGATAGATAGATAGATAGATAGATAGATAGATAGATAGATAGATAGATAGATAGATAACGAACAGACTAGATAGATAGATAGATAGATAGATAGATAGATAGATAGATAGATAGATAGATAGATAGATAGATAAGAACAGACTGAGATAGATAGATAGATAGATAGATAGATAACGAACAGACTGAGATAGATAGATAGATAGATAACGAACAGACTGAGATAGATAGATAGATAGATAGATAGATAGATAGATAGATAACGAACAGACTGAGATAGATAGATAGATAGATAGATAGATAAGAAGAACAGACTGAGATAGATAGATAGATAGATAGATAGATAGATAGATAGATAGATAGATAGATAGATAACGAACAGACTGATAAGAGATAGATAGATAGATAGATAGATAGATAGATAGATAGATAGATAACGAACAGACTGAGATAGATAGATAGATAGATAGATAGATAGATAGATAGATAGATAGATAGATAGATATGGAAAGACAAATAAATAGATACGAATAGACTGAAATATATAAATATCAGATATCATAAAGATACTAAGAAAGAAAGAAAGACGGAAAAAGAAAGGAAGAAAATTTGATAGATACTCGGATTAGAATATGAAGAACCACAAGCTTAACTTAAAATTGTATATTCCTTTAAATTTTTCAACGAAATACTTTGCATTTTATCTATATGCTGCAAACAAGGCATTTTCAAATTAAATATGATTATTGCGCAAGTAATTCAAAGAAAACGTATTCACTTTTGTCTGTTTCCGCAGAGTTATGTATAAAAATCCCCCCTTTTTTATTTAGTTTGTTTCAAATATTTCAAACATAGCAGATTTTGAAAGTCGACAATTCCGAGATTTTATCGCTATGACGTCAGAGACGACAGTCTGACATTGTGGTTTGCTCTCGATATTTTTTATAAGAAATTAGGATAAATATTAATGCGGTTATTTTTTTTTGTTTTTTAAGTGTCATCAATTCAGATGTTTTTTTTTTTCCGAGAAAAATGTCTATCATTTTATTTCTGTATCTACGTATTTATTTATTTATTTAGTCTGTTTCTAATTTTTCTCATCGAGCAGAATCTTCATTATATTATCTTTTTATGAGGTTGGTAAAATTATGACATATACACTTGTGTTTGTCTGTGTGTGGGTGGGGGGGCGTTAATAGGATATAGAATCCGAACAAATGTGAAGAAACCAGACATCGTGGAAATATTTTTATTTACAACGCATTTCACCCTCGTTAGGTTGTTTAGGCTGGCGTCTTTAGTTCAGAATAAAAAACAGATCGGTGTTACTGTATTACCGTTAATGTTTTCGAGAATGGCATTTTCCGATCGGAATGAAAGAACACGTTTTTCATTAATTTGTTTTTTTTTATATTCAATATTTAATTAACGATAAAAAAACAGTGTATTATTTTTTTTTCATTTTCTGCAAATCTTGATACCTTTAACTTTCTAATTTAACATTATTTTCTAAGAATTCTTGTTATTCTTTCCTTTTAATAAGTTTCTATTTTAACAGGAAAAATGTATATTTTATTCTTACTTTATTCCACACAATTCCACATATTCCAACCTGCCGACAACCTGATTATGATGAAAACTAATTCTGGATAAATCTTGTAAGCTGTAGGGAGTTTGGTTAGGTAAGACACAGGACCGAACCAAGAAACGTTAACCATCTCCCGACGTCTTCAGTATATCCTGCCATTGTTAAACAAAATATTTCTCAATTAACTCACTACTACACACATTAACTGCTGAAGACAGACTAGCCAAAAATGTATATGAATGACAAATGTACAGTAGTCTACATGACAATACAGCACCATCTAGCATAAATTTTCTTTAAACTTAATAACTCAAAAATTAAGGATTTGCAGACATATGCTTATATGAACTTTTGTCTTCGTTTTGGTGTGAGGAACCTATCCACAAAGTTTGTAAAAGTATTTTTGATATGCCCTGTACATATATAGATATATTTAAAAAGACATAAACAAAACTTACTTATTTATATTTCATTAATTCATCTATAAAACTGATTTTTTGTTTTTTGGTCTATGAAAATGTGTAAAATATACATCATGGCCTTTGTATTGAACAGTTTAGAAACTGCAAATGCAGTTTAACTGTTTTTAATACACATTGGGATGTATGACCGCAAAATTAGTAAATTACTACTACGAACATTTGTACGAACTCTTGATACCCTTAACTTTCTCATAGAACATTTACTGCTACCTATTCTTGTCATTCTTTTCATTAAAAAATTTCTATTTTAACAGGTATATTTTATTTTTAAATAAATATTTAAAAATAAAATATACCTGTTTTAAATATTTAAAAAAATAAAATAAGTATATTTTATTTTTACTTTATTCCACACAATTCCACATATTTCAATCTGCCTACAACCAACCTTCTGATAACAATGAAAACCTTCTGATAACGATAATTCTGGATAAATCTTCTAAGCTGTAGGGAGTTTGGTTAAGTATGACACAAGGCCGAACCAAGAAACATTAACCATTTAAAGCTTCAGAGGTGACCTCAACGTGATCTCCCTAAAGCTTCATGGTTACATCTAACTATTTCGACAGTAAGAGGGTCAGACCTTGATGCTAATCTAGCAACACAAATAAATACATGTGGTCAGGGTACCTGATAAAATGCATGTCAGAAATGTTGCCATGAAAATACATGTAGAAAAGACAGAGGGAAGCCACATCACGTTGGTGAGAAAATGGCTGAAGGCGGGATGCCAAGTCAGGATAGATTACATTGCAGATCCTCGAGAACCTCAAGATGAATAGCAGGAGCACCCGACCAGATATAACAACAGTATCCAATACACGGACGAATAGTAGATTTATAAAAGTGCAAAATGAATTCTGACGAGAAAACTTCCTGGCTCGACACAGTGAACCAACCTCTCTAGCAGTAGATGCAGCAATGGATTCAATGTTGTTATTCCATATGAGATCATTTGAAAGACTGAAGACAAGGAGGCGCAGTACATTACTCTTTAGGAGATATAGGAATTGTGTGTTTTTGGTGAGTTCCGAGCAAATTTTAATTCCAAAAATGTGGTCTAGAAAAAGAATTTGAGAACCACTGACAATATTACACGACTATTGGCACTTTTTGGCCAATAACCTACCTGCATGCCAAGTGTGTTTGAAATCTATTGAGTAATTTTTGAGCCTCTAGCGTACAGACAGACAGATGGACATTTTAAGGTATTTGCAGAAATTATTTTCAGAAAGCTAGTTGCTCTGTTTTATGAAAAAAGTAGATAAGGTTCTTTTTTTGGTAATTCCAGGATGAATTAGGTTCTCCACCTTCCACCCCACTAATGAATGATAAAGAGACAGTTACAGTATCAATTGGCAGATGCTTGGTGTGTGGAAAACCCATCCTATGTCAAATTAAAATTAAAGAAGTAATCAGTTCTCTTCAACAATCTTTATCTGCTTAAGGATGTCCGGTTAGGATTAATTGTAATCAACAGCAACAGAAACAAAAATAAGAAATATTTGATGACTGAAAATGAAACCGATTCGAAAATATACGCGATTAGAACAGCTACTGGAATTTTTTAACATTTTAATAGATCACATTTTTGCTAACTTTCTAATCTAAACTTATTTATGAATGGAATTTTCTCTGTATGTGTATGTGTGTGTGTGTGTGTGTGTCCGTTACCTATAGACTCCGAAACGGCTGAACCGATTTTCTTGAAAATTCACACAGTTATACTATAAGCGTCTGCGAGTGTTCTTAGCTAGATTTTGTGTTGAGGTACCCCCGATACATATCGAAAATCAATAATTGAAAAAATCGGGTTATAGAAGGAGTGGTCCGATTTTAATCAAATTTGATACACTCATAGACAAAGAAACGATATTCAGAAGTTTCAAGGTTGCAGTTCGTACAATAGTGCAGAAAATCGATAATATATATATATATATATATATATATATATATATATAAAAGGCAAGATATTTGTGTGTGTATGTCTGTTTATCTGACTGTATGTCTGCATTTTTTTTTCAGCCCTTTTATTTTAGTTTTTGCTTCGGGTTTGGCTCTAAGTAGGCATAATTGTAGTTCTTAATCTAAGCCATGATACCATTTACTCAGAGGACTTATTTAGCTTTCAAAATTCAGTTTACGACCAAAAAACTTATTCGACATCGATACCAGGAAATCAAAATTTGACTTACATCCATTCATTTTTCTTTCAGTCTGCGGTTTCGCTTTAACTAGAAACAACTATTGCTTTTTAGTCTTTCGTGCCAACGTCCAAAGATTATGAGCTCCAGGATCATGAATTAGTTTTAAAGCTTTCATTACACCCGAGCAACGCCGAGCTATACTGCTAGTAAGATCATAATTAAATCCAGAAAAATGAAAATATGTTTTAAAAGTAGATTATAAATATTTATGGAGACTGCTCGTAAAGGTATAAATGTTTATAAAGAGTGTCCGAAAAGTAAAATATGAATATCTATAGAGGGTGTTTATAAATGTACACAAATATTTATGAATGAAGTCTAAAAATATGGTCCTAATTTTTATGGAGGATGTCCATAAAAGTACGAATGTATATAAAGAATGTCCGAAAAGTAAAGTACTAATTTGTCTATATTTCTGAGATGAGGTAGTATTTACACGATTTACGTTATTCGGACTACTTTCTTAATCTTCGATGCAATTTTTAAGACCTTTCGGTCGTAGTACGCTCTGGCCTTCTTCAGGTGCTAAGAATTTCGGACCGAACCCTTTATTACGATCATAGGGCTATATTATTCTCATTCCTTGTGCGAAGTCGCTCCTGGGAGTCATGAGTTATCTCCCTGTAACCCGAATCTCTAATTCATTTGTTCACCACTGCTGTAGCCTGGTGTTGAATTCACAACTCAAGTCACTTGAACGAACCAGAAAATTTTTGATATTAATGGTTTTCTCTGTTATTTTTTTTTTTACCAGAACTCATATTTTATTTTATTTTTTATTTATTTTTTTGTTTTTTTATTTTTTGACACTAATGATTTTCTCTGACCCTCCGTATTACTTCCATCACCCATAAAGAAAGGGTTTGTCTACTGCCTGCAACATCGAGGAAAAGTCATAAACAGCGACCCAGAGACATACGAACAAGTAACGGTCAGTATAAGCAGCACCATACAACGTAACAACTACAACAACTCCAACAAACATGAAAGGGAGGGTGCATGAGGATAACAACTCCCAGAAAACACTACGCCTGCTTGGCCTGACACTCTCAGCGGACCTCAAGTGGAATGACTACGTCGAATCCATTGCTAAATCCGCTGCTATTAAAGTCGGCTCTCTGTGCAGGGCCCGGAAATTCTTTCCGTCTGAATCTATCTCGCACTTATACAAATCTACCATCCGCCCGTGTTTTAAATACTGTTGCCACATCTGGTCGGGTGCCCCTGCTATTCTCCTCGGGCTTCTTGACAAAATACAGCGAAGAATCTGTAATGTGATTGATACCGACTTAGCTGACCGCCTGCAGTTACTCTCTCACCGGCGTGACGTGGCTTCCCTGTGCCTCTTCTATAAATACTTTCATGGCTTCTACTCTGATGAACTTAAATCACTGGTGCCCCCTAGGTGTGAGTTTGCACGAGATACTAGATTGGCAACTAGGTCCCATCCTTTTACAGTGAAACCGATGAAATGTAACCGCAATTTCTACTCCAACAGCTTCTTTTCTCGCACTTCCCGCCTGTGGAATTCACTTTCGCATGCTTGCTTCCCCGACGGCTATAACCTCCAGGAGTTTAAAAGTAAGACAATAGACATCTCCTAACACACTAACCCACACCCATTCTCTCCAACTCTCCCCCTATGTACATCCTAACTCGTCTACCGCCCTGTGTAACCCCCTGCGTTATACTGGCAGTGGAATGCCTTGCTTGGGGTGACATGTTTAAAAAAAACAGCCTCGGTCTGTCTACCCTATGTGAAGGGGTTATCGGAGAAAATACAAAGGATCTGTGGTCCATATAACATCAGGACGATCTTCAGAAGTGGTTCTACACTTCGCAGATACCTCTCCCGAGTAAGACCCCCAACAGAGAAGGACATGACTAAGGACTGTGGATACGCCCTTCCATGTAGCTGTGGAAAGAAACAGGCCATCCCCTTAATGTAAGGCTACAAGAACATCGCAAATCCTTAACACGAGAGGAGACAGAAAAATCAGGCCTAGCTGACCACATATGGAGGGAGAAAGGGGATCACCGCCCCCTACGGGATGAAGTCGAAATAATAGATAGAGAACGCCACTGGAAACTACGTAAACTTAAGGAATCAGTACATATGCTCGGCTTCAAAAATCTCACAGACCCGACCAAGCATAGAGATGAATACAATATGAGAACTCGTAATACGGAGTGGCAGAGAAAATCATTAATGTCAAAAAAATAAATAAATTATTATTATTATTATTTAGTTCTTCAAAATCTAGCAACACGATTCCGCTGCAAGGCAATTGTTGATGGTTAAAATATTGTAAAAAACATTGACCCTGATGATGAACGATGACTCGTTTAACATATGGACAATATGTATATAAATATAATTTTGAAATAAAATGCCTCATTAGAAAATATGAGAAAATACAAAAGAAAATCAGCAAGACAATATTGTCTTTAACGTTTAATACAACGTGTTTAAAAGAAAGGATGCTGCCTAAATACACACACACACACACACACACACATACACACATATATATATATATATATATATATATATATATATTATAAATGAAACATTGTAATAACTGAAATTTTAAAGAAAATTATTTTGTCTGAGTAAGGTACATAGTGGGACCAAACAAAACTTAAATATGTCAATAATTTTTAACACCAAGTTAATATATATATATATATATATATGATTCTGACAAGATAATAAAATAAACAAAGAATAAATAGGAAATGTATCTCAATCGTTGTGGTGCATTGGATATCGGCTCGGAACGAAAAATTGGGGAGCCGAGTTCGAATTCCAGCTGAATTCATTGTATTCACTTACGAGCAAATACGTCTCTTCTCTCCAGTTATGAGTTAAATAATAGGACAGATTGGGTTCTATAGCCTTGGTCGGCAACCAGTCTACCGCAGAAAGCAATGGCAAACTACTGCGGGATAATCTTCTGCCCAGTCAGTCATGTCTCTTTCGAGACATGATCGCCCAAGCGTGTATCACGTATGGCACCTAACTGACTGATCTCAATATAACATGGAGGAAATTACGCATAGACGATAATATATAATGTAATTTAACATCTTTGAAAATGGATTATGTAAGCCGAAGTCTTAGATTGAATTATTAAAAAAATTATGTATCAATATTGTAATTTTCTTTCTTCATTTAATGATAATGCTATTAAGCTTATCAGAGAATATGAAAAAATTTACATAAAATAGACAAAACTTGTCTATATTATTTAATGAAACATGCATTAATGAAAAAATGCTGCCTAAATACACACAATATATATATATATATATATATATATATATATATATATATATATATATATATATCATCACCCCAACACAATTAAATAAAAAAGACAAACGAAATTCTTAATAAGTGCAGCAACAGTAGAAAGTATTCAAGTTAAGAAAAAATACAAATACAAAAATGAACTTTGGAAAGTCTACCACTTGCATAAAACAACTTAGCCAAAAATTGGAAAAACTTAATAAAACAATGGGGCGGTACAGCTTTTTGGTATTACGCAATAAACTTATTTAAAATAACTCTTACTGCGTGGATACACTACTGCCCTCTCAAAATATTTTTGGCAATTTAAAAAACAACAAAAGTTCAGTTGCTACCTGGAATATCATCGCAAAAACCAAACTTTATAACGAAATAGACGTAATTTAGGCGTTTTGGAAAAACTAGTTTTCTTAAAATACTTAAACAAACTTAATTTACTAAACAAAAGAAGTGAATTGATGATTACAAGCAAACATAGAAATAGATATCTGCTCGTTTTTTAAATATTGATCTTTTCACTATTATATTCCCCCATTAAGTTAAAAACAAGTAACCCCTTGATATATATATATATATATATATATATATATACTTTATTATTGTAAAACGTACCAAGAAAACAGTATCACTAATAATGACTAAAATCATTAAGTCCTACTGTTAACAAAACGGTAAATTAAGTCGTCAAACCCAAAAGGTAATACCTATATATATATATATATATATATATATATATATATATATATATATATATATATATGCATAAACAAGTTTTAAAGTATTTTTTTTAAATTAAAATGTTTTCTGGAAGCTTTTATTTTAGCTTTAATTGAAAGCTAATTAATTAAATTTACTATTTCCAGTTAGCAAAATATTCTGGTGTATTTCAAATAGAAATTATATTGATTGGAATTTCAACTTTTTTAGAATTTTCAAAAGTTATCAATTTTTCGTCTATTTTGACAGCTTGACAAGTTTATAAACAAATGTTAATTCTCGATATCAAAACTATAGCAAAAATAAAATATACATCTGTGACACGTTATTTTTACAAAATTAGCAAATTTAAAGTTAAATTAATCCGATTTAAAACCAGTATTACTTGTTTGTAGCCTGACATTTAGAATAAAAGCATTGCTTTTTCTGACTTGCTAAATGATTGATGACAGCAAAGTGATGTAATGGTAAGCTAAGTATGGCTGACCAGAATTGATATAATTGTCTAAATTCTTTTCCTGTATGGGGAAGAAACCGTGAACCACGTGACATTTTAGTGTCTCACATGAAATACTTTTTTTTTTTTACTTCCTATACGCACAAAAAAAATTAAAAACTAGTTTAAATATATTTTGGCTAGAAAGTTTGCATAAAGTTTTTTTTCAATTTTAAATTAGTAAATATAGTCTTTACTTAATAACTTTACAACCTAACTGTAAACTTTAAAAAAAATTGAAACTTAAAAAATTACTATGACTAAATATAAAAAAATGATAACAATGCTTGTAAAAATTAATTATTCATTGACATTGAAAACGTCAGACTACAATGTCCTTAGTATATATATATATATATATATATATATATATATATATATATATATATATAAAGGAAAACTAAAAACGTCATATTAAGTGGTTATAAACTATACTTCATTTCTATGAACTAATTAGCTCAATTCATCAGACCTTACAATATTTCTTCCATTTGGTACAAAATATTTTGCTGGAATAAGCATTTTTTTTAACTGAAAAGAAGTATGAAAATAAAAATAAAATAAAAATAAGAAGAAAGAAAAGGGAAAGAGAAGGTGAAAGAGGAAAGAGGGGGGCATTGGCGTCAGATCTGTCTAGGATTACCCACGTCGTCGTGTATATATTCAAAAAAAATTAAAAGCTTATCTAATTAAATGTCATAGTTTTATTGTATTTTTTTTATTTTACAGTTCGGAGCAGATTTTCCGACAGAAGGCTAAATGCTTGTAAAAGAAATAGATAATTTACATTCCCTAATAAGTCTTGCGTTTAACGAATAAAAAAATTTCGAAACAGAATTTAATTTCTTGAAATTCCATGAAATTACATGGAGTGGATGGAGGGAAGCAAATGCAAAAATAAGTATTTTTACCAAGATATTTTTAAGTAATGATTTCAAAAATAATTTTATTCATATGTGAATAAGTTCTGAAAGTTTTATTAAAATCTGACAATTATTTGATTTTTGCAAGAATTTCCAAATTAATGTGTCTTTCACCGAAAACAAAATGAGTTTCGTAATATTGCATTATCCACAGTAAACCCTAGTAAAAAAAAATTGTCACCCGCTGACAAAAAAAAAACAAGATTTTTATTAAAATTTCGAACGTGTTAGAAAGGAATAAAAAAATTTAAAAGATAATAAAAAAAAAACTGTGATCTTTTCTCTCGTTAATAACAAACATTTTAACGGAAAGACCTTGTTTTTGTTGAGTTTGGGTCCCTTTTTCTTCATATTATGCTGTGTTTCCAGTAACACAAACCGTATGCCTGCTCTAAAAGTTTTCTTCCTGTTGCATAAGCATTGAGTTTTTCCTTTCTAATTTTAATTTTAAGTTTTAAGTTAAGTTTAAATCAAATTATAAAAATAAATATTATAATCACAATATTATAATATATAACTACACTAACATCTCAAGAAACATAAATTCAAATTTCAGAACAGTCAGTTCATAATATGCACCTGATGATTGCATAAGACAGAGGACAATATAAATATATATATATATATATATATATATATATATATATATATATGTATAATTTGTCACCTAAATTACGTGCAAATGAAAATAACACTGACATCTTATTTTATCAAATATATTTGCAAAAATTACGCAAGGTACCTTGAAATATTAAAGAGTAAATTTATTCAATAAAATTGTCATTGGCTTTAACCACGGACTCCAGACTACTTCGGAATCTCCTGCACCTCTTCTGAACGGTCTTTTTGTTAAAGTTAATGAATGCTGTCATAAGCATTGCCTTCAGTTCATCTTTGGTGTTACAAGGATTTTTGTTGGTCTCTTGCTCAACTGTGCCTCACACATAATAATCAAGGGGGTTGCAGGTCTGGGGAATTATATGAGAAGATGTTAGGGGTGAAGTGGTCGCAGAAATTGTCTGGCAGCCATGACTGGGTTCTCCTGCATGTGTCGTATGGTTCAGATATAGGCTCTTCTCGCAGTCACTCCTTTGACTCAGGCAGTACTACCTCCTCAAGGCACTTGATGTAGACTGCCGTGTTGAGCCTAATGCTCTCAACAACAAATTCTGGAGTTCTTTTCTCATCAGAATGATTTAAGTGAAATTTATTCGTAATCACCATTAGACTCATCAAACTCTTTCCGAATACTCTGCACTGTCCCTTAAAACATTCGTATTAGAGTTTACGGCTCAAATACCAATCAGTACAGGATACCGTTTCCAAATTTCTGGTGGAGTAAATTGGATCATAATACTCTTTTCTCACAGTGCCCAACCGATCCCACTATACATTACAGTCGATAAAATCAAACCCAAACAACACGTATGAGCAAAATTAAAAATATAATATGGCGACAGTTTACTCATCGCGCCCTGTATTTTCAACACGTAAATTATTTTCTTTTCTAAAATGTTTTTAAGAAATGTTTCAAGCTTGTTTGTTTTCCTTGGCTTTATATCTTCCGAACACCAATGCCGTTAACATTTGATGTGGTATTCAAGTCACGCGAGATCAGTGGCGAGATTTATGCTTCTTGATAATCTGTTTTTTCTTCATTTTTCTTTTTCCTGGCTGTTAATCATTCGTTCATTCGTTTGTTTTCTTCATACGGATTTGGTTTCGTTTGCATCCATCTCAGTGCAGACATGCGCACATTAGATTTCAATACAGGAAGAAAGGCAGTTGATGTAAATATTCTTTCTTTCTTTCTTTTTTCTTTTTATATATATCCTCATCATTTAATTTTGATATCTTTTCGTTTTCCTTCCTCTCCAGCAGCAATGACATTTATTTTTACTTCATTTTTTTCAGTTTTCCTTTTCTTTCTTTCATTATTTCTTTCTGTCTTTCTTTCTGTCTTTCTTCTAATTGTTCTCTCTTTTCTTGTTCTGTTTTTTTTTTATTATTATTATTCTGAGCCTCGCTTTCACTTTTGTAATTCTCAGTCTTTTACTCTTCTCTCTTCTTTATCTTTCTGTGCTTCTCTTTTTTATTAGTTTTTAATGCAATCCATTATATCACAAGTAGGCATTAAACAAATGCACAAAGAATGATAAACATTTAACAAAGAGTAAAAACTTTGCTTAGAGCTACAGAAAATAGGAAATTCTAAAGAGCTATGATCGATCATTTATGAAAGGGACACGGTACTTAAAAGAATACGTTTTTCCTTGATCATACTTTCTTCTTTCTTATTTAAAGTCCAGGTCATTTTTTATATTCTAGAACTGTTAAATAAACAAAATAACTAATTAGTCTCTAACAAGCCAAGATTGTAACCAAGATACTTCAAACCCTTTTTTAAGATGAACGAACATTTGCCAATGTGTTCAAGTAGACGCCATCAGTAGGCGTATTCTTATAGCCACATTTGACTTCTTCCAAATCATAGAATGTGTTTACGACTAATAGTAGTAAAGTAATAGTCTTATACTTTCCGAATTTCTCCGAGGAAGCTTTTTTTAACGATTTTTTTAACCAGTTCATGTTTCACATTATTAGGTTGTCCCAAAAGTTCGTAAACACTCGCAAAAAATTGAAATTTTACTCACCAAGTAATCTAAGGTTACCAGAAAACACTTGAAATTTTACGAGCAAAAACAACAAAAATTGTTGTTCAAAATAAAGAACATCATTTTCCACGACTTTCTGCCATCGATCTGCAAGCTTTTGGATCTGGTCAAAGTACCATTCAGCCGGCTTCGAATCAAAGAATTCTTGACACGCTTCCTCGACTTCATCAAACGAGTCGAATCGGCGGCCCTTCAGAAAGTGTTGCATTGAGCGAAAAAGGCCGTAATCTGATGGAGCACAGTCAAGACTGTAGGCTGGATGTGGCAAGACCTCAACGCCGTCCAGCTCTTCAAACTTGTCTTTGGTCTTCCTGGCAGTGCGTGGCTTGGCATTGTCCTACTACATCAAAGCGCGCTTTCGGCTGATCAGAGCCGGCTACTTTTGCTTCAGCTTTTCTTAGACCAGCTCAAGTTGCTGAGAGTAAAGTTCGGCACCGATGGCAAGACCATTCGGAACCAACTCAAAACGCACGATTTCTTCAAAGTTCCACCAAACGCACAACATGACTTTCTTGCCGCATCGATCTTGCTTTGGAACCGACGGTGTCTCTTGCCCTTTCTGAACTCATCGCTTGTCTCGATTGTGCTGGACTAGATAGAGCCATTTCGCAAGTGTTTACGAACTTTTGGGACAACCTAATATTTTTATTAATTTTAACATCGTCTGAATGTGACTTCTACAAAATTGAATTCTACAACCGTTAAGTAAAACGAATCGAAGAACCATAAGTAGGCTATGATTAATTTATAGATTATTTGTACATCATGGGAAAAAAAATTCTGTTTTAACTTTCAATACTTTCTTCTTTTTCTTTATGTGCCGTGTCCTTTCAGGACGTAGGTGATCATAGATTTCTACTTCCCCTATCCCTTGTCGCTCCGTCACTGACTTGCGCAAGACCATCGATTATGTCTCGCTCTGCTTTTCCCTATCTTTTACTCTATCCACCTTGTGAGTATTAGATTCACCGAGCCCTCGTTTCCTATTACGTGTCCCAGAAACCTCAGCTGTCTCTTCCTGATGCTAAGCATAAGTTTCCTTTTCGTTTACATCCTCTCCAGGAACATGTCGTTGCTCACATATTCGGTCCATGACATCCTCAGCATCCTTCTGTAGAACCACATTTCTTGTCTCTCAATACTCTACTCAGCCTTTGGAATGTATCCTTGATCATGCCAATACGTCTTCGGATCTCAGTGTCTCACTTTCTGTCCTTTGTTAGAATACGTCCTAAGTATTAAAATTTCTGTACCTAGTTGATTTTAGTCGCCCCAACTTGTAGTTGCCATTTCAGGCTTTTCTTTTTTTACTAATGATCATGCATTCAGTTTTCTTTTAGTTTATGTTTAGTCTTTCAATACTTTCTTCTTATCCTTTAAGTGCCGTGTCCTTTCAAGATGTGGGCGATTATAGATTTCTACTTCCCCTATCCCTTGTCTCTCTTTATATTTTATAACGGATAAAAGACTTTTCAGAAAATAACACTAAAAATCCACCTCCATCAACGAAGGCTACATAGTTTCAGCGTCTTATTACAATATTTGACATTGCGTCTCGAGAAGATTCAGCTGCAAGTTACATGATTCCATCCCTTTTCCTCTGCTAGCTATGGGTTAAATAGCTAAGTAGATAGGCTCTTTGATCTTAAACATCCGGTATCTAAACTTTTTTTATAAATGGAACTGTGTGTGTGTGTGTGTGTGTGTGTGTGTGTGTGTGCCCGTTAACTATAGACTCCGAAACGGTTGAACCGATTTTCTTGAAAATTTACACAGTTATACTATAAGCGTCTGCGAGTGTTCTTAGCTAGGTTTTGTGTCGAGGTACATAATAAATATCGAAAAATATCGAAAATCGATAATCGAAAAAATCGGGTTATGGAAGGAGTGGTCCGATTTTAATCAAATTTCATACACTCATAAACAAAGACATAAGAAACGATATTCAAAAGTTTCAAGGTTGCAGTTCTTACAATAGTGCAAAAAATCGATAATATATATTTATAAAAGCAAGATGTGTGTGTGTGTGTCTGTTTATCTGCTTGTATGTCTGTATTTTTTTTTCAGCCCTTTTATTTTAGTTTTTGCTTCGGGTTTGGATCTAAGTAGGTATACCTCCTTTAATCCATGAATTTGAGGTTCTCACGTCATCTGCGGACAAAGCTGAGTGCTTTGCCCGCAGATTCTCATCCAACTCCACATTTGACTCATATGGAGTATGCTCACCCGACTTCACCATTAGAACTGAAGCCAAACTGCACGACATATTTATTTTAACCCGAAGATAGTATCCCGAGTAATTTCAAAACTTGCCCCCCCCCCCCCAAAAGCGAGCGGTGACGACAGAATTCCGGTAATAGTCCTTAAGAGGTGCGCTCCTAAACTCTCCCCTGTCCTCTCTAAACTGTTTAACTACTGCCTTTCTGCTTCCTGTTTTCCTGCATGCTGGAAGTACTCTTCAGTCGTTCCTGATCGCTCTATCAGTCTTCTACCGATATTCGGGAAAGTGTTCGAGGTTATGAAATAATTCAACATCTTACTGCCCACAAACTCTTCTCGGACAGGCAATATGGCTTTCGCTTTGCCAGGTCCACTGCCGATATGCTAACAACCGTTACGGAGTACATGCTCCAGACCCTCGATGAGTCAGGCGAGGCTCGTGCGGTTGCTCTGGACATCTCCAAGGCTTTCGACAGGGTCTGGCACTCTGGCCTTCTTTGCAAGCTACGGGGTTACTGTATTACCGGACGCCTGCTTGACCTAATCCAATCTTTTTTAAATAACCTCAAAATGAAGATCGTTTTGAATGGGCATGCCTCTTCATCCTACAGCATGAATGCTGGTGTCCCACAGGGCTCTATCCTGGGCCCGACGCTCTTCTTTATTTTCATCAACGATCTCCCAGATGAGATCAGTTCCCAAGGCATCTCCGCAGACGACACCACAATATACTCCCGCATCAGTAAGAAACCTGTCGTGGTGGACAGACATAATCTCACTGCTAACCTTGAACGGGATCTACACTCTGTGGTGAATTGGGGCAAGCAGTGGTTTGTCAACTTCAATACATCTAAGACCAAGCTGTTGTCTGTTAACCATCACAGGCAACCTCTCCTGCCTCCCATAAGCAAGAATCAAGCGATTCTCCCTGAGTACAATACACTGCGCCTCCTCGTCCTTACCCTCTCTTCTGATCTCAAATGGAACCGCTACATCGAATCCATAGCTAAATCCACTGCTAAGAAGTTTGGGTCACTATGTCGATCCAGGATGTTTTTTCCGCCTGAATCCATCCTGCATATATACAAGTCTACCATTCGACCATGCATGGAGTACTGCTGCCATTTATGGTCAGGCGCCCCTGCCGTTCTCCTCAGTGTTCTCGACAGGCTCCAAAGGAGAATCAGTAACGTGATAGGTGCTGACTTGGCGGCTCGACTTTGGCCACTTCCCCACCGACGAAATGTGGCCTCCATTTGTCTGTTCTATAAGTACTTTCATGGCTTCTGCTCAGACGAACTCAAGTCACTGGTGCCTCCTCAACAGGTGTGTGCTCGTGCAACTAGATTAGCAACTGGATCCCACCCTGTCACTGTTAGGTTAACCAAATGCAGACAACAATTCTACTCCTCCAGCTTCTTCTCTCGCACTTCCCGCCTGTGAAACATGCTCCCATATTCTTGCTTTCTTGACGGTTACAACCTCCAGAAGTTTAAATGCAATGTCAATACTCACTTACTAACCACTTGACTCTAGCCTTTCCCCAATCCCGTATATCCCTCCCTTTCTCTACTATCTTGAAACTGTCATCGCACCTGCATTCTCATCTTTCTATTGCACTTTTCTAATTGGTTTGTACTCCTCTTCTCTCTTCTAATAAATTTCCTTTCAGTTATGTAGTCCCCCGCACATCAGTGGCATTTCCGCCTTGCTCGGGGTGAAATGATTAAAAAAACTTCTTAGTCTCAGCCATGATACCATTTGCTCAGATGACTTATTTAGCCTTCAAAATTCAGTTTACGACGAAAAAAAACTTATTTGATATCGTTACCAGGAAATCAAAATTTGACTTACATCCATTCATTTTTCTTTCGGTCTACGGTTTTGCTTTAACTGGAAACAACTATTGCTTTTTAGTGCCAACGTCCAAAGAGTCTGAGCTCCAGGACCATGGATTAGTTTTAAAGCTTTCATTACACCCGAGCAACGCCGGGCTATACTGCTAGTTAATTTATAAATGAATCCTTGGAAGGCATTTCGCAGTGGTGTAATTGTTAGCCAGCTAGTCATGTGAGATCAATTGAGTAGTGAGTTTGATCGATACTTTCGGTTTTATTTCACATCTAATCTACGTAAATCTTTATAAAAATGTTGTTTCCACTGCAGGTTTCTCCATCAATAGTATATTTTAAGCAATTCATGCAATTTTTAAATTATTACTTATTGCCATTATTAAGAACAAATGTCGTATTAACAACATGAATTTCCTCGAGCTAGCAACTAGGTCTCACCCTTTTACAGTGAAACGAATCAAATGTAACCGCAACTTCTACTCTGACAACTTCTTTGCTCACACTTCCCGCCTGTGGAATTCCCTTCCGTATACTTGCTTCCCTGAAAGCTACAATCTCCAAGAATTTAAATGCAAAATCAATTACCATCTCTTATCTTCTTGACTCACATCCTTTCCATGACAACCCTTTGTATCATGTTCTTCTTTCTTTCAACTCTACTCTCATGCAACCCTCTTTACACCTGTTTTCTCATTCTTTTCTTACTCATTCTCTGACTCCCTTATAACTTGTTCCTTTTTTTAATCACTCGCCTCTTCTGCAACCCCCTGCGCACCAGTGGCTGTTCTACCTTGCTTGGGGTGAAATGATTAAAATATCACTAATTGATTAAAATTTCTTTGTGTTGGTAGAAACCGGTAATTATTATCGGAATTTTATAAACCTATAATTAACATTGCATTTATAATATAAACCTATAATTGTGACTAATAAAAAATAATATCAGATTAAAAAAATTGCTTTAAAAAATCATTTTGTTTACGTTTTGAGTACAAAGAAAAGTTAGCAGATATAGTCACCGAAATGTCCCAACGAGAGATTTATTTATTTATTTATTTAACAGCACATCAACTCCTTATTGGCCATTTAAAACCAAAATTTAATTTTCTTGGTTGCTTTGAAGTTATAAAAACATTCATGTTTGTGTGAACATAATTAAAAATGGTGGTATGTGCGTTTTATGTTGTAGATTTGTTGAAGTTATATTTTATAATAGTGTTTGATTTATTAAAAAAATTGCAAGATATTTTAAATGGACCAATGTCATAACAAAGTTCTTTCAGTTTGGCTGTTTGGTAAACAATTCTGCGACAGCTTTTGCCGGGTCGCCAAAAAAAAAAAATAACTGGAGGTCTGGTATTATACTGATGGAAAACAACAACTTTGCCGTTCGCTGATTCTTAACGTTTTTCTTGAATTGCTGCCTTTAATTCATCCAGTTGCGAGCAATACTTTTCAGAATCAATTGACTAGTTATATGGCAGAAGCTAGTACAGGATTCCTTCTCAATTCCACCAGATGCACAGCATGACATTCTTTGAATGAAGACTAGATTTTGTGGAGACTAATGTTGGATCATTTCCCTTACCTCAGGATGCTTTTCGCTAAATATTGTTGTAAACAATCCATTTCTCATCACCTGTCACAATTTGCTTCAATATGGGTGCATATTGTTTTGTGATTGTCGATCAATCAGAAAACATCACAAAATATCACTCAACACAGAAAAATACAAAACATTACAAATAATATCAAAATACTTATGAAACCAGAAAGAAAATAACGTTATCACTAAAATTGAATATGAAATAATAAAAAGAGCACCACCACACAGAAACTGCAAATTGCTAGCAATAATCAGCTTAAAAAAAGTAAAATATTAATCAAAAGAAACGAAATAATGGGAAAATGTAGACATGCCAACAAATATCTACTTTGCTATGCAAATAACAACAATGCAAATAATCACAAAAGTACCATATAAATATAACTGTACAAACACTCAATCACAACAAAAAACAAAATAATATAACAACCACTAAACGGAAAAATCAAACACAAGTACACAAACAAAAATACACACAAGGACACAAACAAATATACCAACACGATAAGAAAAAGGTGAAACCAATAAAAAAGGTCAGTACTAATAAGTAAATACGTCAACCTAAGTGACAAGAACAAACCAACTAAAGCGCAATTAACAGATCTAGTCAATATAAAGCAATTAAGAGAACACCCATTCACACTTAAATTAAAAATCAATAAAAATCAAAAAGCAATAAAAAGAAATCAAGTACCTGCACAATAAAAAGAGAGCGGACTACGACGACGGCGGCAGAGTCCGCACTCTTTAATGTGACCGTAAAGAGAGTTTACGGTCATATCCCGTTGAATACACCGGTTCTCGTCCGATCACCGAAGTTAAGCAACGTTGAGCCTGGGCGACCGCTTGGGAATACCAGTTGCTGTAAGCGTTTCTTGTGCGTTGTGGTGCAGTGGATATCGGCTCGGAAAGAGAAATAGGAGAACTGAGTTCAAATTCCAGTTGAATGCCCTGCATTCACTTACGTGCTAATACCCTTGGAAAAGTATTAATCGGTCCCTTCCCTCCAATTATGGGTTAAATAACAGGGCAGATTGGGTCCTATAGCCTTGGCTGGCAACTTGTTGCGGAATAATTAAAATGCCTGAGGACTATACAGGGTGAGACTTGGGACCTTTCCCTAAAACAAATCCCAACCAATCTTTTTCCATCCTTAGGAGGAAACCGGCTCAACCCGACCAGGGTGAATGCCGAAACATGTACAGGTACAATAAAAATAGAACCAACCGATTTCAAATGAGACCATTGCCACAACAAAATACAGATTACACCAAGTTCCATATAAATAAAAAAAAACTGAAACACGACAGCAGATCGGAAAAACCCAACCTTAATGAATGACGACATCATAACTTTGTCCTCGCGTAAATTCGAAGTCAGCATGAACCTGCTCAGTTAAAGTGACATTTTTTTAATGATTCATAACTGCCACTGGCGTGCAGGTGGTTATATGTAAGAAGAGCGGTAAAAAAAGGAACAAGATACAGGGGGTCGGGGAGAGGGTAAGAAGAAGATGGGAATCAAAGAGATAGAAGATCGCAATTGATGTTGCACTTAAACTTTTGGAGAGTGAAGCTATCAGGGAAGCAAGTGAACGTAAGGTAGTTTGAAAAGCGGGAAGTGCGATAAAAGGAACTATTAGAGTAGAAGAGTCAGATACATTTAGCTGTTTTCACTCACTGTAAAAAGGTGGGACCTAGTTGCCAGTCTGATAACACGTGTAAATTCATGTAGAGCAGGCACCAGGGAGATAAGCTTAAAATATTTGTAGAAAAGACAGAAGTAAGTCACATTCTGACGGTGAGAATGTGCCTGAAGATCAGCTACCAAACTGGGATCGATTACATTGCAGATTTCACTTTGGATTTTGTTGAGTACCCCGATGGGAATAGCAAGAGTGAAAGAAAGAATTTCCCGTTGTCAATGATTTGTCTTTTTCTTTCTTCTTCTCTACCGTTACTTCCGGTTTTTTATACACACGCAGAAACAAATAAGCTAGATTTATTTCCCCATACTCTTTTTGTCTCGCTAACGAGATGGGTGCTAAATATACCTGTCGAAATGTCCATCCGAATTTTTAAAAAATGATTATATATATATATATATATATATATGCGTCTAACCGTACGGATGAGCTGTGATGCAGCGAAACAGATCTGTCTACGGATGACTATAGTATTTACGCTCTCACACCCTGACTCTGGAAGAGTGGGAGAGTTTGAAAACAGTAGCTACTCCGGCATATACGCATCGCTCATTCGATAATGAATTGGATCACACTAGCTATTGGGCGTGTATAATGATACACGCGCTAAAATGTCTGCTTTCTTCTACTGGACGCTCGTGACCCAGAGGTAGAATCGCCGACTGACGCCAATTCGGTCTGGTTTCAGTCTTGGGTTAGGAAGCGATCGGAGTCTAACCGTACTGATGAGCTGTGATACAGCGAAACAGATCTGTCTACGGATGACTATATATATATATATATATATATATATATATATATATACGTGCGTCTAACCGTACTGATGAGCTGTGATACAGAGAAACAGATCTGTCTACGGATGACTATATATATATATATATATATATATATATATATATATAAGAGTGTATTTAGAGATTTCCAGATCGTTCATTCGAAGTTGGGGGTAAGCGTCGAGCCGAGTAAATCTATTAATAAATAGTTCGACTATAATCTACACCGAATCTCTTTTATGTCTTTTGTTATCAACAGTTAAAATTTGCGCTCGCCAAATAGATTTGCTTTCCTCAGTTATTCTATCTCTTAGAATTTTATTAACCTCACCTTTATTAAAGTATTTATCGGTATTTCTAAATCGCCTAGATTTCATAGAAATAGGTATTGCAATTAGGATCAAGATTCGAAAATCACGGAGGTATTTCTACCATCTGTAATGGTCAACTGCAAACAGTTGAACTCAAAATAGATTACGCTTTTCTTAGCATCGCCTAATGCAAAAGACACACTGGAATGTTTGTTCATAAATTCTCACCAAATACTATATATGTATGTGTATAAGTGTGTGTGTGTGTGTGTACATCACTACAAAGATTGGGAAGGACACAAAGTGTAACATTCAAATACCACTCATCTAATAAGTTGACGGTAGATTCCAAAAGAGAGAGCTGACCTCTGGAAGAAGACCCACTAGGCGGCCACAACTGCGGTATCGTGATATAAAACGAGAAATAAAAGCTGTGGGCATCAACACAGAATCATGGGAGAGCATAGCAGTCAACCGGTTCAAATAGAAAGGAACCCTGACCCAACAACTTAAATCAAGAGAGGAGCAACTGACACAAGTCGCCATGGGGAGGCGGGTTCGCAGGAAGCAAAATGACAGCTCTGACAGACCAGAAACAAAACATAAATGCAGCCTCTGCAACAAAGACTGTCACTCCCGCATCGGTATCTACAGTCACAGACGCCGATGCTCCAGCCAAGCAGACAACTAGAATGCTACCCATGGTCAACCCTGACCGACGGAGGCCTACTAATAAATTGATGGTACACTGCCCTTTTATTGAAGCGTTAAGAGACTGCAAAGCCAGGGACACATTCCTTATTGCTGGTTTTATTTTTATCTAGTGTTATTTCACGTAATCAAGGGAAGTAAATTTTCCAGAGCTACCGGAATCCATTAGATCAATAGCATAAATTTTGTCAATCAACACGAAATTCAAATACCTAAGTGAAGAAAGGAGTGAGCTTAAACTTCAAGAAAACTGAATGTATAAAAACTGAATGTATAAAAACTGAATGTATAGTCACCAGCAAAAAGAAGAGCCTAATATGCCAACCACAAGTCGGAGAAACTAAACTGAAGCAAGTAAAGAAATTCAAATACCTGGCAAGTGTTCTGAGAGAGAATGAAAAGTGCGACATTGAGATTCGAAGAAGCATTGGCATGGCGAAGGACTCATTACAAACGCTAACCAGAGTACTGAGAGGATAGGAAAATGTCATTGGAAACAAAGGACAGCTTGCTGGATTTCTATGTGAGAACTTTTCTTTCTTTAAGGAAGTGAATGTTAGACGATCTCATCAAAGATGAACGAGAGGCTGGAGGCAGCAGAAATGTGGTTATACAAAAGGATGCTGAAGTTACTATGGATGGTGCACGTGTGCAGCAATGAGGTGTTGGAGAGGATGCAAACGAGAAGAAAACTCATACTTAATAGGAATACTTAACAGAAATACTTAACAGGAAGCGACAGATGAGGTTTCTGGGTCACGTAATGAGGAAGGAGAATTTAATACTCAAAGGACGGATAGAAGAAAGAAGAGACAGAGGAATGCAGCGCGTGACGTACTTGATAGGTCTGAGCATATGGATGGAAGAGCGGGGTATGGAAGAGATCATTCAGTCAGTTAAGTGCCATACGTAATACATGCTTTGGGCGATCATGTCTCGAAAGAGACATGACTAACTGAGCAGAGGATTATCCTGCAGTAGGTTGCCATTGCTTTCTGCGTAGACTGGCTGCCAGCCAGGTCTATAGAACCCAATCTGTTCTATTATTTAACCCATAATTGGAGGGAATAGACCGATTAATAACTTTCCTAAAGGTATTTGTGCGTAACTGAATGCAACGAATTCAACTGAAATTCGAACTCAGCTCCCCGATTTGTCGTCCCGAGTCGATATCTACAGCGCCACAAAAGAGATACCAAAAGAAATGTAGCACACGTATATATATAGAGAGAGTGTATATGCATATATATATATATATATATATATATATATATATATATATATTGCAGCAAATATAATTCGCAGAATGAGAAGTCGGAGAACCATGTTCGAATTCCAGTTTAATAGGTTTTATTCACTTAAGCATGAATAATCTTGGAAAAGATATTAATCCATTTCTTCTCTCTCCAGCTATAGGCTGAATAACAGAACGTTTTGGATTCTATAGCCTTGGTTGGCAACTAGTCTGCTGCAGAAATTAATGACAATCTTCTACGGGAAAATTGTCTGTCTAGTCAGTCATGTCTCGAAAGAGATAGGAACATCCACGCGTGAATCACCTATAGCAATAATATATATATATGTGTGTGTGTGTGTGTCTGTGTGTGTGTACTATATATATATATATATATATATATATATAGTACACACACACACATATATATATAGTATACACACGCACATATATATATAGTACACACACACACATATATATATAGTACACACACACACTTATACACATACATTTATAGTATACACACGCACACACACACACACACACACACACACACATATATATATATAGTACAGAAAAACATGGATAATTCCGGAAACGAAGTAGAAATCAAATCTGTCAACCCTTGTTTATAAGATGATGAAATAATATTTTCTATATTTATGATATGAGTTTTTTTTTAATTATTTACATTGTTTGGACTATTGTCCTCATTTTTATTGCCACTTTTTACCACGTTTCAGCCGTTCTACGCGACGGTCTGCTTCAGGTGGTGAACTTCTTCTTCCAATCACTTGAAGACGGTCGGAGCCTACAACGACCAAAATGTCGTGAATATGGCAACAGTGACAAGGACAGCAGTCCAAATATCGTAAATAATTTAAATAAGAAATAATGTCTGATCCTTTAGAAAATTACTTATATATGTAGGGAAAGATATATGCATTTTTATATATCAAATTAATTTTAGCGTGTGCTTGTGTGACATATATAGATTAGAGTGTTGACAAATAAAACCGTCATAATTACGACAATATGTCAAAAAATGTCCGCTATTAGTGCTGATTGCGGACACGGAAAGTAAACTGCAAGACCTCCTACAGAAGGTAGCGGTGGAGAGTGACAAAAATGGACTACAAATAAACTGCAAGAAAACCGAATGCATGGTCATCAGCAAAAAGAGCAACCCAAAATGCCAAATACAGGTGGAGGATACTAGAATCAAGCAAGTACAAAAATTTAAATACCTAGGAAGCGTTCTAACAGGAGATGGAAAGTGCGACACAGAGATCCGAAGGCGAAGGGCGCCTTCCGGAAGCTGAGTAAAGTATTAAGACACAAGAAACTTTCACTAGAAACAAAGAAGAGAGTACTAGATTGCTATGTGATGTCAGTTCTTCAATATGACAGTGAATGTCATCGAAGATGAAGGAAAAGCTTGAAGCTGCGGAAATGTGGTTCTACAGAAGGATACTGCGGATATCATGGACCGAGCATGTGAGCAATGATGAGGTGTTGGAAAGAATGGTAACAAAAAGAAAATTAATAGTGAGCATCAGGAAGAGATAAGTGAAGTTCCTGGGACATGCAATGGGGAAGGAGGGCTTAGAGAACCTGATACTGACAGGCCAGATAGAGGGAAAAAGAGACAGAGGAAAGCAACGGATAACATATTTGAAGGGTCTGAGCAGGTGGATGATAGAACGGGGGTTGCGTTGTGCAACAGGAGAAAGCGTGCTAAGGGTTACCAAGAATAGGGAGACGTGGAAAACCATGATTGCCTACGTCCTGAAAGGGCAAGGCACATAGAAGAATAATTTTTGCTCCCAGACAAAAGGGCGGATATTTTTTTTTAATCTCTCTCGTAATTTTTTTTTATTTTTATTTACCAATTTTTATTATTGTTGTTATTATTACACTAACACACTCCGTTTTGCTTGTACGTTCTCCTCTTTCTTCGTCTGTCTTACTAATTAGTCAACAAATCTTGATTACTTTCTCCAAACCATCATCACCGAGCATGTGAGCAATGACGAGGTGTTGGAAAGAATGGTAACAAAAAGAAAATTAATAGTGAGCATCTGGGTCACGTCATGAGGAAGGGGGGCCTGGAGAATTTAATACTCACAGGACGGATAGTGGAAAGAAGAGACAGGGGAATGCAATTAATCGGCTTCATTCAGACGTAATTGCCGGTCTCTTCCATTTCTTGCGTTGGAACTGCTGATGACCATTGCATAGAAAAACAGAGATAACAAGCCAGACTTATCTGAGAAATTTAAAAGTGAAAAAGTCTTTTCGCTGTCTCTCTTCCATTCCTCAAAGGAAAGCTTATCAAACCTTTAGAAAGTTGACATCATAAAGACCTTGAAGAAATCTGAACCAAGTTGTTACTGGATCACTGACGATGTACGCCTTTTATACTTTTCTTTTAATATTTTTTGCACATTTGATTTTTTAAAGTACACACGCACACACACACACGCACACACACACAGCTAAATAGGTAGCAATTCTTCATTTATATATGTTTCATTGAAAAAATTTATAATTTTTTATTCAGGTTTTTTATTATTCGAAGCAAAAAAGTATATTTGCTATTTGCTCTTATCTATAAAATTAACCCCTTTTTAATTATATACCTTAAAATTTAACTTATTTAACTATCCCCTTTTTAGAACTAGACAAAGCCAATTTTTTTAATTTTTCACTTACAACTCAATCTAAAAGTAATGTTGTCCAAAATCTAAAAATAGATATTGATTGCTATCTACTTCTTAATCCCACCCATCTAGGTTTTTCTGTGACGTAAATTTTTGAACTTCCGCCGGTAATATCTTATTTTATTTTGAATATAAAAGTTGCCGATGAAATGTGAAATCTCTCTTAAGGATTTCATGTAGAAATGATCATACAACGATTTTGAACTTCGAAATTTATTTATTTTATAATTGGCTCTGTAATTTAAATATTAATTACATTGAGCCCTCCACCTGGATCATTTTTTAATATTAAAATATTAATATTAATTAGTATCGGGTCTTTGGGATTTACCTTCCTGTTTTTTCTTTTGGATTAAAGTTTATATATATATATATATATATATATATATATATAGGAAGAGAGACAGACAGACAGAGAGACATGGCCATTTCCGTTCACCCATTTAGAGATTTTAATGCCCACCACGCCAAGTGGTTGGAAAACTCTGTCAAAGATCTTGTTGGTGTCCATACCATGAATTTTTCAATTACTCAATCTTTTTTATGGTGAGGAAGAGAGTGTAGAAACTGTTCATAGGAATTATTTCAGAAAATTCATTAGCCATTTTTTGTTGGTCTGTTATTAGTCTATTTTTTATCTGTGTTCTATGGTGTAGAACATTGGTTCTCAACCTTTTACTTTTATTTTTTGGTGACTCCGAAAACAATTCGAAGAAAACAAATCAGATATTATTTTTTTACTAATAAATAAGTTTAGGAATTGTATGATAGAATTAGTAAGTGTATAGGCTTTATTTTGAAGTAACACTAATTAATGGGAATAAACTTGTACTTAACAACTAAATTCTATCAAACATTACATACACTAGTAACACGTATAAACCATTTTTTTTATTTTACAATCAAAATATCCGGTAGATTAAAAGGGGCGCTAACTTAAATCGCTTGATCTCATTTTCTGATAGTATTAGAATTTTATTCTTAGTATTTTACTATTTTACTTTAGATTACTGTAGACATGCTAATTCACTGTTGTAACAAACGTTCCGAAGTAAAATCGCGCTATGGACCATTAAAATATTACCGTGAACCCCAATTTGCTATTTTTCTTGCTGACCCCTCCCCTAGTAATATTACATGGATAACCAGGGTTCATATGGACCCCAGTTGAGAAACTCTTAGTATTAGATATTCTTCGAAAGTCATTGATAGCGTAAGTGAAAACTATATTTTCTCATATATATGTGTGTATGTGAATGCGTGTGGAATGCATAAATTTATGCATATGCCTACCCTACCTATATATATATATATATATATATATATATATATAATGTAATTGGTTAATACTAATGGAAGTACATTACACAGATATTTACATTTAAAAAGTGCTCAATACAAAAGTAGAGCATAAATATATAGTTATTATTCTTTTTCTCATAATAGCATACTGCAACTTAATACCTATTAAGTTTCGGTGTTTAATACAGCATCATCAGGCAATGAAATGTAATTCATTTGCTTGGTTATATATATATATATATATATATATATAAAAGGAGATTTAAAAAGAACTTATTAAGCTAACATAATGAAACCTCTAATTTTTGCCACTATACTCCTAAATAAATCTAAAATTATCTCAATATACTTACTATTTTCTCTTACCTACAAAATTAATCCCCTTTTAATTATATACCTTTAAATTTAACTTATCTATCTATCTATCTATCTATCTATATATATATATATATATATATATATATATATATATATATATAGAGAGAGAGAGAGAGAGAGAGAGAGAGATGCCCATTCCCGCTCATCCGTTCGCTTATATTTGTGTTCAAAGATCTTAATGCCCACCACGCCAAGTGGTTAGAAAACTCTGTCACAGATCTGGCTGGTGTCCATGCCATGAAATTTCCAATCGCTCAATCTCTTACGCAATTAGTGTATTTCCCCACGCGTTTCCCCTATAACTTTCTGTTAATATCTCTCTCCACTCCCCCTTCTCCAAGAACCTCCGACCAGCAGAATATCTTACTGCTACCAAAGAGCAGGCTGAGATTTGTTCTGAGATTTCTTCTGTGATTTTCTGTGTGACGTTCCTTGGAAGAAAGATTTTAGTCTTCCCGTTGAAAACTGCATCCAAGGTCTCTTGTTGGGTTAAAGATGGCATCAATGCTTTCATCCCAGCCAAGAAGTTGCGACTTAAACCCTATTTGTTCCCCTGGTTCTTCCCTGCTTTCTCGGTTGCTAGTGCCTACAGGAATCACTTCTTACGGCTTTATCGAAGTAACTCGTCTGACCATAATAGGCACCATTTTGCCTCAGCTCGTAATCATTGCAAGAGGATTCTAAATGATGCTAAGCTGTTGTTTGCTGACAGAATGAAGCAAGGTATATCATACCCGCAAGTTCGGCTCCAAAGACAACTGGCGTCTTTGAAAAAGTGTATTAAACAACTGCAAGCCCTCAATCCCCACTTTAATTAATAAATTTGATGACACTAACTGCACATTTGATTCGTCTAAAGTATCCGCATCCAACTTCCCAGTTAAAACTGACGTACAAGTAACGTTTACATTACCCCGCCGTTTGTCTTTAACATAATGTCAAAGCTTGATCCCCATAAGGCGAGAGGAAGTGACGAAATCTCAATCATCGTCTTGAAATGTGCCCCTGAACTCTCCTCTATCCTCTCCAGACTCTACAACAGGGGTCGGAAAACCATTCGTCCCTGCGGGCCGGATCGTGTTATAATGACGGATCGCGGGCTGGACGAAGGCCATCAATGAAAAATTAAGGAATGCAGACCCCTGTCAACCTAAATATTTAAAACTGAAAACTGAAATGAAAATAAACATTGAGAAATCAGAAAAATTAAAGAAAATCTAAAATTAAAAAACACCTAACAAAAAATACTTTTCCTCAAGGAACGTCAAAATACTTCAAAGTTTAAAAAATCAACAGAAGTGGAATGGATGAAATTATGACGTGTAGGTTTGAAACTTATTGAAAATTGTACTATAAACGAACCACACACAAACATCAAACAAAACCGAAACACATATACCCATACATACGAGTACAAATAGTTGCAAACATATACACTTACGTATGATAAAACAAGAACAGGGTCCATTGAAAGATTCCAGCAAATTACATAGGGTAGGTGGTAGGGGTAAGCGACGGGGGGGTCGCTGTTGAAGGAATGACATAAAAAGCCGACTGAAACAACATTGTTCTTTCGAAGGTGTCCCCGCCTAATGTCTGTCGCCGGTCGGTCGGTCAAACCGGCTTTCAGTTTTTGTTTTATGTTCATAGTATTCAAATTCGGTTGGGTGGATCAAAGGAAGGCAGTAGGCCTTTTGTTGAATTCGAAAGCCTCATGTTAAAAATAGAGTCATTGGTAATCAGGCTCGCGGAACGGTCAAAATGCCTTCGCGGGCCGGATCCGGTCCTCGGCCCGTAGGTTGCCGACCCTTGCTCTACTACTACTGCCTCTCTTTTTCTTGCTTCCCCGCATGCTAGCAGTCCTCCTTGATGCTTCCTGTATTTAAGAACCCTGGAAAACCTCCAAACCCCTCTAATTATCTCTCTATCAGTCTCCTAACGATTTTTGGCAAAGTTTTTGAGCCTATTATCAATGCTGAAGTGGTTCAACATCTCACAGTCCACAACTTCTTTTCCGACAAACAGTATGGCTTCCACTTCGACAGGCCTACCACTGACATGCTAACGACCATCACAGAGTACATATACCAGGCTCTCGATAAGAACAGCAAAGCTCGAGCTGCTTTTTTTAGATATATCCAAAGCATTTGACAGTGTCTGACCTTCTTTGCAAGCTACAGAGCTATGTTAAAACTCGTCGCTTGTTAGATGTAATCCAGTCGTTCCTTCGAAATCGCGTAATGAAGATCGCTCTGAATGGTTATGCTTCCAGATCCTATCCCTCGAGACTCTGTTCTAGGTCCGACACCGTTTCTGATCTTCATCAACGATCTCCTCAGTAAGCATCTATGCTGACGACACCAGCATTTACTTCCGGCTAAATAAGAAATCTGCCGAGGCTGACAAAGCAAACCTCGCTGCTGATTTTGAAAATGACCTCTAATCTGTGGTGGACTGGGATGAGAAATGGCTCGTAGACTGTGAAGCTTTAACCACCATAGACAAACTCTCCTACCCCACACCAGTATGGATAAGGTTAGTTTCTTGAAAGCAATACACTGCGCCTCCTCGGTTTAACTCTCTCAGTCGACCGCAAGTGGAATGACTATATTAAATCAACAGCTACACCTTCTACTAGGAAGGTCGGTTCACTGTCTCAGACCAGGAAGTTTTCTCGTCTAAATCCATCTTATATATATATATATATATATATATATATATATATATATATACAAGTCTACCATCCTCCCGTGCATAAAGTACTACTGTCACATCTGGTTGAGTTCACCTGCTACTCATTTCGGGGTCCCGGACAAAATCTAAAGGAGAATTCGCAATGTAATTGATCATGACCTGATAGTTCAACTCCGGTCACTTTCTCAACGACGTAATGTGGCCTCGCTCTGTCTCTTCTACAATTACTTTCACGGCTTTTGCTTCGAGAAGCTTAGCTCCTTGGTGCATCCTCTGCATGAATTTACTCGAGCAACTAGACTAGCAACTAGATCCCACACTTCTACAGTGAAACCAATCAAAATTAACCGCAACTTCTACTCCAGCAGCTTCTTTTCCGCCTGTGGAATTCCCTTCCGTATACTTGCTTCCCTGACAGCTACAATCTCCAAGAATTTAAATGCAATGTCAATTACCATCTCTTATCTCTCTGATTCGCATCCTTTCCCTGACAACCCTTGTATCGTGTTCTTCTCCCTTTCCACACCACTCTCACGCAGCTAACTTCATGCCAGTGTTTCCATCCTTCTCTTACTCATTCGGCGACACCCCCTTGTAACCTGTCTCTCTTTCTCTTCACTCTCCTCTAGTGTAACCCCCAGTGCACCAGTGGTAGTGTGGCATAGGCAATTAAAAATTAAAATCAACCCTCGTCTTTACTTTTACAAAAAATTCACAATGGCGTGTGAAATCCTGGCTTTTCCCAAACTGAAAAAGGATTGACCATGTGCTTAAAGAAAAAGTCGAAACCAGATTTAGCAAGTAGGTGCTAAACTGATTTTCTAACCAATGGGAGCGAATTGCAAGACCCAGAAGATTTAGCGATCCAGTATGAAAATCTAAATTGCGATAAAAGGCTTTGATCAAATCAGCGCCAGTCAGTCAGATGGAAGCAGCGAGACGAAACTACTAAAATGTAACGGGAGAAACTTCAACTACGACCCGAACATAGGTCGCTTCGCACATTGCCTTTCTTCTCCTTCTTTCTCGTGTGCTGATTTCTTTTACTTCTTCTTCTCCATCAAAAGACATTCCTACGAAACAAAAGTTCATACATACATACATACGTACGTATTCATATACACTTTCAACAAATTACTGCTGCGAACATTTGTACGAACTCTTGATACACTTAACTTTCTCAATGAATTCTATGAATTCTTGTTATTCTTTCCTTTTAATAAATTTCTATTTTAACAAGAAAAGCCTATATTTTATTTTTACATTATTTCAATATTTCATACGTACACAAACCTTCTACCGAAAACCTTCTGATAATTCTGATGATGATAATTCAGCATAAATCTTGTAAGCTGTAGGGAGTTGGGTTAAGTCTGACACAAGGCCGAATCAAATAAACATTAACCATCTCTCCAGAGCTTCAGTAGTACTGCTTTGCTTGGGATGAAATGATAATAAAAAATATCTATATCTATAAAAGTGACAAGGGTGAACAATGTGTAAGTATTTGTTTGTTTGATAGATTCGTCTGCATTTTGCACTCTAGCTCGACGGGAGTTGCGCTCAGAAGTAGATCAAAATTTTAGAACGCTAACGACACCTTTAAATTTTTCAGAAAGCCAAAATTAGGGGTAGGAAAATATATATTATCACCCCACAAAGTCAATGATCAGTTTATGTTTTGATTATAATATAGAATCGATCACCCCACTTTATATTATCTATATCTATAAAAGTAACGAGGGTGAACGTTGTGTAAGTATTTGTTTGTTTGATAGATTCGACTTAGCGTCTGCATTTTGCGGTCTAGCTCGACGGGAGTTGCGCTCAGACGTAGATCAAAATTTTAGAACGCTAACGACACCTTGAAATTTTTCAGAAAACCAAAATTAGGGGTAGAAAAATATAATTTTTAAATATTTGGAATTTTTCTGTGTATACAAAAGACGAGTACGCTAGTGTGTGAATCAGCTGTTAGCTGGCCAGCGCTGAAGTTGGCTAGCAGACATCGGTCGATAATGTCCAAATTGAATTTTTCAAGGATACTGCTATAATTACAAGAAGCCATAAAACGAATACATTGGCCTAATTAAAGACACGAGTTTTAAGGTTGCTTTTGTTGTTGGCGTGATAGACTGAAAAAAAAACCAAAAAAACAACGGTACCTGAATGAACTGAAACAAATCTTATTTCACCGCAAATTATTTTATTGCATTTCATTTATTTTTGTGCAGTGACGGTCAATTCTCAAAAGTACTGATTTTACAAAAGTGCAGCTGAGCGTTTTCTCAATTAACCACCTGGACTGTGTTGACAGCCAATTACGTTTATAGATTACTAGCAGTATAGCCCGACGTTGCTCGGGTATAATGAAAGCTTTAAAACTAATCCATGGTCCTGGAGCTCAAACTCTTTGGACGTTGGCACGGAAGACTAAAAAGCAATAGTTGTTTCCAGTTAAAGCGAAACCGTAGACTGAAAGAAAAATGAATGGATGTAAGTCAAATTTTAATTTCCTGGTATTGATATCAAATAAGTTTTTTTCATTGTAAACTGAATTTTGAAGGCTAAATAAGTCCTCTTTGTAAATGGTATCATGGCTGAGACTAAGAACTACAATTATACCTACTTAGAGCCAAACCCGAAGCAAAAACTAATATAAAAGAGCTGAAAAAATACAGACATACAGACAGATAAACAGACACACACACAAACATCTTGCCTTTTATATATATATGCTATCGATTTTCTGCACTATTGTAAGAACTGCAACCTTGAAACTTCTGAATATCGTTTCTTATGTCTTTGTCTATGAGTGTATGAAATTTGATTAAAATCGGACCACTCCTTCTATAACCCGATTTTTTCGATTATCGATTTTCGATATTTATCGGAGGTACCTCGACACAAAACCTAGCTAAAAACACTCGCAGACGCTTATAATATAACTGTGTAAATTTTCAAGAAAATCTGTTCAGCCGTTTTGGGGTCTATAGGTAACGGACACACACACACACGAACACACACAGACAAAGTTCCATTTATAAATAAGTTTAGATTCCTTAAACTACCCGAGTGAAATCGGGTATTGCTAGTTAATAAATATACATGTTATCCCACGTTTTAGAAACTACGCTGAGTTTTATGCATTACAGCAAAATTCCTGCGTTTATCATATCTTTCTATCTTATTTTTTATTTGAATTATTGATTAGCGTTCCTTTCTTAAAGTTAGTTATTTACTTACTTACCTATATATATATATATATATATATATATATATATATTAAAAAAGGATTAATTCAAAGATGTTGAATGGCCATTTCGATATGAAGATCCCCACGGGGGACGACACATCACCTCAGCAACAGAAAAAACCTTTCAGAAACTGGAGAAAAATTAGTCTACTTTTCCTTTTTAAATAGATTGCAAAGAAATTAAAAAATAAATAAATAATAAAATAAAATAAAATAAAAATAAAAATAAAGGGAAAGAAAAAGAAAAAGAAAAAGAAAACGAAAAAGAAAAAGAAAAAGATAGAATAAAATCAACTAAATAAGAAAAGAAAAAAAAATTGACATCGTCTGGGTTCGCAAAAAAAAGGGGAGAATGTAACTAAAATTTAACAGACAGCCGTGTTAAATCGACGTCAGTTAAAGCAACACGGAAAAAAGTTGGTAAGAGAGATAAAAGAAGGAAGGGAGGGAAAAAGAAATAAACTAAAGAAAAAAATTTTTTTAAATATTACAGACGCTGGACAAATTCAAAAACCTAATTTCCCCAAAACGTTGAAGTATTAGAAAAAGGCATTTACTTAAAAAGGCATAATTATTAATAAAAGGGAATAAAAAGATATAGGATTTAAAATAAAATTATTTTTAAAAAAATTAGGTCATTTGAAATTAAACTAAATAAAGACAACACTAGGTAAAAAAAAAAAAAAATTAATTACAATTATTATATACATACCTATAGAAGTACACACATACATACATATATATACACACACAATTCTACGAATAAGAATACATATATACATACACATACACACACATACATTCAATTTATTACACACTTATATACATATACATGCGCATACACACACATATATGTGTGTACACACCTATATACAAAAAATTCATATACACTCAATATACATGTGTACACATACATGCACACATACAAACACACACACACACACACACACACACACACACACATATATATATATATATATATATATATATATATATATATATATATATATTCTATATGCACTCACACACATACATATTAATGAATATTATGAAAAGGAGCATTTAAATAGCTAAAAAAAATTTTTCAAAATTACATATAGCCCACATACATAAATACATATATACATATATATATACATATATATACAAATATGCACATCCACACACAAACATACACATATACATAAAAAAAAATTAAAATTAAAATTAAAAATTTTTTTTTTTTTAAATATTAAAAAAATTATAGAAAAATTTAGAATTTAAAAATTAAAAATTAGAAGTTAAAATCCGCCCTATGGCGGCACTTGTTTATAAATTCCCTCCTAAAGTTCAAAAGTAAGTCCTGATGAGGATACTTCAAAATCAGAATCTTCTCCAATAAACACAGACGACACATATCACGAAAACTTTTAGGAGTACAAGCTGAGCCTATTAATTTCCAGCTGATTATAGGGTCCTGCCCTTCCTCCTTCATTTCCCAGAACCTACGTGATAGTGCCGTCTGGAATCTCTGTTTAGGGTTCGAAAACGAGTACCTGTGATTATAAAGCCTCTGTTTGAAAGAGCCCGCGGACATGCCAATATAGGTCCGGTAATTGTCCTTGTTATTAGATGGGGAAATGCGGGCTTCATAAATTATAGTTTTAATATTTAGGATCGGTTTTTTGGAATTTACCTTCCTGCTTTTTTCCCTTGGATTGAAGTATCTGAATTAAAATATATAAATATATATATATATTCAGAATAAATAAGTGCTATCCAGTTACATAATTAGAATATTAAAAAATGCAGTTAACTGAAATATTTCGATTTTTTTTTCCTTACTGCGTATATGGCAAAATCAAATTTTTGGTTAGACGATGTATTTTATTTTTCAAGAACTAAAACAATTATTACCTTTTTTATTACGTTTGAACTAAAGCTAGTCGATTTATGACACAGTAATATATGATTGCAAAAAAATTAATAACCCTAATACACCCACATACACACCCACCCACCCACACACACATACACACACACACACACATATATGTGTGTATATATATATATATATATATATATATATATATCCCACCACCCTGTCATGGCTAAATTCTGCCCGGAATATTCCCTGAAAAAATATTCCTTATCCCAGTCTACATTCATCGAACATTTTTCAAACTCATATTCACTCTCTTATTGATGGCCCAGCGGATATAGGCGTTGGTTAGTTTCAGTGACTTGACACCTAAAGATTGTAAGTGCAATACCTGGCTACAGTAATGGTAAACAAATAACATAGAGAGTTGAGTTAAAGGCAGATAACTAAATGGCACCCTGAAGTCTAATCGTGCAGGAAATGAGAATTACATACCCCAGCAGAGGGTTCGGTTCAAAATTCCTAGCACCTGAAGAAGGTCGGAGCGTAAGACGGCCGAAACATGATAAACATGGCAATAAAGATGAGGACAACAGTCTACTACCTCATCTCAGAAGTATAGACAAACATATTTACAAAAATTCACATACCTTCCCGTATATGGATATGTTTTTGGACGCCTTCCGGTATGTGAAGTTTTTACCATATTAGAAATAAAATAAAATTGTTTTTGATCGTTGCTAAAGAAGCGAGATTTTTCTCGCTGAAGTAGCTATACAACGTATCTAGAATTCAGAATTTTTTGATATAATGTATATATATATATATATAGTTTGGAAGAAAGTTAAAGACTTCTTTATATTAATTCCTATTGACTACATCTAATACTATGATGGACAGCTATTTGTTTCGGAGCACACTCGTCCATTAGGACGGCTAGCAAATGCCTGTTGCAGACGCCTGCTTAGGTAAATTTGTGTTTGTTCCATACTCACGGAACCAGTTTATACTGCAACTATGCTTAACGGATCTTACTTACATTTTCTAGAAGAGACCGCAGCATCCTGTGTGCGGAACAGTTTAGACAAGGTGATGACTTACGACTTCGTGTCAAGTGACTCTAGACGGCATCCAAACAGTTCCGTCTACCCAATTTCACGAAAACCGCTTGGTACTTGTTTTGCACGTTAGAATCAGGCAAGTAACGCTAAGCAAACAACTTCCTGACTACCTGACCACCGTTAAATTTCAATCTATATTACATATCCCTTCATGTTTTGCGGTACTAGGTAATAATCCATGGAGAGATTTTAATTAAAATTTTAATGTAAATGAAAAGAGTTCTTTCAAAAACAAACTGGTCAGTCAAGTTGATTTAGCTACCAGGGAACATAATGAGGGGAAAAGGATTGTAAATTTTGATACCCAGAAGGCAGATTGAAAGCAAGCGTGACAGAGGAAAATGACGCATAAGATACTTAGCGAGCTTGAGTAATTGGATGGCGAAACAGGGTTCAAGAGCGATAAAAAATAATTAAAGAGAGGAAATAGAGGAGAGCCATGATCACCAATGTTCTGAAGAGACACGGCGAATAGAAAAAGAAGTTCACAATAACCAACATGCAAATTACAAATTCGAGATATTAAATGTTTTAATAAAAGTCAAAATACGAAGGCTCATTCGTTAAAAACAAAGAAAAGAGTATTGATCCGGTGAGAAAACACATACTTGTCTTACGCCCCTTTCTAGTTTTCTATATCTGCAGAATTCACTTCCTATCCGTACGCTAGCAGTTTGCTGCTAATAGATATCCTTGATTATTGTAACGTCTTTTCCGAAAATGTCAAAGATGTTGAGCATCTCTATCAAGTCTTTGTATCGTACCTTGTTAAAGGCCTTTGCGTAGTCTATAAAGCACAGATAGAATTCCTTCTGTGTTTCTATTGCTCTTTCAGATAGCATTCTGAGCATGAATATTGCATTCCTTGTTCCGGTATCTTTAACAAAGCCACACTGTTCTTGTTCTATCACTGGGTCAATTCTGCTGCTCGCTCTGTTCATAAGAATCCGGATGATGAGTTTTGTTGTGTGACTCATTAAGTTGAGGATTCGGTCGAGTTCACATTCCTTTGCAATTAGCTTCTTAGGTAGTGCTATGAAAATTGATCTGCTTAGGTCGTCCGGTATACTGCCGCTATTGTAGATTTCGTTTATTATCTCTGTTATCCTGTCTATGCCAAAGACTTCTAAGGCTTACAATCCCATCGGGCCCTGCTGCTTTATTTCTGTTCAATTCGGACATTGCCGATTCCACTTCGGTTTTAAATATTTCTGGTCCATCCGTATTTTCCGTGTTTTGTTGGAAAGTGATCACCAATATAGTCATTTTGTCGTGAAAGTGATCACCAATATAGTCATCCCATCTCTGAAGCATTTTTTCTATTTCTGTTGCTGAGTAGGTCTTTTGTCCTGTTAGCTCCTTAATTTTTTTTATGTATTTCATCATTATTTGTCGTGCTCAGTCTCTCTAATTCGGCAAATTTGTCGTTGAGCCATCTTTCTTCAGCCTGTCTGCATTTTCTACTTATTTCCTTGTGTATTTTCTTGTATTCCGTTCCATATTTTGGCATTGTTTTTTGTCTCTTTTGCATCAGGCCAAAAATCTCTTCAGTGATCTACTCATTTTTCTTTTGGAATGATATAGTTCGACGATATCTCATTTTGACCTTCCGTTTCCAATTTGTCCTTCCGTTTGTCTGTATTCCGTTTTCACACTGTCCATATACATTTTCTACAGGTTCATTCACGAGTCTACTATACTGCAGTATTAGAGAGGTGTTAGGTTTCTTCAATCGCCTTAGTTTTATTCTTAGTTTGCATAAAATTAGTATGTGGTGACTTCCGCATCCAGCACCTGGGTAGGTTTTGAAGTGTCTTATGACTTCGTAATAAGTAACCCTAGACGGCTTCCAAATAGTTCTGTCTACCAAATTACACCCAAACCGTTTCTGAATCTCTTGTTGATAGTAACAAAATTAATTTGGTTCTTAACTTCTCCTCCTGGACTTCTTCATGTTCATAGTCTTTTTGGGTGCTCTTTGAACCAAATGGATAAAAGGACTCGTTTCATTGAATGCCAATAATTACCCGAATTTGCCTTCTGCTTGTCACGTGCAATCGGGCATTATGAATACAAACATATGGTAGACTGAAAAAAAAAACAGTAGCTACTCTAGCATTTACGCATCGTTCATTCAGTAATGAATTAGAATACTCTAACTACTGGTGTATGTTTACATGGTATATCACACGTTAAAATCCTGCCTCCTACAGGATGTGCGTTGAGGAGCAGTGGATATCAACTCGGAATGACACATCGGTGAGCTGAATTCGAATTCCAGTTGAATTCCTTGCATTCACTTACACACATATAACCTTGAGAAAAGTATTGATCCGCCTCTTCCCTCCAGTTATGGGTTAAATAACAGGACAGATTGGGTTCTATAATCTTGGTCGGCAACCAGTCTACCGTAGAAAGCAATGGCAACCTACTGTAGGATAATCATCTACCCAGTCAGTCATATCTCTTCCGAGACATGATCTCCCAAAGCATGTATCACGTATGGTACATAACTGACTGACCGAGCGCCCATAGCTCAGAGGAAAAATCGCCGACTGACGTTAATTCGGTCGGGTTTCAATCCTGGGTAAAAGCAATCGGATGTCTAACCGTATTGATGAGCTGTGATACAGCGAAACAGATCTGTCTGCGGATGACTATATATATATATTAGTCATATATATATATATATATATATATATACATGTAATGTATGTATATATCATTAAATACCATATGTTATACACGCTTGGGCGATCATGTCTCGAAAGACTGACCAGGCAGAAGATTTTACCCCAGTAGGTTGACATCACTTTCTGCGGTAGACTGAACCCAATAGAACCCAATTTGTCTGGCTGCTTAACCCATAGCTGGAGGAAGAAGCGACGGATTAATACATTTCCCAAGGGTAAGTCTTTGCGTGTAAGTGAATGCAACGAATTCAACTGGAATTCGAACTGAGATTACTAACTTCTCATTCTGAACCCGTCCACTGCACCACACCGTATCGATAAAATAACCCATGTTATTGAAGGCCACTATTTACCTGCGTTCGCTCAGTCACGGTCAACCAGGTATTACGAATTGAAACATACATATATAGAGAGATAAACAGACAGACAGACGGACGGAGTGAGTGAATGAGTGAGTGAGTGAGACAAACAGATAGACAGAGATATAAGATTTAGGATACGGATATCGGGGAAACGGTTAGGATTGATAACAGCAATCGACGCCGTTGAAAGGTCAGGCCAGTACACGGTGACACACAGACAAAGACAAAGAATAAAACAAAAATCTAAACAAGAAAAGTAAAAAAAAAAAACGACCAGTAAAAGTTCCCACCTTCCCTCAAAAATGACGAACAAAAGAAACCCAGACACAAGTGATATTTTTCTGCCATTGCCGACTCAAATTCCACCGAACCTCCTGCAGAGTTACCCGAACTTGACGCGTCAGTGTGATCCACCCGTAAAAGTTAACGGAGATTTTTCGGCGGTGTATTACGTTAATTTTATGCGGATCTGGCATCGGCTGACGTGACTTGGTTTCAGCGCGCAGGATTAACGATTCTTGCTATTTTTCACCCGCCTTTTCATTTTATTTTTGAGGTCTTTCACTTATTTACACAAGATTTCTTCTTCCTTTTCTTTATTTTTATTTTTTTGCATTTTTATTTGCCTCTGTCTTGTTCTTCTTTGATTCTTTTGCTTCCTATCTTCACTTCTCACTTTCCTTCCTTCCTCCCTTCCTTCCTTCCTTCCTTCCTTCCTTCCTTCCTTTCTTTATTTATTTATTTTTAATTTCGTTTTTCTTCCTTTCCACAGCACTTTGCATTCATGCTACTTTTCTTCCTTAGTATTTTTAAAGCATGCCTTTTTTTTCATGCTAACTGTTTTTTTTTTTTGTTTTTATTGTTTTTTGTTTTTTTGTGGGGGAAGTCTTTCTTTCTTTTACTTCCATTCCATTTGTTTTTCTTTTCTTTCCTTTTCTTTCACCTTTTTTTCATTCATTCATTCTTTTTTGTATTTTCCTTTCCACTTTTTTCATACCTGTGTCTTCTTTGTCTCTTTCATTTTATTTTATTTTTTTTGCATTTTTTGCCATTATTTTATTTTTATTTTTTTGCTTTCGTTTTCTTTTTTTTGTTTTGTGTTTTGTTTTTTACATGTTTTACTTCATTTACATTCGGGTTTCGTAGCTTTAAATTTCGTTTTTACACCGAAATTCCTTATATATATATATATATATATATATATATATATATATATACCGACTGACGCCATTTCGGTCGGGTTTCAATCCTGGGTTAAAAGCAATCGGAGTCTAACCGTAGTGATGAGCTGTGATACAGCGAAACAAATCTGTCTGCGGGTGACTATATATATATACATATAACATAAATATGTTTTAATATCTCTACAAAAGTAGCTATTTTGTTTCGACACTATCCGTGTCTTATCAAGTGGCCCGAATAGTGTCGAAACGAAATACCTACTTTTGTAGCGATTATAACATATTTATGTTATGAATTATATATATATATATATATATATATATATATATATATATATATATATATATATATATATATAGCATAGTACACTTGCTATGTAATCCAGGTAAGTTCCAATAGAGACGAAGTCAAGAGAATTAAATGTTAAATTCATTTATTTAATTTAACAAAGTAATATAATTTATAAAATATTTTTTATTATTACAATGGGTAATACATATTTCACCGCGTTTTGATGTTATTATCGCGGCTCGTCAGAACGAAATGGTACAACAGTTTGTAATCAAAATATCCCCCTAAAAAAATGCTTTTTCTTTTATTTAATTTTACATTGACGCTCACATGTCCATATTAGAACAGACATTTGTAACGGTTATTTACGAAAATTTCTCGCTCATTCGAAAAAGAACCCCAAAGAAAGAGGAAAGCGAGGATAAAGAAAAGATAGAGGATTGATTAATGCAAAGAAGAAAAAAAGTTGAAAAAGAAAAAGGAGAAAAAAGAAAAAAGGGGAAACAGAAAAAACAGAATGGAAAGCAAGAAGAGAAAAAGAAAGGACAAAGAGATAGAATAACAGAAAATACCCTATCACGAGAAATAAACGTTGACACCATTTCTCATAATAGCGTTTCAAACCACCTAACTGTTTTCTTAGAAAAACCTGGTAAATTTTAACTATGAAATTTAATTTCAAATATACCGGGATATATTTACGGTACAAAAAGATTTTACATCATAATTTTAATACAATTTGAAAAAAATAACTACTATTACTATTAATTCAAAAATTAATGCTAATTTAAAAATAATGTTAAAATAATTAAAAATACTAAAATAAAAATATAAATATAGAAACAGGAAAAATTTGATAAACTTAACAGAAGGGAGAAATACACAAAAAGAAGGAAAAAAAGGAGAAACCACGAAAGAACGGATTTCAAAATAATTAAGAAAATAATTTTTAAAAAATGCTAGATCAAAACCGACGTATATAATTCATTCTTAGAAACGTTACAAGAGATTTTTACCCTTAAATTAAAATATACCGACTATAGGGAATATTTATGGTGAAAAATAAACCATATATCCTAACATAAATTACATTATAACCACTAGTAGTGATTTATTCTAACTATAGTTAAAATAATAACTCCCAATAAGAAAATATAATTTATTAAAATACAATCTTAAAGATTATCTAAAATACTAGCAATAGATAATAATAATCTAAAAAAAAAATAATAATAACAAATAAAACAATAAAGAGATAACAAATAAAAGTATACACACATATATACACATACGCATATATATATATATATATATATATATATATATATATACGTGTGTATTTACATACATATGCATTTATACATACATGTATGTATCAAACAAAATTTCTCACAGACGTAATGATAATTATAATAAAAATAATAAAAATACTACTAATACTACGACTACAACTACTACTACTACTACTACTACTAATAATAATAATAATAATAATTCTATCACATAAGAAAACAAAAGAAATTAACAAAAATATCTATAAATATAATCATTATAAACAAATAAAAATAAAAATAAAATAAAATAAAAATACAAATATCATAAGCTTTAGCTGTAAACTCATATTAACCTGACGTGGAAAATTTAGCTGTAATATGATATTAACATACATGTCAAATTTAACATTGAAATTTAATTTAAAATATAATAGGATATGTCTACGGTACAAAACTACATTGTGCAGCATAATTTCAATACATTTTGAAAACATAACTACTCTGGATGTGCGTTGTGGCGCAGTGGATATCGGCTCGGAACGAGAAATCGGGGAACCGATTTCGAATTCCAGTTGAATTCCTTGCATCCACTTACGCGCAAATACCCTTGGGAAAAGTATTAATCCGTCTCTTCCCTCCAGTTATGGGTTAAATAATAGGACAGATTGGGATCTATAGCCTTGGTCGGCAACCAGTCTACCACAGAAAGCATGGCAACCTACTGCGGGGTAATCTTCTGCCCAGTCAGTCATGTCTCTTTCGAGACATGATCGCCCAAGCGTGTATCGTGTATCGTGCATGGCACTTAACTGACTGACTGAACTACTCTTACTAGAATCCCAAAATACCCTATTAATTTCTTAAAAATTTCGTTAAAATAATTAAATCATTAAAAAATGAAACTTTAGAAAGATAAACATAAAAGGAGAGAACTGGAAAATAAAAAGAAAGTGATAAAAATTAGAACGATATAGAAAAGAATTTAAATTAAAATAAGTTAAAATAAATTTCATATATCAAACCAACGTCTATGCCTTAATATTTATTCTTAGAAACGCGATATGGGATTATCTATTAAATTAAAATATACAGATTCTTGGGTATAAAAATTGCAAAACCAAAACAACCTTTACTATAAAAAGATGTTAACAGCACATTCCAGAATTTTTCAGAATATACACTTTTTTAAAAATTAAATAAATGTAAATTAATATAATTTACATTAATTCAAATCACAATCAGGATTTATCTATACTATTTTAAATCTATTTTTGTGTCTGCATTTAAGTATTAATTCGTTCCGCTGATTAAGTAGTTCGTTAGAATTATTATATTTTATAATCATTAATTTCTTCTCCCGGAGAAATTTCTCGGATAAAATTATTCTTTTCTTTCTTTTTTTTTTTTTCTAATTATATTCCTACATTCTCTCTTTATAAGTGATTGATCAATCAAGCAGGTACAGAAATTTAAATATCTAGGAAGTGTTCTAACGGAACACAGAAAAAGCGACATTAAGATCTGAAGGCGAATTGGCATGGTGAAAGAAGCATTCCAGAAGTTGAGTAAAGTATTAAAAAACAGGACAATTTCACTAGAAACAAAGAGGAGAGTACTGGATTGCTATGTGATGTCGGTTCTTCAATATGGCAGTGAGTATTGGACAATATCTTCGAAGATGAAGGAAGAACTTGAAGCAACTGAAATGTGGTTCTACGGAAGAATGCTGCGGATATCATGGATCGAGCACGTGAGCAATGATGAGGCGTTGAAAAGGATGGAAACGAAAAAGAAATTAATATTCAGCATCAGGAAGAGACAACTTATGTTCCTGGGACATGAAATCAGGAAGAAACACATTGAAGCAACTGAAATATGGTTCTACAGAAGATGCTGCGGATATCATGGACCGAGCATGTGAGCAATGACGAGGTTTTGGAAAGGATGAAGACGAAAAGGAAATTAATACTGAGCATCAGGAAGAGACAACTAAAGTTCCAGGAAGTAGGGCTTGAAGAACTTGTTACTAACAGGCCAGATAGAGGGAAAAAGAGACAAGGAAAAGCAGTGGATAACCTATTTGAAGGACCTGATCGGGTGGATGACGGAACGAGTGTTGCATGGTGCAACAGGAGAAAGCGTGTTGAGAGCCACCAGGGATAGGGAAATGTGGGAAGCCATGATCGCCTACGTCCTGAAAGAACATGGCACATAAAAGTAGAAGAAGAATTGATTGATATGTCTGCCTGCCTCCCTGTTTAACTCCGTTTGTTTATTACTTTGTCCTTTCAGTCATAAAAATATTTCTCCTTGTTTTACTCCTTCCTTTATTTTTTTCTTTTTCTTTCTTTCTTTCTTTCTTTCTTTCTTTCTTTCCTTTTTTTTTTTGTTTCTCTCTTTCTTTCATTTTTAGTATGTTCCTTTATTCTCTCTTTATAGTTTATTAATATGTCTGCCGCCATCTCTGTTCAACTCAGTTTGCATATTCTTCTTCTTCTTCTACGTGACCTGTCCATTCAGGACGTAAGCGATCATGGCTTTCCACATTTTCCTGTCCCTGGTGGCTCTGAGTACGCCTTCTCCTGTTACAACGTGCAATCCTCGTTCTGTCATCCACCTGATTAGGTCCTTCAAATATGTTATCCACTGCTTTTCATTGTCTCTTTTTTTTATCTGGCCTGTTAGTATCAGGTTCTTCAGGCCCTCCTTCCTCATTGCGTGTCCCAGAAATTTCAGCTGTCTCTTCCTGATGCTCAGTATTAATTTCCTTTAGTTTCCAAGACCTCATCATTGCTCACATTCTCGATCCATGAGATTCGCAGCATCCTTCTGTAGAACACATTTCAGTTGCTTCAAGTTTTTCCTTCATCTGTGATGGTATTGTCCAGCATTCACTGCCATATTGAAGGACGAACAGCACATAGCAATCCAGTACTCTCTTCCTAGTTTCTAGCAAAATTGTCCTGTATCTGAATACTTTACTCAACTTCTGGAATGCTTCCTTCGCCATGCCAATTCGCCTTCGGATCTCCGTGTCACACTTTCCGTCTTCTGTTATTCAGGTATTTACATTTTTTTACCTGCATGATTCTGGTTTCCCCGACCTGTATTTGGCATTTTGGGCTGCCCTTTTTACTGATCACCATGAATTCAGTTTTCGTGCAGTTTATTTCTAGTCCTTTTTTGTTACTTTCTTCTGCTACCTTCTGTAAGAGGTCTTGTTGTTTCCTTTTTGTGTCTGCTATCAGCACTGTATCATCTGCGTACTTTAGGTTGTTTAAATTGTGGCCTCCGATTACGAATCCAGGCATAACTTCTAGGGTCCTCAAAATATTCTCGCTGTCCAAGTTGAACAGATCCGGTGAAAAGACACATCCTTGTCTTACGCCCCTTTCTATCTTTGTATATGTACTCAATTCATTACCTGTCCGTATGCAAGGGGTTTGCTGCCAGTAAAGATTCTTTATTACTCTCAAGTCTTTTCTAAATATGTCCAGGCTGCCAAGCATCTCCATTTCTTTGTGACGTATTTTGTCAACGCCTTCGCATAATCAATAAAGCACAGGTATAAGTCCGTCTTCATTTGTATTGCCCTTTCAGAGAGCGTTCAACGCTTCATCAAGGACCAGTCGTTGGCAACTTTAATTATGTCGGACTGATGAGGAAAGAATTACGAGAGATAGTACTCGAACACGCTTAAAATTATGAATATTGTAGATACGTAAAATTAGGAAAAATAAATAATTAAATTAATGAATAAATTCACGATTAAAATCCGTAAATAAAGAAAAATGATCCAGTAGAGCATAAAAAGGAAAAAATAAAGCTCACATATCTCCGAATAAATGCAAGGATCTTAAAATGTTTTCCTTCTGCTTGCACAGTACAGGCTAAAATAATTTTAAGCATAAAGCTTCCATAATTAATAAGTGGTGTTTTGATCTGACTGTATGCAAAATTTTATTTGTATTTGCATTGCTCTTTCAGAGAGCATTCTGATCATAAATACAGCGTTCCTTGTTCCCGTGTCTTTAACGAAACCACAATGTTCTTGTTCTATCTCCGGCCTGATTCTATTACTCAGTCTATTCTTTCATAAAAGTATTTCTTCTTGCGTTACTCATTTCTTTCTTTCTTTCTTTCTTTCTTTTTTCTTTTTAGTATATTCTTTTATTCTCTTTTTATAACTGATTGATCTATCATTCTGTCTCTCTGTTCAATTCTGTTTGCTTATTACTCAGTCTATTCCTTCCTAAATTTTTTTCTTCTTGTTTTGCACCTTCCTTTCTTTCATTCTTTATTTCTTTCATTCTTTCTTTTTTTCTTTCTTTGAATTTCTTTTTTAGTGTTTCTTTCTTTTTCGTTTATCACTATATCGATTTATTCAATAAATCAATTAAATTCAAATGGACTGCTCTAAAATGACCGACTCCAGGGTTTCGCGTCAGAAAACGTGAGATGGCCAGATGTTCGAAAAATCGATACATTCTTTATGAATTCGATAAATGCACATCTATCTATTTTGCTTGCTCAATCTGTTTACTTTTACATATAGATACATAGACATGAACAGACTGATAGATAGATAGATAGATAGATAGATAGATAGATAGATAGATAGATAGATATCATTCGGACTGGAATAGATAGATAGATAGATAGATAGATAGATAGATAGATAGATAGATGCGTGTTGATATTGCAATCCTTAGACATAATCTGATCATCCTCATCTACATATCTATATTTTGTTTCGAGCTTTTCATATTTATGTGTTAGCCTGTTCCCATATCTATCTAGCTAGCTAGCTATTTATCTATCCGTCTGTCTATCTATATATATATATATATATATATATATATATATATATATATATATATATATTGCTTGCACTCTGGTTCCTTTCATATATAGATAGATATGAACAGACAGAAATAGATAGATAGATAGATAGATAGATAGATAGATAGATAGATAGATAGATATGAAAAGGTGGGGTAGATAGATAGATAGATAGATAGATAGATAGATAGATAGATAGATAGATAGATATCTATCGTTGACGTTGAAATCCTTGGATATAGTCTGATCATCCTTATCTATATTCTGTTTCGGGCGTTTCATATCTATGTTTTAGTCTGTTCCCATATCTATCTATCTATCTATCTATCTATCTATCTATCTATCTATCTATCTATCTATCTAGTTTGTGCCTATGTTGCTCGCTGGTTTATGCTCATGATATCTCTGTCATCAAAGGAAGTAGACAATATTGATAGGCCTCACCTCTTGGAAAATTTGCTCAAGTCGCAAAATTAACTGTACAGACAAAATATATCCAACAAGAAAAAAAAACTATTTACGTTGTTCATTTCTCTTTATCATTGACGCTTCATCAAAAGAAGCGGAAAAGATTGACTGGCCATAAATTATTTTAAATGTCCCATAATTCCTCAGAACACGGGGAACAAGTATAAACGTTTTATCCCAGACCAGGATGATATTGGACAGATTTATATTTATATATATTTTAATCGTTTCACCCCAAGCAAGGCGGTAACGCCACTGATGCGCAGGGGGCTATATAAGGGTAAAAGATTAGATAGGAGGAGAGTAAAGAGAAAGATGAACCGTTTACAGGAGGCGTCAGAGAAAGGAGCAAGAGAAGGATGGGAATACAGGTGTGATGACAGTTGCAAAGGTAGAAAGAAAGAAAAAGATATACACGGTGATGTAGAAAAAACTGGAGTCAAGTGGTTAATAGATGGGTATTGACATTACATTTACATTCTTGGAGGTTGTAGCCGTCAGGAAAGCAAGAATATGGAAGAGTTCTACAGGCGTGAAGTTCGAGAAAAGAAGCTGGAATAGAATTGTCGTCTGCATTTGGTTGATCTAACTGTGAATGGGTGAAACCCAGTTGCCCGTCTGGTTGCCCGAGTAAACTCCTGTGGCAGGGGCACCAGTGACTTAAGTTTGTCAGAGCAGAAGCCATGAAAATATTTATAGAACAGACAGAAGGAAGTCACATCCCGTCGGTGAGAAAATGGCTGAAGTCGAGCCACCAAGTCAGTACCTATCAGATTAATAATTCTCCTTTGGAGCCTGTCGAGAATAATGAGATGAACAACGGGGGCGCCTGACCATATATGACAGCAGTATTCTATGCACGGACGGATGGTTCATTTGTATATGTGCAAAATGGATTCAGGTGGACGTTTATTAGATAGTACAAGGATTTAGAGATAAAACATTTTTTGTATGTATATTTTATCTTTCTCCTTCTTTTCGGAATATTTTTTTCTTTTTTTGTTTTCGTACGACAACTCTTCTTTGGTCCTGGGCATGACGGTAAACTGCAGCCGGCAGCTAGGCCTCTGATTGGGAGCATGGAAACATCTCTTAGTTGCTGTTGTTCTCAATTTCACCCTGACCCGGTGTGATAACACCTGTTTGGTTCCCAGCTATGGGCAAATGGTTAACCTCTAAACTGGGGACAAAACACTATGAAAGTGTGAAAATAGACTTTTATAGAAATATATACATAAAAATAGACTTTTATAAAAAATATACATTTTTGAAAGAAAAATATTACCAACAATACATTTTTGAAGAATCATTACCATAACATATTTTTTAAGAAAAAAAAATATTCTCAGCAAAACATTTTTGAATACAGAGCTAGAGAACATGTTCAGTTTTCTAAAATAAAAAAGAATAAAAACAAAACATTTTCATTAAAATCTGACTAAATCAACCTTCTCACTATAACTGAACATTAAAAAAAAATCTTAAAACCCACCTTTTTCGTATTAAATAACCCACAGAGGTTGATATGCCGTTAAACAAAACTCAAAAACAACTCTACTGGTAGTTTTTCTTGTTTTCTTCGTTTCCAAATTCTTCATTTTTCTTTTTTTTTTCTTACATACTTTTATTTTATTATGCTTTCCTTTCAGGGCTTTCTTCCATTTGCATATTTTTACTTTCTTTCTTTTCTCTCTTTCTTTTCCATCAGCATATACTTTCCCTTTCTTTATATATGATCTTTGTTTCTTTCTGTCTTTCACCACATCATCTTTTCTCAATTGCATGTCAGTCCTCGGTCAGAGATATAAGTGAGCCACACACAGTCTGCGAAGACAGAGACACAACTGAGATCACCAAATATTTACCTCTTTCCCCCACCCACTAGGAAGTGGATACGACACAAGGTCAAGGTTTAATGTGGGGAGCCCGAACGCATACGAGCGGACAGGGCACAAAAATTGCCCAGTCCCCGCAACCGCCGGTTGCGCTGGCCCCGGTGACGAGCACCGGCCCACCCCTCTGGTGCAATTGGGTAGCACGGCTTCGGGACACTGTTCCGCGGGACCGGACATCTCTCATAATTTTTCTAGTTGCATGTCTGTCCTCGGACAGAGATACAACTGAGCTGCACTCTGTCTGCGATGTCACAACTGAGATGATTTGGATCCCCACCCACTATAAAAAAAAGTGGCAGGTAGCTATACACATCTGACTATGATCTGCTTTTCCAAAAACTATTTTCAAGGCACCAAATTAACTGAATTATTCTTAGCAGCTGCATGTTTTAAAATAATAAAAGACTGTGTCAGTCATTAAAAATAAATTTTGATAATAATTGAAAATAATGTTCAAGTAAAAAAAATTCCTGGGAATCTACACAACATATTCTTATTTATTTCCATTAGTAGATAGACGAACCTATCGCCCGGTTCACACTCCACCCACGTCTATTGAAGAGGTGAAGAGGCTCATCCCTTGTTCCCTGTTTAGGATGTCGTCTCCGGCTTTCTCTTTTCTCTTTTCCAATCTTTTCACTCTTACGTAGGGGGGCACATCAGTGGCGTTACCGCCTTGCTCGAGGTGATATGGTTTTAAAAAAAAACTAATCTCTTATTTCCTTCCTTCTTTCCTTATATATATATATTATTATTTTTTCTATTAACATCTAGCTTCTTTCTTTCTTTCTTTCTTTCTTTCTTTCGTCCCATTAATATTTACTGTTTCTTTTTATTATCTACATTTGTTCCTTTCTTTCCCTCAATACATATGCTTCCTTTATGTCATTCTTTTTTCATTAATATCTACTTCTTTCTTTCTTTCTTTCTTTCTTTCTTTTATTTATTTATTTTTGTGTCTCCTTTTGTTCCATTATTAGCTATTCTCTTTCTTTCTTTCTTGCTTTCTTTCTTTTCACTGATGCATAGGCTTCTTCATATTCCTCTTTCGTTCCATTATTATTTACTCTCTCCTGTCTTTCCTTCTTTCTTTCTTTTCATTAACATCTACTTTTTTTCTTTCAATATATCAGTCAGTTAAATGTCATACGTGATACACGTTTGGGCGATCATGTCTCTTTCGAGACATGATTGACTGGGCAGAAGATTTTCTCGCAGTAGGTTGCTATTGCTTTCTATGGTAGACTGGTTGCCAACCAAGGCTGTAGAACCTAATCTATTCTGCTATTTAGCCCGTAGCTGGAGGGTGAAAAAAACGATTCATACCTTTCCTAAGGATATTTTTTCCGTATGTGACTTTAACGAATTCAACTGGAATTCGAACTCAGGTCTCCGATTTCTCGTTCCGAGCCGATATCCACTGCACCACAACGCATATTCTTTTATTATTTTTTTAAATCTCTTTTTCTTTATATTAATATCCAATGTTTTTTCTTTCTTTTTAATATATATATATATATATATATATAGTATATCGAGACAGCAGATGAGTATCTAAACATATACTGTTAAATATAAGAGGGCTTGGAAAATAGAATATTCACGGGGCATATTGGCCAGAGAAAAACAATGCATAACATAAGCCATCGTCAGAGAAGTTACAGATTTTATCAGACAGATTTTAGTCAACAATACAATAATACTCATTCATACACACAGTAAAAAGAACCTTCAGATATTTAATAAAATCACGTTTAAATCTGGTCATAACACATTACATTGCATTTAAATATATGGTCCTGTTAACATTTCGAGTTCTCACGCGGTGTAAAGTCATAGAACCGCATTGCAAATTTACGAACTGCGTTTGCTATTTGGTAACTGTCATCCTTGCTTAGCAAAGTTTTATGTCAACACAATATTAAATTAGCTTTGATGGTGGATGTTTTTATGTTAACGTCCCTGTTACCTCTCTGAAGATGGCTCATATGTGCCGAAAGCTTAGAACCAACTTAATAAAAAATTATCCAAATGTTGGAGAATTTTTGTCTTTATTTTCACCTGAAATTAAAGCCAAAATACGATGTTTAGAACGGCTCATGATTAAACATAATAGACATTCATTGTCTCATATCTAACAGCATATGTTTAGAATATATATATATATATATATAAACTTATTTATAAATGGAACTTTGTCTCTCTGTGTGTATGTGTGTGCTCGTGTGTGTGTGTCCGTTACCTATAGACTCCAAAACGGCTGAACCGATTTTCTTGAAGATTTACACAGTTATACTATAAGCGTTGCGAGTGTTTTTAGCTAGGTTTTGTGTCGAGGTACCCCCGATAATTATCGAAAATCGATAATCGAAAAAATCGGGTTATAGAAGGAGTGGTCTGATTTTAATCAAATTTCATACACTCATAGACAAAGACATAAGAAACGATATTCAGAAGTTTCAAGATTGTATTTCTTACAATAGTGCAGAAATCGATAGCATATATATATATATATATAAAAGGCAAGATGTTTGTGTGTGTGTCTGTTTATCTGCCTGTATGTCTGTATTTTTTCAGCCCTTTTATTTTAGTTTTTACTTCGAGTTTGGCTCTAAGTAGATATAATTGTAATTCTTAGTCTCAGCCATGATACCATTTACTCAGAGGACTTATTTAGCCTTCAAAATCCAGTTTACGACGAAAAAACTTATTTGATATCGATACCAGGAAATCAAAATTTGACTTACATCCATTTATTTTTCTTTCAGTCTCCGATTTCGCTTTAACTGGAAACAACTATTGCTTTTTAGTCTTTCATGCCAACGTCCAAAGAGTCTGAGCTCCAGGACCATGGATTAGTTTTAAAGCTTTCATTATACCCGAGCAACGCAGGGCTATACTGCTAGTCTATATATATATATATATATATATATATATATATATATATATATATATATATTAAGTGCTCTTTAAATATAAGATGTCTATACTCTTTTTTTGGTCACAACTTACGATTCAGTTCTTACGACTTTACCACCAGACTACCTACACATAGGATTAGGTTTTAGTGGGGAGGCCTTCTGTGAAACGAACCACACTTTTCAGAAAACCAACTCACAGAAAACTGGTACTCAGTTTGCTAAGAAGTTTCGGAGTCTTTTAATGAGACATTTTCTACTCAAACACTGCTTGCTAGTCAGTGAAATTTAATCCATTGAAAAACGTGGACAACGATGGTACCCATTTTTTTTCAATATATATCAGCGCGCAGTTATCAATGTCGTGAACACAGTTTTCAAGTTTTAAATAAAGTACAGAACTCAGGGGTCAGTTTGATCTTTTTCTTCTATGTGAATGTAGTCCCATCATACCTCTCCAAAAGTTTGTGCCCTTTATAGCTCTTTTTTTTTCGCTATTTCTTCTAAACCTTGATCCTCGATCCATTTACTCCAGCTCACGAAGTATATTATGCATTGTTTTTCTCTGCCTCACTTGTCCTCAATATGCCCCGTGAGTATCAGATTTTCCAAACCCTCTTTCCTCATTATGCGTCCTAGCAATTTCAGCTGTCTCTTTCTAATGTTAAGTATCCTCTTCTTCTTCTTCTTCTTCTTCTTCTTCTTCTTCTTCTTCTTCTATGTACCCTGTCCTTTCAGGACATAGGCGATCATGGACATCCACGTCTCCCTATCCCTGGTGGCTCTTAGCACACTTTCTCCTGTAACACCACGCAACCCCCGTTCTGTTATCCACCTGCTCAGGCCCCTCAAATATGTTATCCGCTGCTTTTCTCTGTCTCTTTTTCCCTCTATATGACCTGTTAGTATCAGGTTCTCCAAGCCCTCCTTCCTCATTGCATGTCCCAGGAACTTTAGTTGTCTCTTCCTGATCTTCAGTATTAATTTCCTTTGCGTTTCCATTCTTTTCAAAACCTCATCATTGCTGACATCTCGGTCCACGATTTTCCTAGCATCCTTCCCATTTCGCTATAAAACTTCGTCATTGCTCCCATCTTCGGTACATGGTATCTTTAGCATCCTCCTATTGCCTCAAGTCTCCATCTATAAGGAGATTGTCCAGTATTCACTGCCAAATAGAAGGACTGATATTACACAACAGTTCAGTACTCTTTTCTTTGTTTTTAACGAATTATTCTTTTTCTTACTAGTCGACTTTGTTTCTGGAATGCATCTTTGCTCATTCGGATTTCAGTGTCGCACTTTCCGTCTTCAGTTACAACATTTACCAGATATTTAAACGCTTCTACTTGTTTGTCTTTAGTGTCACCAATTTGTAATTTGAATGTTAGACTGTTTCTTTTGCTAATAGCCATGCATTCCATCGTTTTGCAATTGATATTTAACCCTTTCTTTTCGTTTACTGTCATTACCTTTGGTAAAAGTTTCCTCTCCGTTTGATATTGTGTTTATATTATGAACAACAGGCTTGTGTGTGCTTTGTGGCCCTCGCTACCTTAACAACATTTGTATATTTCTACCTACATTTATATGCATTTCAAATTAAGCCAAGCACAACTGATTATTAAAGAATGAAAAATTTTGGCACTCTACTCATCTTTTGGAATGTAACTTTGGCAATGCCAGTTTACCTTCGGATCTCAGTGTCGCAATTTACGTCCTCTTAGTCAAGGCTTATTATCTTTTTATAGTTCTTTTTTATATGAATTGAAGTAAGCGCAAAATATATGACGACACAGAATGAAAAATTTTGTCAGATGTTGACGAAAGAAACAACAGGTATAAATAGAAAGAATAAATAAGTTTTACAAAGAAGAATTGACTGCAGGAAGATGTGGTTAAAGAAAGAAAGAAAGAAAGAAAGAAAGAAAGAAAGAAAAGTGAGGTCTCGGTATTTTCTTTCGACCATCTTGGGTTATTTTCAAGGAAAGAAGTTAAAATTTGACAGTTAGCCAGTGAAGCATTTATTCTAAGGTCTTTTTGTCAAAAAATTTTCAAAAAAAGTCTTCCCTATTTTTTACGAGCAGACCAGTTAAGGTTAATAGTGTTCGTTGTACTTTTAAAGGTTGTCCAGTTTAGCAACTCTGCTTCGAATTAATTTGACTTGAATTATTTACATTTGTTCCCATCTGGTGATGGCTGCTGGAATTTTATCGAGTTTCTCAAATATCCAGGACCTTCCAGAGGATTCTCACAGATGCCATCACTAGACAATCTCGGTATTCCACAAATTCCACAAATTTCATAATTTGACATAATGCAGAACACTTCTAATGGGCACAGTATATAAAAAAAGAGTTGTACCAAGATTTAGTCATCTCTCAGGTGAGGTCTCGGTATTTTATTTATGTTAATATTCGTACAAGTGCCAACTAGTGTATTTTGTTGCGGCTACTGTAAGTTATTTTGCTGGCTTCAGTATTCAGTTGTCGGGACCGACTCAACTCTATTCTGGATGTTCAGGCGAAGTTGAGAGCCTAAAAATAAACAGGAAAAAAGGAAAAGGGAAAAGAAGAAGAAGTTTTAAAAAATTTGTTGCGGTAAGAAATAACAAAAGAAAGACGATGAGAAAAAATGAAATGGACGAAAAAAAGAATGAAAACAAAGAAAGAAAGTAAAAATATCAGAAAGAAAGAAAGAGAAAATACCAGAAGTACAGAAAAAAATACAAAAATGACCAGAAAAAAAGAAAAACATGAAAGCGTAAATCCAAAAGAAAGAAAGAAACAAAACCAAGACCAAATAGAAAGAAAGAAAATTTAAACAGAAAAGGAAAAAAGAAAAAAAGAATGAACAAGAGAAAAAAAGTGCAAATAGAAAGGAAAGAAACAACAGGTACAAATAGAACGAATAAGTAAGTTTAAAAAAGAAGAAAAGGCAGCAGAAAGATGTGGTTGATGAAAGAAAGAAAGAAAGAAAGAAGCCGTGAAAATTGACAAGATAAAAGGAAATATAGAGAAGAACAAAGGAAGTGTTACTAAAAGAAATGAAAGAAAGAACAAGGGAAAAGAAAACGACAATACCAAAGTAAGAAAAAAAAAAGAAACAAACATATAACAATAACAAAAAAAAAAGAAAGAAAAAAGAAAGAAAAAGAAAGAAAGAGTAAATAAAAATAGAAAGAAACAAATACAGAAAAGTAAAGGAATGTTTCGACTTTTGTAAATCAGCGGCATGCGATTTAATGGCAAACAATCAAAATCGTCTTCCGATCTGTCGTCTAAAATGGCTCTCTCGACTTTTATTGGCGTCCATTAACAACCCCGATGGGCTCTGTTGCCAAGTAACTGAGCAAGCAGCTCGATATTTAACACCAACATGGCAAGATTAATACACGTTTGATTTCCTTTTGTCTTGTAACTCTTTTATATCCAGGCAGGCTATTGGCGCTTTCGAGTTTTATTTTGATAATTAACTTTCATTACATTTACTTGCATTCTTCTCATTTTTAACTGGTCTTAAATCAAATCATCTATCTATCTATCTATCTATCTATCTATCTATCTATCTATCTATCTATCTATCTATCTTTATCAGTTTGTATCTATCTATCTATCTATCTATCTATCTATCTATCTATCTCAGTTTGTTTATATCTATCTATCTATCTATCTATCTATCTATCTATCTATCTATCTATCTCATCTATCTATCTATCTATCTATCTATCTATCTATCTATCTATCTCAGTTTGTTTATATCTATCGATCTATCTATCTATCTATCTATCTATCTATCTATCTATCTATCTCAGTTTGTTTATATCTATCTATCTATCTATCTATCTATCTATCTATCTATCTATCTATCTCAGTTTGTTTATATTTATCTCTCTATCTATCTATCTCAGTTTGTTTATATCTATATATTTATCTATGTATTTCA